>JANRFK010006693.1:68783176-68794361 GCA_030068395.1 Apalone spinifera
AAAAAAAAAAAAAAGGAAAAAAAAATCCACTTTGTAGCTCTCCCAACACTTTCCCCCCGGAGAAGTTGCTAAAGAGACTGAATGACTTGTGGAGCTGCCTGGCTTTTAAATAGCCTGGCCTGGCTGCCTGCCAGCCCTTCGCTGCAATTTGAGATCCCGGTGACACCTCAGCTGGAGCGGGTGCCAGAGCCAGGGCATTGTCAGTGCACACACGGGGGAGGGGACGCTGCTTGCAGCTTGTGACTTCCAGGTTTGCAACCCCAGGCAGCGATCAAGGGGGGTGGGGTGGAGAAGGAGGCAGGGTCCCTACAAAATCCTGGCCTGTCTGCCCCCTCCCCCTAGCCTGGGCTGCAGAGAGGCACACACAGAGGATTTGGCTAGGAAGCTTTTTTGGAGTTCCCACTGGACTGGCAGTGACTTTTTTTTCAAATCACCGCCGGGCCCACAGCGGCTCTCAGGCAGAGGGGATAGGAAGCGGGTTTGCCCTGGTGCACACCTACGCCAAGAGCTGGCTTTGCCAGCAGGGAGCTATTTACGAGAGCTGGCAGGGACCCGGGTTGCAAAGAGGACACTACCCATACGACATTGTATGTTATGTTCACCGCTGCGGCAGAGTGCTTCTGATCCCTAAGAGGTCACGAACCCCCAGGATCAGGCCCTGCTTGGATCAGGGAGCTAATCATGGGAGACTGTCAGTTACAACACAACAGGGATGGCCCACCTGTTCACAGGGTTGCTTATTCAGGCCTGTCGGGGAGCAGAGAAAAATGTGTACCTGGGCATTGGCGCAATTACCCAGCCGTACACCTGATACAAGTCTGTTCTCCTTTGCGTGCACACCTGTGCTACCGACACCAGCTCCTTACCTGGCAAACACAGAGTTAATACAACTGAAGGCTGAGCAGGCGTAGGCCGGCTACAAGGCCTGTGTTAGATTCCACCCTGGAAAAGTGAGCCGTGTCTTGCAGGCCACCGGGCGACCAGGGGAATTTGGCCAGTGTGGACATTTTATCTCAATCCGGTTCTGCCCCAGAAATCCCTCTTGTGTGAAAAGAGCCAGGACGCGGCCTTCCTAAGTACAGATGTTCCGGGCACAATCCTTCACGCCACCATGCAACAAAGCCTTTTGTGCTTATTAATGATTTGCAAAGATTAACTTTGGTAGTGCAAAATCTCCACTAATACATCGCCCAATCCCCGGACACTCTAAACCAGCTGTTAGCAGACACAACACACCTTGAGTAACAGGAGCAGCATCAAAACCTGGGTTTAGGGTCTTGTGGTGTATTCTCAAATATGTCAGCTGTGGTGCTGCCTTCAGACAAAGGGAGAAATTGAAGGGTTGCAGCCATTTAAATGAAATACCAGAACCCCCCTGGCACCTTCTCCTAGTTCCATATTCCTTGTTTCTTCTCCGTTCCTGCATGAATGTGTCTGCCTGCATTGCATGGATTTTGCCACTAGAATGCACCCTTATCTATGATAAGAAGTCGGATCCCACGACTTAAAAAGGTTAACTCTTTTTCTGCCAACATTGACTAGCCTTAAACCTTCGCTAGTCATCTCCGGGGTTCATTATTCAAATGCATTGTTCATATTTTCACCATATGCATGGATTCTGTATTCAGTGTGAGATTCTTTTCTGAACAATGATGCCCAAGTTTACAAATGTTGAAAGTTGTTTTTCGACAAGCAGGGTTTTCACAGGTTTTCGTGTAAACTATTTGTTTAGATCATGCTTAGCTATTTCTAAGCGGCTGTCCCTATGACAGTAGATAGATAGAGGGGGTGTATGAGGATGGATAGATAGATAGAGGCAGTGTCTGAGGATAGATAGAGGCGGTATATGAGGATAGATAGATAGATAGAAGGGGTGTATGGAGATAGATAGATAGAGGGGGTGTGTGGGGATAGATAGATAGAAGGGGTGTATGGAGATAGATAGATAGAGGCGGTGTATGAGGATAGATAGATAGATAGAAAGGTGTGCGGGGATAGAGAGATACATAGATAGATAGATAGGAGTGTGTGTGGGGATAGATAGATAGATAGATGCGGTATATGAGGATAGATAGATACATAGATAGAAGGGGTGTGTGGGGATAGATAGATACATAGATAGATAGATAGAGGGGTGTGTGTGGGGATAGATAGATAGATAGAAGGGGTATATGGAGAGAGAGAGAGAGAGAGAGATAGAAGGGGTGTATGGAGATAGATAGATAGATAGATAGATAGATAGATAGAAGGGATGTATGGGGATAGATAGAGTTAGAAAGACATATTTAAATATAAATTCTACACTGGACTCTGATAAGTTTTATGGAATATTAGTCATACCCTGCCTTTAGAGAGATAAGGTGGGGGAGGGAATATCTTTTATTGGATCAACTTCTGTTGGCAAGAGAGACAAACTGTGGAGCTCCACACAGTTTTTCTTCAGGTCACCTCACCCACTTTGTCTCTGTAATGCCCTGGGACCCACATGGCCACAGGAACCCGGCAAATATCTTGCCTTGGATTTTTGTGACACTCTCCCATTGAGGTCAGCAGGCATTTTGCATGAAATGACAGCGGTGCTGTGCCGTTCCATAGCTCTTATCACTGGAAGATCACCACGTACTTCGCGAGAGTGGCTAAGGTGGGTGAGCGGTCCTCCCCACTCATTGTGAAAGCCAGGGAAACTGAGGCATGCAGAAGCAAAGTGGCCTGCGCACAGCAAGACGGGCAGAGACAGCAATGCAATACAGGGGTGAGATTTCAGCTCCACACTGGCTCCGGCACAATGCATAAAAAAAGCCGGAGTGGCCCATAAAGCTGTAGTTCCACTCATGGAAGAACTCAACATTGTGGAAGACAGGTGCCTTCTGAGGGTTCCTCCGCATAGCAGTGTAGGAGCTGGCTTGGGGGTGGCATGGGCAGGGTGTACAAGGGTGGAGATTTCCAGCAACATTGTTCAGAGCCCTGGAGAGGCTGCACTTTTTTCGACAGCACACTGGACTTAAGTTCTGTTGCAGGTCATGCAGGAGCAAAGCCGTCTTAAAGACACCCTAGCTTCCTTCGTACTGGGCTGCAAATTCTATGCTGTGCTCACATCCCCAAGGCCCAGCATGGACTTTCCCTACTCTCAGTTGTGTCCTCTAACCCCATGGCAAGAGGCAGCATTAAGGCGTAAGCTAGTAGGCTGTAAACCTTTAGCCAGAAACTGGTCTTGTCTGTAGCCTCCTGACTAAGGACTCTCCGAAATAGTAAGAGCAACCTCTGTACTGTACACTGCAGTGCAACAGAGAGTATTACACAACCCTCTTTCTGTCATCTTAATGGAGTTGCCACTGAACGATTGGGGCATGGAGTCTGGGCTGTCAATTTGGTCTCTTTCACCAGCACTAAAGAAACCATTTCACTTTAAAAGAGTGGGGGAAAAGAAAGCAGCCAGTTAGCTGCATACGGCTGTTTTTCAGCTGCAAGAGAACCTGTAACTAGCCAAGATCAGATTTCTCCGTTCCTGTGCATTTCCAGGGACTAGCAGGATAATATTTTAAATTTATATAACACTGTTTCTTATTTGGGTAGTGAATGGAAAGCATTCAGATGAAATCTATGTTTCTGTTAACCTCTTTCTAATATACTTCCATTCTATATACTGCATGGTTTAGACACAGTTCTTTGTTACCAAAGCTCTCTTTGGAAACCAGTTACCGTTCTTTACTTCTCAGCTATGTTACACTTCATTATGCTCCTCTCTGCAATGTGTAAAAGCGCTGGCTTTCAAGGATGTGATAAAAGAGATGGAACGTATGCTTTCTCCTGGCCTCCTCGGTGTGCTTTGGTGCCACTTGGAACATCCAGTGAGTTCAGAGGTGACTCACAAATATGGATGAGTTTTTCTTTCCCTCAAGGAACACTGTCAAATTAGTTTCAGTCCAAAAATTGAGGCTTTGTTAAGGCGAGTAAGGTTTTATAAACACGAAGAGAAGTGTTCTCATGCAACCCACGAAAAACCAGTTACAACAGCTATTTTGGAATTGCAACATCCCTTTGTAGGGTGAGAGACCACGACATTGAAGCATGGTGCTAAGATGGGGAACCTAAGGCCTGGGGGGGGCCAGATGTAGCCCCTGGCTTCCCTGGATCCAGCCCCGGAGTCTCAGGGCTCACCCTCAGCATTGGGGAGCCCGTGTGGTCTCCCAGTGGGGCTGGAACACACAAAATCTACTAGCCTGGGCTCCCGTACGCTCTGGTGTGCTAGGGCATTGAAACCAGAGACAGAAAACTGACCAGTTACAGAAGTGAAAATGACTTGGCCAATCAGAGAGAAATGCACCCCCCGCACAAGTAATAAAAAAGGGATTTTGCTTTCTAAGTTATTCTCCCATTTACTATAAGGGTATTTTTTGGTATCTTCTGTAAAACATTCCTTCCCCTTTCCGAGTACATTATTTTTCTCTTGACAGTGTCCCTTTAAACAGCATCCTGATGTATAAACATAGCAATACTTTCAGAAACCGCTGCCGTTTTGTGCATGGACTAAGCACAGCTACAGAGAAATATACAAAACGGGATTGCCAACCGTTCTTGGAGCCATGAGTGTAGTAGCGGTGATGAGGGCTAGGTGGCAACGTGGATACATTGGACGTTTACCTCCGAAGACATCCTTTCACACACTGTCGGAGCAATGGTGAATGAAATTATCGCTTTGCAAGCAGTTCTGTGCAGTATTAAAAAAACACCTCTCCCACACACATCAATGCTTCATAGAATCATAGAATACTAGGACTGGAAGGGACCTCGAGAGGTCATCAAGTCCAGTCCCCTGCCCTCATGGCAGGACCAAATACTGTCTAGACCATCCCTGATAGACATTTATCTAACCTACTCCTAAATATCTCCCGAGATGGAGATTCCACAACCTCCCTGGGCAATTTATTCCAGTGTTTAATCACCCTGACAGTTAGGAACTTTTTCCTAATGTCCAACCTAAACCTCCCTTGCTGCAGTTTAAGCCCATTGCTTCTTGTTCTATCCTCAGAGGCCAAGATGAACAAGTTTTCTCCCTCTTCCTTATGACACCGTTTTAGATATCTGAAAACTGCTGTCATGCCCCCCTGTCTTCTCTTTTCTAAACTAAACAAGCCCAGTTCTTTCAGCCTTCCTTCATAAGTCATGTTCTCTAGACCTTTAATCATTCTTGTTGCTCTTCTCTGGACCCTCTCCAATTTCTCCACATCTTTCTTGAAATGCGGTTCCCAGAACTGGGCATAATACTCCAACTGAGTATTCAAGTAAAGACAGCATCAGTGTTTTGGTTCCAAACATGATTCTTGTGCATATTTTAAAATCACACCACCTCAAGGCATTAATATAAGAACAGCCATATTGGTTAAAACCAAAGGTCCATCTAGCTCAGTATCCTGTCTTCCAACAGTGGCCAGTGACAGGTGCCCCAGAGGGAGAACAATCAAGTGATCCTACTGTCGCTATCCTCTGTTGCCCATACCCAACTTCTGACAGAGGCTAGTGATACCATTCCCACCCTCCTGGCTAATAACCAAGGATGGATCTATTCTCCATGTATTTATCTAGCTTTTTTTTTTGAACCCTGTTAAAAACCTGGCCTTCACAACATCCTCTGGCAAGGAGTTCCACAGGTTGACTGTGAGTTGCGTGAAGAAGTACTTCCTTTTGTTTGTTTTAAACCTGCTACCTATTAGTTTCATTTGGTGACCCCTAGTTCTTATGGGAACAAGTAAATAACTTTTTCTGATTCACTTTTTTCACATCAGTCATGATTTTACAGACCGCTATCACATCCCTCTCTTAGTCTCCTCTTTTCTAAGTGGAAAAGTCCCATTCTTTTTAATCTCTCGTCATATGGGACCCGTGCCAAACTTCTGAACTTCCTCCAATGCTAAGAGGTGCTACACGCCCCGAGTTTTGTATTATGTAATAATATCTTTGGCCCAGATTTTGTGACTGGTGGTTCTGGATGCTGAGGTTTTAATATGTGCATGCTGAAACACCTTTAAAGAGGAATGATTGTTCAGAAAATGCCAAGTGCCCAGCCTTTGAAAATCAGGCCTCTGTAAGCAGTCCCTAATGGAGCCTCAGAAAACCTGAGACATCCAAAATCACTAACCACTTGGCAATCTTGCCCAAATTTAAGTCGAACAAGTTGGCTTCACTTCCATGGGCAGAAACTGCTACACCATTACAGCATCTAAGTTGATCAGTGATCAAGAACTTAGTCCAAGTTTCTTGGATTGACAGGATAACAAGGTATTTCGTAATTTAAAGGGCGACAGAGATTTTTCTTTCCTTTGCTTAGGTCATGGGACTGGGAAGCAGAACTCAGTTCTCCCTTGGTAGGACGTGAGACTTGAATGGGAGTCACGGGGTGGAGAAGCAAACCCCGCAGTTACCTGCTCTCACTGTACATTTGTGGGCTGAGCACTTCTCTGCTCTGCAGGTCAGTTTCCTTAGCTGTAAAACTGGGCTAACGAGACTGATTCATGTCAGAGGGAGGCGTGAGGCTGAACGAATCACCCTCTTCGAAAGTGCCCACCGTGCCTCCCAGGGCGAGTTTAAAATAAGTTTGGCTGCTCTCTCTTTTTCCATCTCTTTCCCTGCAGCCTCACTTTTCACGGCAGTTGGTTTTAGAATCAGACATTGCCTCTCTGGCCCCAATCAGAAGCCTATCCGGAATCTCGTTAACCGTTGAATGGTGAAAAGGTGGGTCTGGCGCGCATCTGCTGAGGCAGCAAACAATTAAAAAAATATCAGTCGCCGTCTTCGGTGTTGCATTCAAAAGGTGACCGAGACACAAACTAATGCCGGCGTTGGCTGCAAAGCGAAAGCGCTCCCAGCTGACGTGCAGAAAACACCTGTGTCTAATAAAAACAAAGAGAAACAGCATCAATATCCAGCAATGAGTACAAATAAAAGGAGGAGTTAGACATTCAAGCCGTCTCCGGGAAACGGGAACAGATGCCCCAGCCTGCTGCGTTCTAGAGGTATTACGCAATTATTTACCTTGCGGTGCAATAAAATACAGAGGGCTTGTTGTGCTGACTGTTACAAAGCATTGCACTTTTGAAGCTTTGCGGCATGGCTAGATACCATGGTGAGGGGCACAGCAGAACTAAGCCGGATCGTTACGGTAGGTGGAGTCAGAGAGCAGCTTCTGGAGAGGAAAACTTCCTTAAAGGATCTTGGCAGCTTCTGAGTTTTCCTTGCCACTCCTTTACATTCTTACAGATTCTGAGACCTGCTAGTAATGCAAGTGTAACTGACACACCTAGTGTGGTTACTGAGCAATGCAAGTGGTACCTAGACCACAGCAACAGTTAAGACCAAGAGACTTCTACAGCACAGGCTGGGAGCCAGCTGGCTTTCAGCTCAGTGGGTAAAGGCTCCTATACTCCACTTCAGAGGGCTCAGGTTCAAATCTGTCTGGTGGTGGTGGTGGTTACACAAGCAAGAGAGAAAGAGTGTTGATTTCACTCACTCAGGCCATATCTACATTAGGATGTAATTTTGAAACAGCCCACAGGCGGAACCGAACCAAGGACCTCCGGAGTTTAGTGCACGAGCCTCTACTGCTTCAGCAAAAAAGCCAGCTGGCACTTAGCTAAGACTGTCAAGCAAACTCATTCTCTCTCTGGAAGTGGTTTAAGTGCCACACCGTGGCACAATGCACCATACCCAGTAGGTATGTGAGTTACACCACCAGCTCCTTCTAAGTGAGGGATGCCTTTTATGTCCATTGCTGATTTTGGCCAGGAATTTACATATCATCCCATAAGCCAAGCCTATTGTGCAGTGTCATTCTGTAAACGCTGAGACAGTGTTTCTTAAACTGTGGCAGTCAGAGGTGTGCCGCGGAGAACAACAGTATTCAAAATGGCCACCCTTAAAGGGGTAGGCTACCTTTTATTGAGAAAAAAAAAACCCAAACAAAACTTTCCCCCAACCCTTTTTTTCTCAATAACTTTCCTCCCGACCCATGTTCCCCCGACCTTTTTTTTTCTCAACAAAAAAATCATTGGTGTTCCTCATAAAAAAAAATTGTTTGGCGGTCCTAGGTCTTAAAACGTTTAAGAAACACTGCCCTGAGAAGTCTAGAGATAGCATCTCTTCTCTTCCTGATTTGGGCGTTTAACATTTAACAAACATGGATCCTTCCTCTCCCACGCTGGGTTATCATGGCACATCAGCTGATACGGCTCTGCCTTTCTTACTTCCTTCTTGCCCCTATCATGACTGGAGTGGACTGACGTTGTGCGGGTGGGGTGGGGAGAGCATTCCAATTGGTTGTCTCAAAGACCTGTCTGGGCACGACTTCGAAATAGCAATTCCACCACCAGCCTCCACTCCCTGGACCATACAGGAGCAGAAATTCTGGTCACAGAGAGTTGCTACCTCCTTACAGCAGAAAGGTGGGTATCTGTGGGCACTGGGGAGAACCACGCATCCTGCACTGAAGTAGGAGGCATGGACATTGAGGTATGGCACTGCACAAGATCCTCTTTGCTTGAAACTCAGCCAGTCAGTTCTTCCACAGGGCTGTTGAGGTTCTCAGTGATGTCAGCATAGTTCTGGGACCAGACTTCGCTAGTTACTTTGTGTGTCCTTTGATAGCCACCTGCCTAGCTGTGTAGTACCAATGCCTAAATACTGCTGGCCCATGGTAATCAGCACTCAATCTGCTTTGAAATATTCTGCAGCAGCATGATGGTGGATTTGACTTTTTAAAATAAAAATGTCCATCACGGGAAACATTAAGTTAGGTTACAATTTTGTCCTGCAAGCAAATGTGCTTATTTCCTTTCTTTCCAATTGATTGCTCGATTTAATCTCTGTCTCCTAGAAGTTTCTCTAGTACGTCGCATCTAAGAGCTGCTTCACAGCATCCCTTCATCCTTCCTTTACAAAGTGGATCACAGAATCATAGACCACTAGAACTGGAAAGGAACTCGAGAAGTCATCGAGTCCAGTCCCCTGCCTTCATGACAGGACCCAGTACTGTCTAGACCATAGGTTCCCAAACTGGGGGACGTGCCCCCCTGGGGGGCGTGAAATAATTCCAGGGGAGTTGCAAGGCATCCTGGGCAGACTTCAAAATGGCTGCCTTAAAAGGGCAATGCCTGCTCTGCTCTTAAAAGGGCACCCCCCCTTTGTTTGCTCAACAAGTTTTGCTACTATTTTTTTTGGGGGGGGGGTGCATGAGGGTTTCTCAAAAATCAAAAAGGGGGCATGACGCCAAAAAGTTTGGGAGCCACTGGTAGACCATCCCTGCTAGATGTCTATCTAAACTACTCTTAAATATCTCCAGAGATGGAGATTCCACAACTCCCCCTGGCAACTTATTCCAGTGTTTAACTACCCTTGCAGTTAGGAAGTTTTTCCTAATGTCCAACCTAAACCTCCCTTGCTGCAGTTTAAGCCCATTGCTTCTTGTCCTAAAAGATGTAAAAGATGAGCATGTTGTCTAGTGTCTAAAATACATCAGTGGAAATCGGGAAACCAGTGTTCTGTTCTGAACTATGTCATGGAGCCACTTTGCTCTGGTCGACACTAGGGCTTTATTTCGAAATAACTCCCCTTAGGTTGAATTAATAAGCGGAGCCTCCATACGACCAAGCCTGTTATTTTGAAACAACAGGCCTTATTTCAAAATCTAGACTCCTCCTTTCCTCAAGGAATAATGCTAGTTCCAAAATAGTATTTCGAAATAGCGGTCATGTGGATGCTCCGGTGCCACTATTTCAAAATAACGACTCCCCAGAGTTATTCGAACTAATTACTCCCTAGTGCTTCCTGGGGCTCTAAGTCGAAGTAGCGCATCCACATTAACAGAGCCTGTCTCGGACTCATTTTGAGGCTTCCTTGTAGTGAGGACACGTCATTTTGATTTTCTTATTTTGGAAGTTATTAAATCAGTTTTAGTTATTTCAGACTAGTTTCCGAGCGTAGACATGGCCTTTGAGACCCTCAGTTTTCCTGTCTCTGAAGTGGGGATAATATTTCCCTGCCTCAAAAGGCAGCTTGTGAGGCTTACTTATTTGTAGAGCACTTTGCCCTGGTGAATTACATGGTTTGAAAGCCCCACAGGGAAAAACCCCACAGGGTACAGCATGTCTGCAGTGTTCTAGCCGGGCTGGTCCCGAGATTGTAGTGGGTGAGATAATATTTTTTATTGGACCATCTTCTGTGGGCGAAAGAGACGAGGTTTTGAACTACACAGAACGTGATGTCCTAAGAAAGGCTCGGTATCATTTCAAAATCTCATCTTTTTTACTAACAAAAGTTGGTCCAATAAAAAAAAAATTACCTAACCCATTTTGTCTCTCAAGTACAACATTGGCAGCCAGCATGGAGTCTTCCTAGCTCATTCAAATCTTGGCCAGTCTGCTGACCCGCTCACCAAGGGTCCAGTTAGCACCAACTGAAATGTTGGCGCCCGTGAAGCAAACTCATGCCCACTTGGAAGTAGATTGAGACTTACCGACTCATTCCAAACAGGACATGGAGAAATGATCAGATAGCAATTCCTTTCAGCCCATACTCACCCGGGCTGGGTGTGAGTCCCATAACTCATTTCTAGAGCCCTCCACACCCCACATCTCTACAATTCAGATCAATCACTGGTCTACAATTTTTTAGAAGTCGTCTGCTTCAGAGATAAAATGTGCTATTTATTATGTATTTTGATGTGCTGAATTCAAATATGACAGTTAAAACAACTGATTGGCTACTGTTTCCAAGATATTTAAGTTTTTACATTTTACGTCTATGTATATTGTGTAGATAGTAGAGTTTTAATCATAAATTGTAAACCTAGGTCTTTTCATGTGTTTATGGTTCCTTTACATGATAATATTTTACCTGTCCTGTTTATGTAACACTTTAAAAATCAGCAAAAGGGTTATATAAATAAAATTTATTATGAAACAAAAGGCAAAAAACTATTATGTACATAGTTTAGTCCTATTCAGTGTCTACTCGGCGCTTCTTGGCTTGTCTCTTGTATTCATTAAATGGAGCATCTCTTGTCACTGTCCAGAAATAGTCTGCAAGCATTGATGGGCTCCATTTGCCCTGATAGCGTTTCTCCGTTGTTGCAATGTCCTCATGAAATCGCTCACCGTGCTCGTCGCTCACTGCTCCGCAGTTCGGTGGAAAAAAA
>JANRFK010006693.1:68821314-68831993 GCA_030068395.1 Apalone spinifera
CTAGTGTAGACGTACCCTTACAGTGAATTTTGTGTGGGTGAAAAATAGAGGGCTGTAGTCCCTAGAGACCTAAGTTCTCTAGGACTAGGATAGGATAGGCCAGCTGTGGCCAACCTGCTCTTCCTTCCCTCCAGGGTGTGGCTCGTGAAGCCCACTCCACAGCTCATAAAACCACCCCCAAATCCCCAAAAATGTCCCTCTCCTCCTGGCTCCCTGTGCTGACCTGGGCAGGGGAGCCATCCGGCATGGCCATTAAAGAAGAATTAAAGATGGCATCGTCCGGAGGGGCGGGGGGAACCTGATGTGGCCAAGAAGCCTCGAAACTTGTTTTCTTAAAGGGGCAGAACTTTTTTTTTTTTTTGCTGGACCAAATATGACCAGGAGTTCCTTTTAAAGGGGCAAAAGGGGCAATCTTTTTTTTTTTTGCTCGAAAACTTTGCCCCAGCTCTTCGCACTGGATCCACTGATATCTTGGCTCTTTGCCCAGAATGGGTTGGCAACCCCTGAGATAGGCAGTTAATGCCAGCTTTG
The DNA here is from genome assembly GCA_030068395.1 of Apalone spinifera. Taxonomy (NCBI): domain Eukaryota; kingdom Metazoa; phylum Chordata; order Testudines; family Trionychidae; genus Apalone; species Apalone spinifera. Next base: position 68,821,846 of record JANRFK010006693.1, read on the forward strand.
CTGGGTCAAAGTCCCAGTGATCATCTTATAAGTGTCCTTTTGTTGCATCTCCCAGGGCTTCCAACTTGGGCATTTTCTTGGTGCCTGAAGAATGTTGTTTTCCAGAGCTTTCACCTCAGAAACGATCCACCACTGGAGCCTTTCACCTGAAGCTCATTGGTTGGAGTCAAGCGCCGATCTAGTTGTATCTGAAAGCAGGAATGATCTGATGGTCGGCTACAGGTCTTTGTGATATTAGGCAATGGGACGAGTTCACTTCTTACTGCCCGAGGTCTATATCACAACCACCCCCACCCCAATTGTCAGGGATGATCTAGACAGTGCTTGGTCCTGCCGTGAGGGCAGGGGGCTGGACTTGATGCCCTCTCGAGGTCCCTTCCACTTTTAGGATTCTATATTTTTAAATAAAAGGCAACTAATTTGGGATCAAAATAGGCTACACATGCAAAGAAAGCCATTAAGACTGATGGGCACTTTTAAGAACCGATTTGTCTCCCGTCCCATGAAACCATGTGGGGACAGGCCAGGGCTGGCAGCAGGGAAACAAACTGAAGCCCCAATTAGAACAGAAGTGACGTGAGAGACATGAACTGGTTTCCTGGCTGTGGCAGACAGGTGCTGCCTCTCTAGGAGTCTCCTTCGAGTGGCCTGTTTTACAATTTGCCTTGAAATCGGGGGGTGGAGGGGATGGTGTGTTTGTGGGGGGGGGGAGGAGAGGCGGGAGGGAGGGGACTATGTGGGAAGGAATTCAGCACAGTGCCCCTGAATGTACTACCTCACATCCCATCTAGCCCAGACACCTTGCTCTGAGCAGAGCCATGTCGGCTGGGGACATGTTTACGGCTTTTGACTCATCCATGGTGGTGTACGTTGGAAACCAGCGATTGTCTTTTATTGGGATATTTGGACAAGGCCTCTTGCGTCTACTAAAAATCCAGCTTCGTGACAGACACTGAGATAGAGAGAAAAGTACCCCGGCCGTGACAGAGAGAGCAAAGGAGAGAGATCTCAGTGGGCAGCAGCAGTCAAAAAAGCAAACAGAATGTTGGGAATCATTAAAAAAGGGATCGAGAATAAGACAGAGAAGATCTTATTGCCTCTGTATAAACCCCTGGGATGCTCACATTCTGAATACTGCATGCAAATGTGATTGCCTCATCCCCCCCCCCCAATACCTTATCATTGGAAAAAGTTCAGAAAAAGGCAACAAAAAAGGGCAACATTTTTGATGAGGGGTTTGGAACAGGTGCCGTATGGAAAGAGATTAAAAAGGCTGGGACTTTCCATCTTAGAAAAGAGGAGATTAAGGGGGGATAGGATAGAGGTCTATAAAATCATGACTAGTGTGGAGAAAGTGAAGAAGGAAAAGTTATTTATTTGTTCCCGTAAGATAAGAACTAGAGGACACCAAATGAAATGAATAGGGTGCAGGTTTAAAACAAACAAAACCAATGTTTTCTTCATGCAGCGTAGTCAACCTGTGGAACTCCTTGCCAGAGGAAGTTGTGAAGGTCATGACTTTAACAGAGTTCAAAAAAGAACTAGCTACATTCATGGAGGTTAGGTGCTTTAATGGCTGTTAGCCAGGGTGGGCAGGGATGGTGTCCCCAGCCTCTGTTTGACAGAGGCTGGGAATGGATGACAGGGGAGAGATCACTTGATGATTCTCTGTTCTCTTCATTCTCCCTGGGGCACTTGGCATTGGACACTGCCGGAAGACAGGGGACTGGGCTAGATGGACCTTTGGTCTGATCCAGTGTGGCCGTTCTTATGTTATTATTTAGAGAGACTGAGGCAGAAAGATAGTGGAGACTGAGGCAGAAGTAGAGAAAGAGCTGCATGGAGAAAACTCTGCGTGACCAAGAGCTGAGAGCAGACAAGCAGCTGCCAAACTTTCTAACTGGCAGCCACCTGACACCCCAGCTTGGATCATTTGAGGTTATTGTTCAAAAACCAACCGACCAAATGAGCAGAAGAAATAATGGCCGGCAACCGCCTCCAATAGGCGCATCATCACAGCAGGGCTGACTATGAAATCGCACCTACGAACAAGAGCTGCCACGGCAGGAGAGAAAGAACAAGAGGCGATATAACACAGCTCTCTAAAATAACGAGGGGTTCAGTGAAGGCCAGCTGGTTTCTTATTCTACCCATCCTCTGGCAAGGGACTGAGGGGAGAGGGACACAGTACAATTAAAAGGCAACAGGAAAGGAATGAGGTTTTCCTCCCATTAATAACCAACCTGGGGAACTCACTGCTGCAGGTTAATATTAAAAACAATCTTCAGAAAAGGTATTAGATATACACATTACTATGGATATAATCTACAGCAACAGTAGTTCATATAAGAATCACAGGGAATCTCAGGCCTTAGGGCCAGGGGCATGGGCTAATTCCCACCATGGTAGAGGAGGAATTTCATTATCCATGCACTGAACAGCCAGGCAGTTGTGTTAGGAAGGGCTTTCTCTGGAGCATCATGGATCAGGTACTTCTGGAGGCAGGATACTTGAGTGGAAGTTCAGGAGTCTGTTTAGATATAGAAACTACTTCTCTAGTACATCTAGGCCAGTGGTTTTCAAACTCTGGTTGCGACCCAGGACTGAGGGGTGGGATGTCGGGCTCTGGGTCTCGTGGCTGCAGGGGGATCAGGAGACCTGTAAGGGGGCTAAGGCAGCTCCCTGCTTGGCCTGGAACCACAGACTGTGCTGTGCCCCAGAAGTGGCCAACAGCAGGCTCCTAGGTGTGTGTGTGGAGGAAGGGGGGGGCTCCCTGCCCTGAGTGCTAGCTCCACCCTCCTGTTGGCTGGGAACCTGCTGCTGCCATCTGCTTCTGGGGGCAGCCTGGTCTGTGGGGCCAGGAGAGGCAGGAAGCTGCCTTAGCTGTACCGCTGATCCGGAGCCACTCAAGGTCAGCCCCAGCCCTGCATCCCAAAGCGCTCAGCCCCATCCCGGAGCCCGCCCGCCAGTCAAACGATGCGGGGTCATGGCATCAACGATTTTCTTCAACTGGATCATGAGAAAAAAATAAAAAGGAAAACCGCTGCGCTAGGCTACTCCTAATTTGGAACCCTTAATCTGCTCTCTCATGTTCCCTCTTGCACTTTTAGCCTGGAATGCCTGCCAGGCCGCAAGTCGGTGTATTCTCCTGGGGAGGCGTGTCGGGGCAGGGTCCCTAGCGGGGATCACTGTCTTAGTTCTCAAAACCGATCAAGAGGCTATGTACGCATGGGACACGAAATGCAGAGGTACAGAGCAGAGGCAGGCTCCTCAGATCGGGTCCCCCAGTTCTTATCTTTCATTCCGCTGGCCTACGACGGATGGTGGACTGAGGAAAAACTACCCGCTGTTTTCTCTAAAGGCACGTCTACACTAGGAACCTATTTTGAAACAACTAAAATCCATCGAATACCTCCCAAATAATAAATTCTAACTAGCGTGTCCACGCTACAGGGAAGCCTTGAGATGCGTCCGAGGCAGGCACCATCAATACGGACGTGCTACCTCGACTTAAAGCCCTGGGGAGTGATTCGTTCGAAAGACTCTGGGGAGTGGTTATTTTGAAATAGTGGCACCGGAGCATCCGCACTCCTGCTACTTTGAAATAATGATTTTGGAATTCGCTTATTCCCCGAGGAAAGCAGGAGGACAGGTTTTGAAACAAGCGGCCCGTGATTTCGAAGTAAGGCCCTTGCGTAGACCGGGGAGGACTGGTGAGGGAGCGGCAATTCCTATTGAGCCCTCCAAAGCCAGAGGCGTGGTACCGTAAGCCCATGCAGCACAGTGCTTGTAGGGTGAGGAGGCGGAAGACAGAGAAAACGAGACGTTCTAAGAGATCTAGATACACCGGAAAAGGAAAAAGAAGCCACCTGCCGGTGTGTTGAAGTCTGGCCCCTCCCACTCTCTCGTCTGCGCTGGAGTAAAGGGTTTTCTCAGTGTGACTGAAATTGTGAGCCCCTGGCGGCTGCAAAGAAGAGGCTGCAGGGATGTGGAGATAAGACAGGTTGAAGGGAATTGGCACGTTCTTTGCTTCCTAATCTCTCCATCTCCCAGCAAGGAAAACTTGACTTCAGAATGGCATCCTGAGGGTCACCAGCTGTGAGCTGGCCCTTCCTGGCCAGGCCTTTGTGGATGTCAAGGCGTCTGTGCATAGGCAGGCAGGAAGGAGAGGCAGTGGTGTTGAGGGAAGCTCTGAATCGGGACCCATGCCCACCGTTAATCGCCGGTGACTGACTGGATTCTGGTTTGCTTCAAAAGGTTTTTTCCACAATGTGAATCCTCTTTCCAGCTCGGCACTCCCCATGTCTGTCAGCAGCCCCTCAAAATGGGTCCTAGGCGGTCTCCGTGAATGCGGATGCGCTACCTCAACTTAGAGCCCCAGGAAGCCCTGGGGAATCATTAGTTTGAATGACACCGGGGAGTCGTTATTTTGAAATAGCGGCACCGGAGTTTCCACACTACTGCTATTTCGAAATAACGATTTTGATAGTAGCGTGATTCCTTGAAGAAAGCAGGTGTATAGATTTTGAAATAAGGCCTGTTATTTCAAAATAACAGGCTTGGTTGTGTGGAGGTGCTGCTTATTAATTCGACCTATGGGGCGTTATTTCGAAATAAAGTCCTGGGGGAGACCAGGGCTCTGAGAACTTGTTACAAATCTGAATTCCTCACCCTGGTTCCTATTTCAGATAAAATCCTTCACAGCCCAGAGTTTTCTTTTCTGACCTGGGGCCAGGAGTTCTTCTCCTGCTATTACCATCCTTTTAACAGCACCATGGACTATACCAGCCATGGCAGGAGAGAGGGTACAATTTGGGGGAGACCCTCTGGCCTATTCTAATTTGCCCCGTGGCCCATTCCTGCCCCAGAATGGGAGAGGCACATCTGTTGTGTGACAGAGCCCCTGTGATTTCCTCAAGCACAATGGTATGGTTTGGTTTGCCCCTCAGTCTTACCTTGCAATGCAGATGGAGTGATGCTCCCTGGGCAGGTGGGGCTCAAACCCACAACCCTGGGGTCCCCAGGGCAATGCCCTAACCCACTGGCAAACCCACCCCTGCACCCTACTTTCAGAGTGCCTCTTATCCCACCTTCCTAAGGGGGCAGCCGGTGCTGGCTGTGGTGACGTTCCCCGCGTGGGCGAGGTGGGGCTCAAACCCACAACGCTGGGTTTTAAGCCATCCTCTTGCTCAGCCATTTAGCACCCCTGCCTCTGTCCGCAGCGGGGAGGGGGAAAGCGCCCCGGACGAAGAAGGCTCTCTTTCTGCTTCCGGGGTGGAAATGAATCTGGCAGCCGCTCTGTTTGCAGAGGGTTTTCTCGTGAGAGGCTCAGGCCCAGCAAATGCCCGCAAAGCCAGGGATTGACTCTGCCGAAAGGAAAAGCCAGAAACTCAGCTCTCCCGGGGGGAAGTGGGGCAGGGAGAGGAAAAGCAACACGAAAGAAGCAGGCGGATGAAAAAAGGCAGGTGCTCGTTGAGCAGAGAGCCCGACTGAGTAGCTTCCTTTCAAACTTCTCCAGCGGGGCTGTTTGCTTAGCCCCTCTGGTCTCAGCGGCGAGGCAGAGCCGGTGAGCACACACAGGCCATGATTTTTATGCTGGCTGCAAGCGGGCTCTGAGCGTATTTGGCTGCCGTGGCATCTTCCGGCCCTCTCGGTGGGCTCCCAAGGCGACCTCTGCTTGCAGTGCCACATCTGTTTGAAATTCTGGCACAGCTCCGCCAGAGAAACACGGTTTCTGGTGTCATGGCAACTGGTTTTTACTGATCCTATAGGCCTTTTTTTTCCCCCTGTAAAGCAGGGCGAGGCTACTAAAGTTAAAGCCTTTAACTCTTCGGCTTTCGAACAGAAAATCCTGACTTCTTGTAATTAGCCGTGGTTCCCATCACATTGTCTTGCATTAGAGAAGAGACAATGCTCAGCTGTAATAACTGTCACGAGAACAGACACCGATAGCCACGGATCGACGCTGGGGTAGAATCAATGCACATAAAACAGACATCAGGCTCTTTCACAGAGAGAAAACTGTTGCTTGCCATTTTAACCAGACTGACCATTCTCTCCATGACCTTAAAACATGCATTTTGCTTCAAAGAGATTTTAACTCCAGACTTCAAAGAGAAGCCTCTGAACTGTCATTCATGCTTAAATTTGACACTTTACGTACGGGCCTTAACAAAGATGCTAATTATCTCACCCATTACAAAGATAGCTTCCCCAATTATCACCCCTAATATTATTACCTCACAGACACTAACCTTCTCCCCTCACCCCCCTCTGTTCTAAAATCTGATTTGTCAATTTTATGTGTTCACTTTTTTTTGATTGTATCCTTTGCTATATATGGTTGTGACTATTTTCTTCCACTATTTGATCTGAGGAAGTGGGTCTGACCCACGAAAGCTCATCACCTAATAAACCATCTTGTTAGTCTTTAAAGTGCTGCATAGTCCTGTCTTTTCTTTCAGCTAGACCAGACTAACACAGCTGCATCTCTATCGCTCACTACGCCGGGCCTCCTCAAATCGTCATGGGGCCTGTTCTGAAGGCATCACAGGACCTAGAACCCCCGTCCTCTGTCAGCTTTGAGGGAGTCCAATATGGCTTTCGGAGGAGCCGCTTTCTCTGCCAAGGGCCAGGACAAACCACACGGCCCACCTCAGAATGGTGGGGTGTTTCTCGGCCAAAGGCTGTGACTGAATGTGGCGGCCTTTACCTCAGTTTGTGGGAGGGGAGACGGTATAAAAGTCCCCTCACAGTGGGGGATGGGCAGTTTGTCCGGGTATTGAAAGCTCCAGAGAATTTCCTCTTTAGGCTGCTGGTTTGACTCCAGCCCGAGCTGGTGGAACTAAAAGTTGAGCGGTTCCATTTGGTATCCGATCGGAAATGGCTTTGATGGCTCAGCTTTACAGAAGAGGGTGACGCCTTCAACATGGATCCATGGTGCTGGCACCGAAGCATCAGAGATCTGCACTGGGAACACGAAGGGCACGGCAAAGCGATAGCCACAGTCACTCCAAAACGAGAGCCCCAGATGATAGCACATTTCCACTCCAAGAAGCCAGCTACTAGGTGTGACATAAGAACAGCCAAATCGGGTCAGACCAACAATTTATCCAGCCTAGCATCCTATCTGACAGTGGCCAATACCAGGTGTTTCAGAGGGAATGAACAGAGCAGGTAATTCTCCAATGATCCAGCTTTGGGCAAACAGAAACCACAGACATTCAGAGTATGGGGTTGCATCCCTGCTCACCTTCGCTACTAGCTATTCTCCAGGCCATTGTCAGCTCTGTTACAATTGCATGAAATAACACTAGGTAATTGAACAACAACTGCTGAGTAAAGCAGAAAAGAGAACCAGGGCTCTATCGTCCATTTCTGGCTTTGTCACTACATTCCTTATGTGAAGCTGGGCAAGCCACTATCCTCTCTATGTCATAGATCTGATAAGCAGCTCAAAGCTAAGTTCTCCCAAGCAATAGTTTAGTTTAGAAAAGAGATGACAGAGAGGAGACATGATAACTGTTTTCAAGTATCTAAAAGGGGAAGGAGGGAGAAAAATTGTTCTCCGTGGCCTCTGAGGATAGGACAAGAAGCAATGGGCTTAAATTGCAGCAAGGGAGGTGTAGGTTGGACATTAGGAAAAAGTTCCTAACTGTCAGGGTGGTTAAACACTGGAATAAGTTGCCCAGGGAGGTTGTGGAATCTCTATCCCTGGGGATATTTAAGAGCAGGTTGGACAGACACCTGTCAGGGATGATCTAGATGGTGCTTGGTCCTGCCGTGAGGGCAGGGGATTGGACTCAATGACCTCTCGAGGGCCCTTCCAGTTCTAGTGTTCTAGGATTCTATTCCTTAAGCAATGCCCAGCACCCTAAGGTACTTTAGAGTCCTCTGCCTGCCATAAGAAATGAGCCCCAAACATTAATGAAGTCTCACACCCTCACCCTTCAATGGCAAATAATATCGTCCCAGTGTTACGGATGGAGAATTTCTATCATAGAGAGGATAGTGGCTTGCCCAGCTTCACATAAGGAATGTAGGGACAAAGCCAGAAATGGACAATAGAGTCCTGGTTCTCTTTTCTGCTTTACTCATCCACTTTCCCCCATCTTTTGTCCCTTACAGAATCATAAATCCTAGAACACTAGAACCAGAAGGGGCCTCAAGAGGTCATCGAGGCCAGTTCCCTGTCCTCCCGGCAGGACTAAGCACCATCTAGAGCACCCCTGATAGATGTCTGTGTAACCTGCTCTTCAATATCTCCAGGGTTGGAGATTCCACAACCTCCCTAGGCAACTTATTCCAGTGTTTAACCACCCTGACAGTTAGGAAGTTTTCCCTAATGTCCAAGCTAAACATCCCATGTTGCCATGTGGACTTGCAGAGATGAAACTGAAGACACCGCTCCTGCCAACTATTCAGTTCTGGTTTTAAGCGCAGGTTTGGATACATTTTTATTTGAGCCAGATCAATTTGCCTGTCCTTCAGAAGAGTGATTTCTGTGTATGTCACTGAGGGATCTTGAATGCTGCACAATGCTCATTTCTGCTTGGACTTTGTCCCAGGGACTATGGTCTGAACAGGGAATGAGAACCTGGATGGACAGAGAGATCTCTCCGTTTTCTCAGTGTCATGAGGATCAATGTCCTTATGGCACTTGTTTGGCCCCTCAGACATGGAGGTGTCTCTCTTCTCAGAAGTCTATTTCGATCCTTTAAACAGTTAACAATGCTCCATCTCTTCCCTTCGGCAGAACAAATTCCCAGACGTGAAAGCATTTCCATTCCAAAACACAGCTTGGACTTCTGGACTCAGTTATTTGTTTGGAAGATGTAGACACAAATGAAAGTGTAGCAAACTCATACCAGATTGGATCCACTTCTGAAGCTGCCAAACAGCTGCCAACTGTGTCGGTTTCGGGATCTCGCCAGGCTGCTCTCTAGGGGACAGGGCTTAGGAGGAACCTGGGCTCTGGTGTCAAACTCTTTCGCAGTCCTGGCATGAAAAAATATGCCACCCGCTGCATTTTCCCATCTGCAAGAGCCTTCCGAGGCTGAAAGGCTGATGACTTCAGTAGGATCAGAACAAAAGCAACACTAACAATTAGCAGTTTTAGCATTGTGAAGATAGCTGATTTTTTTTTGGCAGGTAGAAGACTTTGAGATGTAGAACTGACGAGACCAGGGGAGTAGATTCCTAGGGCGGACGGAGGAAGCACTTCATGCCAGTGAGGGAGGATCAGCGAGAGCATTAATCTTGTCAAGCACTATCCGTGTGTCTGACCTGTAGGAAGCAGAGAAGCCACAAGGAGCTACCTGAGACAAAAATTACTCTAAAACAACGACTGATCCTCTCGCATCCTAGAGACTAACCAAAATCGATAGAATCATGAGCTTTTGTGGGCAAAACCCGCTTCCTCAGATGAGTTGGAGGAAATAACAGAAACCAAGAGATCTATATAATAGCAGAAGAAGTTCCTGCCAATTGTAGAAACTGTGTTACGGAGGCTAATTAAGTGCATGGGATGTGCCCCATCCACAGCTTTTGATGTGGAAATGCAGATGTTAATGGCAGGAGAAACTGGTTATGTAATGCTCCAAGTGGTTAAGGCCTTTGTTTAAGCCCAGGGTAACGGCGTCAAATCTGTAGTTAATTCCAGTTCTGCAGACTCTCTCTGTAATCGGTTAGTGAAATTCTTTTGTAGAAGGACAGCTGCTATGACTGGCTGACCAGGCAGGTTAAAATGTTCCCCTCCAGGTTTGTGTGTGTGACCATTTCTGACGGCTGACTTGTGTCCATTTATCCTGCGTTGCAGACTGTCCAGCATGGCCAATGTCCATGGCAGAAGGGCATGAGTGGCACTTGATGGCATAGATCACATTGGTGAACATGCAGTTGTATGAGCCCCTGATGTGGTTCGGTCCTGTGATGGTGTTGCTTGTACAGATGTGTGGGCAGAGTTGGGAATGGGGTTTGTTGCAGGGGTAGGTTCTTGGGTGAGTGTGTCTGAGGTGCGGGGTGTGGCTGCTGGAAAAGATTTATTTCAGGTTGGGGGGCTGTCTGTAGGTGAGGATTACTCTGTCCATGTTAAATGGGGTGATTTGATAGCAGCCTTCAACTTCCTGAAGGGAGGTTCCAAAGAGGCT
>JANRFK010006693.1:68834953-68848790 GCA_030068395.1 Apalone spinifera
ACAGCCCAAAACGCTCAGCCTCACCCAGGAGCCCACACGCCAGTCACATTCTGTTGGGTCACCAACAATTTTCTACAAGATGGGCGTGCAAGTGGTTGGAAAAGTGTACTCAGAGAGTAGTTATCAATGTTCACAGGCAAACTGAGAGTGCATATCCTGAATCCCCTCTCTTGGATCTGTCCCACGTCTAGTTCTCTTCAGTATCTCTATACATGCTTTGGATAAAGGCACAGAGAGCACGATTTCAAAACGTTGCAGCCAATACCATGCTGGGAGGGGCGGTAAGCACATTGGACACCAGGATTAGAATTCAACATGCTCTTGATGTACTGGAGACATGACGTGAAATACATATGATTAATTAAATAAGGATAAATGCTAAGTATTGTGCATTAGAAGGAATAATCAGTCGCACAAATACAAAATGGGAAATCACTGCCCAGGAAGGACTACTACAGAAAAGGGTCTGGACGTTAGAGTGGGTCACACACTAAACCTGTTGCAGGAAGAAAAAGAAGCAGCAAGCATCATTCTGGGATGCATTAGCGGCAGTTTTGTAAGCAGGACATGAGAAGTAATTCTCCTACTCTACTTAACGTGGCCAATACTGGAATACTGTGTTCAGTTCTGGGCCCCATGCTTGTAGACAAGGTCCAGAGAAGAGCAACGAAAATGACAACAGATCTAGAAAACACGACCTATGAGGAAAGATTGGCTTGGTTTACTCTGGAGAAGAAAGGATAGAGAGGGGAACGTGATAACTATCTTCAAGGCTCTTGTAAAGAGCAGGGTGATAATTTGTTCTCCTTATCCGCTAAGGACACGACAAGAAATAACGGGCTTAAGTTGCAGAAAATTAGATGTAGGTTAGACATTAGGCAAAACTTCCTAAGTGTAGTTAAGCACTAAAATAAATTATTTAGGGTGTTTGTCTGATGTGTTCTTATGAAACCACCAATGATGGAGATTCTACAGACACCTGTCAGGGATGGTCTTAATAATACTTTGTCCTGCCTCCGAGCAAGAACCTGGCCTAGATGACCTACCAAGGTCCCTTCCAGTCCGGCATGTCTATGATTCTATGATCTTGCAGGGTTGGACCTTGCTCAGCTGTGGAACGTGTTTCTGCCAGAGATCTGGCTGGGCCTCAAGTCTTGCAACCCTCTAAACATGAGGTAAGAACCAGGAAGCAACCAGGAAGGGGTCACCGTCTCACAGAGGGGCAGGTAGCTAAGCTGGATAGTCCTCCAGTGCCAGAGAGGTTTGTCAAGAGTGATCCGATTCTGTCGCGATGAGGACTTTGGAGATGGATGTGCTAATAATAATCAAGGGAAGAAGAAATGGAGATGACTTACGAGGCTGGAACTAGTCTGTTCCTGGAGTCCAATACCAGGCTGTTGCATATGGGCATCTGCTCCTGTGCTTTGTCCCATACACTGTTAAAATGCAGACGTGAAGGAGCTTCAACTGCTTCCCACAGAAGACATTCCCCAGCTGAATAGATCTCAGTGTCAGGAAGGTTTTCCTGTTGGCCAGTTGAACATTCCCTATGCTCCAAGTTCTAGCCTTCTCTAATTCTTCACCCTCCTTTGGGTTCACACCCTTCAAACTCCTGTGGGAGGTGCCTTTGGACATCACTTACGGGGCCAACGCTGTCTAGATACTGGCTCAAGGGCATTCAGCTAATCTACTAGATGTGTTTCTTGCCCGGTCCCACCACCACCACCTGCGAGGTCCCTACCAGATTTGCCGGCCCCAGCCGAGAGGTGTGGCTTCCAGCCCTGTTCCTTCCTCTGAACTTAGTTGGGATGAGTAGCATGCTAGGCCATTTTGGGGGCTGCAGCAATCCAGGCTCCTAATTTTGTATGAAAGTAGGCGACACCATGACCTGGAGGGGGTACTGGGTGGGAAGAAACTGACTACAAACTGCTTCTCCATTCAAAATCAGTTTGCAATGCAAATACTTAACTGACAAACCAAAGTGGTCCCCCCCCCAGAACTCCGCACAACCAACCCAGGAAATCAGAAGGGTGTCTGGGAACCGCTGGTTCCTCACCGGAAGGGCCTGTTTTCATGTCCAGTGACGGCTCACGTCCCAGAGTCACGTCGCCGTGAAGCTGGAAATACTGGTTCCTTATTGGGAAGAACGAGTCTCTCAGGCTTTGGTCATATTTTCCGGCCTCTCTCCGATGAATGAATAAGGAAATACGAGGACAGGCGGGCTCCAAGGGCAGGGCGATCGGTTACTGTTTACATCACGGACACAACCCAGACGGAGCAAGGAGCAAACCAAGCCGGGATTAAATCAGCCCGGATTGCATTTGGAAACAAAGGTGGAGGGGATCAGCTCACGGTTTCCCAAACCTTGCCCAAGGAGGAAACAAACAGACAGACTGTTAAAATAACAAACACGGCAGCTCTAATACCTGCCTTAAATCAGACGGACTGATTCCTTTCCTGCCCTCTCTCACGCTTGATAACAGTTGTGTGGTCTAATTGAACATGAAGAGGAGGACGGGGGGGAAGGGGGTTCTCTCTCTCTGGAGGATGCCTGTCACCTAGATTGCAGTGCTCCAAGGATGCCAGAAGCCTAGCTCCCAAATGCTGAAAGAATTGGGCTTGTTTAGGTTGGAAAAGAGAAGACCGAGGATATGTCTACACTACAGAGTTTTCTTGCAGCTGTTTTTCCGAAAACCTTTGAGGAACGTCCACACTGCAATTGCGTTCTTGCTCAAGAAAAAAGCTTCTTCCAAAAGAAGCCTGTAATCTAGACATAGCCTGAGAGGGGACAGGAGAGCAGTTTTCAGGGATCTAAAAGGGTGTTACAAGGAGGAGGGAGAAAAATTGTTCTCCTTGACTTCTGATGACAGGAAAAGAAACAATGGGCTTAAACTGCAGCAAGGGAGGTTGAGGTTGGACATTAGGAAAACTTCCCACCTCTCAGGATGGTTAAACACTGGAATAAATTGCCTAGGGAGGTTGTAGAGTCTCCATCACTGGAGATATTTAAGAGCAGGTTGGACAGACACCTGTCAGGGATGATCTAGCTGGTGCTTGGTCCTGCCGTGAGGTCAGGGGATGGGATTCAATGACCTCTCGAGGTCCCTTCCAGTTCTAGTGTTCTGTGATTCTGTGGATAGACTTGGCTTTGCACAGAACAGTGTTCAGCTGGTGGGCTGTGAAAAACCATGATATGCTGATGGAAGAAGCCTCTAACACCGGGGTCTGCAACCAATGGTTCTCGAGCCAAATATGGCTCAGTATGGAACCCAATAGGGCTCTTTTGTCATTCCCCAAACCCAGGCAACTTTTTACACTAAAATGAAACATTAATTCAAACTTTTAAAAACCCATCTTGTCTCATGTCGCTTGAGTGCGCGCCGGAACCTGAATTTGCCCAGTTATGGTGTAAACGTCAAAGACACGTGTGAAAAGATGCAGCTGCCGATGTCCCATGAAGTAAAGTCTGTGAGTCCAATGCTTCATTCATGCTGTTGTGAATCAGCACGTCCATTATCAATAGCACGTTGTGTGTTTTCAGCCATGCAAACGGGCCTTCTTACTCCGGCGCTTTGTGGACCACTTGCTCTGAATTTTGTTGTGAGTTGACTCTTGGGTTTGAAAAGGTTGCTCTAACACGACAGGGCAGTGGCTGGTTGGTAGCTAGCATCCCTCTGGCCTGGAGGCCGGCTAGCAGCCCTCTGGGGAAACATGTGTCTGGCAAGTGAATTTAGAGGGAGGCTCTTGAAAGCAGCATGCTCCATCCTAGGCGGTTCTTACTCCTTCCAGCCACTTTGTCGTCCCCCCTGCTTTTTCTACGGCGGCATTTTTTAAGGCAGCCGGAGTGTTCGGCGAGGACCGTGCATGGAGCTCCGAAGGGAAAATCGAACAGGCCTTTGCTCCTCGGGCTGTAAACCTGCTCTCCAGGTTCAGCAACTGGGTGACAAAGCAGGCCACTTCACACAGCTGCTTACAGCGACAGCGGGGAGCAGCCCCGCCCCGTGCTGCAAACCTGTCGGATCTCGCAGGGTCTGTGCCTGTTAGGACGCCAGCCTTTTAGAAAACAGGACGGATAACAATTCAGTGGGCAGGGCCCCGGACTCTCATTCCTGCTCCAGGGAGGGGGTAGGGCCTGGCTTTCAGAGAAGACAAAAAACCCACGGGGACCTTGACTACCTAAGATGATTATTATAGGGCTGATGCTGCCTTTTTGCACAAATAGGGTGTTATATTGTGTCCAGTGAGACCCAAGTATCTTCATTCCTTCTGTAGTCTCAGCTGCATTCAGAGTGCCTGCCCGCAGCCCGCCCTGAATGGCTGTTCCCTGGCGCCGTATATAAAACAGCTGCTCTTTTTCACTTCAGAGGTGGCTGCTTTTCAGTGGTGGGGCAAAGGGGTCTGTGAACAGCGGACGTCTGCAAGCTATTTCAGTATCTTTCGGGAGGAATAGTGAAGAGTAAGAATAGCTTCCTCCCAAAGCATTTTGCAGGCATTCCCAAAGGACGCTTCGCTACCCCTATGGACAAATGTGATCACGGCTCCCATTTCACAGATGGAAAACTGAGTCAGAGGGCGGGGTCAAGGTCACAGAGAGAGTCCACTGAAGGTACGGCTACACAGCAGTGTTATTTCGGAATAACGTATGTTATTCCAAAATAGCCATGCGAGCGTCTACACAGCTAGCTCGTTATTTCGAAATAATTTCGAAATAATGGGAGGCTTATTTCGGCATCTGTAAACCTGATTCCATGAGGAATAACACCTCTTCCAAAATAGCTCTTTTGGAATAGCGGTCGTGCAGAAACTCCACTGCTGATATTTCGAAAAGCTCCTCCCCCAGCGCCATTTTAAGGAACTACTCCCCAGTGCCTTCTGGGACTTGAAATTGAAGTAGCACATGCACATTAGGGGAGCCTGTCTCCACACGTCTACTCTACAGGGAAGCCTGGAAATTAGTCTATTTCGAAATAAGCTATTTTGCAATATTTCTTCCGGAATATTCCAACATATTTGTATAGTGTAGATGTAGCCTTACTGTTTATGTATAGGGTTTTCTATGGTCCCCCCATTGCTCCTCTGTGATGAATGGCTTTATCTTTACCAGAGCCTCTGAGGTGGGCTGGTTTTATCCCCAGTGTGTCGAGATGGAACCAAGACTTGCCTCAGTTTACCCGCAGGAAGCTTCTGGCACAGCTGGGGTGGGAGGACAGAACTTTCCATTCCCAGGATGCACCTCACTAAATATAAACGAGCTTCTCGAGTGCTGAAGGAACGAACGAGGACACAGCTTGGCTTGCAGAGCGGAGGGGCCCACAGGGTGTGAGGGCCGTAAATTATTCCAGCAATTAGAATGACTTTCCACAACCTTGGCTGTACGGCGTTGATTTATGTTGCCCGCGCTGACTTTTTCAGCCTCCTCACAGCTCCTGTGCTGGAGGGGGCCAACAACCTGGTTGTTTCTATAAAGGTATTTCCCCACCCACCCCCAAATGACCTCCCACCCTTCCTTGAAAGCAGCAGCACCAGCAGTTTGGAAACCTGATTGGCTTTCTCCTGATGGGCGCAGCCTCAAAAATGGAGAGGAGATGGCGTGTCAGGCTCCGAGGGAAAAAAGGAGCGAAGCCCCTCACATCCCTCTTTCCATAGAAGTCCCATGTCATGCACTGGAAACGGGGTAAAATGCTTTCCTCCGGCAACCTGTGCCCCTCCTTCCATGTGACGGTGTGCTCTGTGGCCTAGGGGATAGGGCCTTTGCCTAGTGGATTGCAGGGTTAGGGGTTTGAGCTCTGCTGATCCTGGGAGCATCCATGCAGACAACACTAGTTCCCCCAGGGATAGAGCTGGCTTCACCATTAGGAAAGCAGGATAAGGGACACCCTGAAGATAAGGGGTGGGGTATGGCGAGGGGCAACAGGGCAATTTCATTAGAGGGCCCTTTATCCAGAAACATTGCTCCTGACTGTGGTCCTTCTTCCTTAGTGTGACCAATAGAACTGGTGTTTGCCCATTCCATGGTGCTCAGCAGCCAATATCTGCTCACTCAGCTATCACAGCAACGGGGGTGGGATTAAAATCAGAGAGATTTGCTCTGTTGGGGCAAGTGCTTCTCAAGGGGATGATGTGAGCTGGATTTGCACTGAAAGCTGGCAATGGTCCTTCACCTTTATTTCAGTAAGGTGTCCTGACAAGTCCAGTGAGAGGTTCACAGTAAATACACAATTACCAAGCAATAGGGCCAACACAAGCCGCATGTGTATCCCAGTGACCTGCAGAATGAAGATGGCATCTTGGAACGGAGGGTGATTTTTGTACAGCAGGGAGCAAACACTGGAGTCAGGGTCTTAGCATTTACACACACTGCAGAAGAGAGTGCACACAAAGATAATTCAGTTTGTACCTGTACTAATTTTCACCGAGGTCCTGAATTTTCCATCGGGCACGGGGTGTGCTAACAATAATGGGCCTTGCTTTTCACTCAGCCCTCTCAGAATGATGGTCATTCACCCTCCCAAAAATCTGTGTGTACCGATGTGTGTGTGTTCGGCATGTCCTACCATTGCCTTGTGACTCACTTTCCTCATATGTAATATATGGATACAGTAAACCTACTCCCTTCCCTTGCAAAGTGCTCTGCTAAAGTGCTCTATGGAAGAGCTCAAGGAAAAACACTGCAGCAAGACTTCAGTTTTGTGGCCGCTTTTGAGGCTCTGAAATTTGTTTCATTCCACAACGGAGTGGAAATGAATTTTCGGAACATTTGTGAGAAACGGATGTATGACAACACATCCATTTTCTGCTTCCAAAGGACGAGATTTTGATTCTACTCTGTTTAATGGAGGCTGAAAGGTTTTCTTGCAGTGACACACCCATTTCAAAGACATGTTCACCTCAGGGGCTTCTGAAATTCAGAACTCTCTGGTCACTGCTGATGGCATAGACAGAGTATTTCAAGAAAAATACATTCTGTCAAAAATGTTGCAACCAGCTGCAGTCTTTATTCATTGGCGTTGGGCTTTATAAGCAAGAAACAGGCATCTCGGCAGAAATATGCTGTTGAAATCCTGGGCAGATGAGCTCCATTAAATACCCAATAATTGTTACGCAACAGTTTAATTCCTTGTAGAAGATGCAAGCTTAACAACCATGTGCATAGCGACCATCATTGACAGATGGAAAATCACGTTTAACGGCAGAAAAGAGAGCACAAAATTAGGAGCACAAAATTCCCCGAGGAGGCAAGTTTATAGATAGTTAAACACCTGTCAGGACCATCAGCATAACCCGTTCTTAAAAACCGTCAGTGATGGGGATCCCACAAGCTCCTAGTTAACCCGGTGCCAGTGACTCCATGCATCTGATGAAGTGGTTTTGACCCACAAAAGCTTAGGCCCAAATACATGGGTTCGTCTCTAAGGGGCCACAGGCCTCCTCGTTGTTTTTGCTGATACAGACTAACACGGCGAGCCCTCGAAGACGTTACAGTTAGAAAGTTTTTCCTCATACCTAAGCTAAGTCTCCCTTGCTGCGATCTAACCTGATTACTTCTCGCCCTACCCTTGGTGGTCAGCACTATCCTTTCTATAACAACCGTTTACATATCCGGGCCCTTTAAATCATGGCTGGGGCGCCGTGCTGCTGTTCCAGGAGATGCTGAGGGCTGGGCAGGGGCTCTGGTGCATTTGCTGCTCTGGCCCTGCCCCTTCCCCTGAGGCCCCACCCTGTCCGGGAGCAAAAAGCCTGCTCCATGTTCAGGGGTCTGGCATGGTTGCCGGCTTCCTTGCCTGTTCTTTCCCTAATTTAGCTTCTTTTCCTCCCCCTTGTCATTAGTATTGATTGTGTTGAGTATCCAGACACCATTAATCTTTTTAGTGACGACTGAAACCACAGAGGTAGTGAACGCTTCAGCTTTCTTCATGTATGTCAGGGCCTGCATTTACCTTCCTCTGTCTCTTCCCTCTGTTTAAAGAGCCAAGAAGGCTAATGGCATATTGGGGTACATTAGGAGGCACATTGCCAGCAGTTCTAGAGAAGTGATTATTCCCCTTTATTCGGCTCTGGTGAAGCCACATCTGGAGTATTGTGTCCAGTTCTGGGCCCCCCACTGCAGAAAGGATGTGGACGCATTGGAGAGGGTCCAGCGGAGGGCAACCAAAATGATGAGGGGGCTGAAGCACGTGACCTATGAGGAGAGACTGAGGGATTTGGGTTTGTTTAGTCTGCAGAAGAGAAGAGTGAGGGGGGATTTGAGAGCAGCCTTCAACTACCTGAAGGGAAGTTCCAAAGAGGAAGAAGAGAGGCTGTTCTCAGTGGTGACAGATGGCAGAACATGGAGCAATGGTCTCAAGTTGCAGTGGGGGAGGCCTAGGTTGGATATTAGGACAAACAATTTCCCTAGGAGGGTGGGGAAGCACTGGGATGGGTTCCCAAGGGAAGTGGTAGAATCTCCATCCCTAGAGGTTTTTAAGTCCTGGCTTGACAGAGCCCTGGTTGGGATGATTGAGTTGGGATTGGTCCTGCTTTGGGCAGGGGGCTGGACTCGATGACTCCTGAGGTCTCTGCCAGCCCTAGGATTCTATGATTCTAACCTCTTCTTACTGCCTTTTATGTCTATTGCTAGGGGTGATTCACTTTGCGCCCTAGCTTTCCTGATTTTGTCCCCCCACATCTTTGACCTATCCTTCCTCCTCAGCAATTTGTCCATGTTTGGCAGGGTGCATTTTTGGTTTTCAGGCCATTAAAGAGCTCCTGATGGAGCCATCTTGGCCTCTGACTGGTCTGCCTATCTTCTCTTTGCCTGGGGATAGCCTGCCATGGAGCCTCTCATACCGTCTCCTTGACAAACGGCCAGCTCTTTTGTTGGATTTCCTCCCAACTTCTCCCCTGCTGCTTGCAGTTGTCTGGCCTCGCTGTCTCCAGCGTAAGCTCACTGCATTAGCACAGCTAGCACCATCTTCAGCAATCACAACTAGTGCCAGGTTGCTGATTCTTACTGTGGAGGGGAACTCAACAAACCATGGGAAGCTCCCATCTGAAGCTCTCTCCCACCCCCATGAATTATTTTGGATGACCCGCCCCCAAATGCAATGTCGATTTAAAGCACACTTTGGCTACCAGCTGTAATATACTCAGAAATAGTCTAAAGACACACACACACATACACACACACACATCTCAAATAAAGCTGGAAACAAAGCTTGGAGAACAGGATTAATTCAAGGTCAGCCAGGCCTAGCTTTCTGTCATAACAATGCCACGATGGAGGAGCAAAGTCATTACTCACCATGACGTGCAGCTAAGAGGCGAAGGAACAGTTTGGAGCATTTTAGCTCACAACCCCCTTCAATAACAGTCTCTTCTCTTGAGGATGGCAGCAGACAATCTAAACAAGACCTTGTGCGTACAGAACAATTTAGTCCCTATACAAACATAACAGGAACATCATGGCTTTCAGTTCAATGCTATTTTTAGGAGCATTCAAAACACTACCAGACTTCTGAGCATCCTTCAACATCCAAAAGGTGTAGTGGCATAAATTCGGAGGCACAGGCCATATCGAGTTGATTATTTTGAGTATTAGATGAGGACAAATAATTCATAATTTGACCGTTTTTGCCTCTTTGCTTTTGTATGATTTACAGTGAGCAGATTCTGAAATTTGTCCAAATGATTCACTACTCAATTGCTCACCAAGAAAGGCAATAAATAATTCTGGGTCGGTAGCTGCGTTGGGCGCAGTTCATACGTATATTCAAAAGTTGAACTCTTTTCACTGGACACAAAAGGCACACTGCTACCCTCTTGCTTGTTGTCTGTTCAAATAATCTCTTGGACTAATTTTCCCATCTCTTTGGTAGGGTTTTACTTCCTGGCTGGAGGGATGGAACTCTGAGAAACAGACTCCTCATGAAAACACCCATCATGACAAATGTCCACTGTGTTTTTTCACATATTATTCAATAAGAAAAATTGTTCTCCTTGGCCTCTGAAGATAGGACAAGAAGCAATGGGCTTAAATTGCAGCAAGGGAGGTTTAGGTTGGACATTAGGAAAAAGTTCCTAACTGTCAGGGTGGTTAAGCACTGGAATAAATTGCCCAGGGAGGTTGGGGAATCTCCATTACTGGAGATACATAAGAGCAGGTTAGATAGGCATTTATCAGGGATGATCTAGATGGTGCTTGGTCCTGCCGTGAGGGCAAGGGACTGGACTTGATGACCTCTTGAGGTCCCTTCCAGTTCTAATGTTCTATGATTCTATAAGCAGAGTTGCCCTTTCTGCAAATATTCTTGCAAATCCTGCCCTGACAATCTGAAAGCCAGACATAGACCAGACAAGAGGCTCTAAGAATCTGAGGATGGGGAGAGCTGGGAAAGATTGGGGGGACTGAAATATAGGAAAGATGATGACATTACACAACATGGGGGAGTCCAGATTTTCAGGGGGCTAAAATGAGGAGTGGGTTTTCCAGGAGGTCTGTAAGAGTAAGTCTACACTGCACAGTTATTTTGGAATAAGCTATTCTGGAATAGTCATTCCAAAATAGCTTATTTTGAAATAGCACATCTGCATTGCAGGGAAGCCTCAAAATTAGGCAGGCTTCCCTAAATCGACATGCTCTCTTGATTTAGAGCACCCGGAGGAATAACTTTGAATGGCCCCGGTGAGGGGCTATTTCAAAATAGCAGCAGTGGAGCGCCTACACACGCCTTATTTCAAAATAGCTGTTTCAGAATAGGCATTATTCTTCACAGAATGAAGTTTACAGAAGTCGGAGTAAGCCGTCCGCGATTTTGAAATTATTTTGAAATAACGGCATTGCTGTGGAGACGCTTGCATAATTATTTCGGAATAACAGCTGTTGTTCCAAAATAACTTTGCTGTGCAGACACATCCTAAGTGAAGAAAGGGTGTTCGGGGGGGGAGGGACTGTGTGGAGAGGGGTGAACATTGAAGATGGCACTGAAAGAAGAATGGGAGAAGGAAGTCAAGGAAGCGCCTTGGCAAAAAGGGGAGTGGAGAAAGCATTTTATAAGAAACAAGAGCAGAGATGGAGGTTGGGGTGGAGCTGGGAATGGTCCTAATGGTGAGGCCAAAGGTAGTGGGAAGAGCTGTCTTCGGAGCCCACAATGCAATATCTGCCCCATTAAGGCCTCAACTGCATCCTGAAGACCAAATGCAGTCAACCTAAGAACGTCCAGACTGGGTCAGACCAAAAGTCCATCTAGCCCAGGGTCCTGTCTTCTGATAGTGACCAATACCAGGTAGCCCAGAAGGAGGGAACAGAACGGGGAATCATCCAGTGATCTCTCCCCTGTTGCCCATTCCCAGCCTCTGACACACAGAGGCCAGGGACACCCTCCCTACCCATCCTGGCTAATAGCCACTGATGGACCTGTCCTTCGTGTATTCATCTAGCTCTGTCTTGAACCTGGTTATAGTCTTGGCCTGGACACCATCCCCTGGCAAGGAGGATGAAGTGACGTTCTAGCCTGTGGCCGGAAACTCATTTCTACTCAGGGGAGGACAAAACTGATCAATTGGTCACCTTTGCTACTGGTGAACTTAGCCACCCAGCCACAGGTCCCAGACGCAGGACTTGGGCAAGCGGGATGCCGTTCTCCTCTCTGCTATTGAATTTGCAGTGTGGCTGCAGGTGCATGACAAAGCCCGTGGGGGTATCTGTAAGGGGTCAGCTCTTGAGGGCTGCCTAGCAGCTGGCTGTTACTGCAATCTTTCCCCCGGCTCCTGCTAGCCCTGTGTAGGTTCCAAGTCACACGTTCAAAATGGACTTTTTCCAGGTGTAGCAAAGACGTCACCAAACTGCCTGCCCTCATCAGGGTCTTCAGCCCCATCTCTGGGCCCTTTTGAGCCAGCCCTTCACTTGGGCTTCTCAAAGAGCCTTGTCTCCTGGCTCGGGATATAGGCCATTTTGCCGGTGTGTGTGGGGGTTCCAGCCAAGGGACCCTATAAACAGCAGCTAGGCCCTGCTCCCTTTAATTCGTGGCAGCTGCCCTCCCTGGGCCCTTTCGCTCAGAGTTACCGTTCTCAGAGTCGCTTGCTCCCAGGTTTGGCAAACGCTGCCCATTAAGCTCCTCAGACCCAAGAGGGACCCACCAACCCCAGCCATGTATTGACCGGCTTAGCTCTGCAGCTCCTTTTATCTCCGCCTGCTGGGCTCTGATTGGCTGTGTCCAGGAGGCCTGTTTAGGCAGGTCTGGAGGACTTAGCGTCACTGCTCCTTTCTGAGGCGGGGTGTGGTAGGACCATGGGGCCTCCAGCAGTGGTCAGGAAAGGCCAGGTACATCCCATCACCAACCCGCGACTCTGGGGCGTAGCTTGTCTAGCGGTGGGATTATGTAATATACTGGTACAGGGCCTGATCCAATGCCTAGTGAAGTAAATAAAAAGTTTTTCTGTTTGCTTCAGTGTGCTTTGGGATCATGACTCCCCCAAGTGACTGGCTCCTGTAGGAAAAAATAGCCTTCCATGGGGGTCACCAAGTGTAAGCCCCCAGTGATCGCCCTGGTATGTTTGCTACAAACCCTGCTCTTCGCCCCTTCCGCAATCCCTGATCCAACACTTTTTAGGAGCTGATTTCTAGATAAAGGGGAGATTTTATTTTAGGCTTTCCTGCATGCGGTTGACCTGCAGCTTGATTGCATCAGTAAAGGCAAAATATCAGCAGTTAGTGCAGATCAAGAGCTGGGTTTTTCTTGAAGCTGGGAGATCTATCTTTGTCACTTCCTCATGTTGGGCAGGTTATCAAGATGACCTACGAAAGGCAACAACTCACCCTGCAGCTAGGGAATGCCACCTGGCTGGTATTTATGGCGTGTCACACATGATAAAGGGCACCTTGGCCTATACCCTTTTCATCTCCGGGTATGTCAATATTACAGTCCAAACTGTGAGGGGCAGGCCAGGTAGACATACCTGCTCCTGCCCTTAAAATGACTAGCTATGGGGAGCTGCGGAGGCCTCCCAGAGGCCAATAAGTGGGAATTAGCGGCACTGGAGTGTCCACACAAATGTTATTTTGGACTGACAATTTCGGAATTAGCGTTATTCCTCACAAAAAGCAGGAGTACAGAGTTCGAATTCCATGGCCCCTTATTCCAGACTAACCGGCTTGCTAGTATGGACGTGCCGCTTACTAATTTGAACTTGGGAGGGTTATTTCGGACTAAAGTCCTAGTGTAGACCAGGCCTAGATGTGTGGACAGAGGCTTCTGTGCAGGCTGTACCATGACTACTGCTGCTGTGGTCATAACTTGGCTTGCTGTCTAGATTCACCTTACTAGAAGTGACCAATCTAGCGCCATGCTACACCCTAGCTAGTCGTTCTTCCCGCCATGGTTGGGGAGTGTGATGGGGTGTCTGCGCCTGCTCAGCACTGGCCTACGAAGGGTTAAATCCAATCCTGGGAGAGGGATGGGCATGTGGTACGAGCAGCCAATTGGAGCCCAGCTGAGGGCTCTATAAATTGAGGGCTCCTGGAGGGGAGAAGAGACGCACCCACTCTTGCTCCAGCAGGGGAGCAGAAAGGACCTGGCTGCCAGGGAAGCTGGAGGATTCCTGAGACCGAGCAGGACTGGGGACAGGCAGGCAGCGCTGGGGAGCTTTGGCCTGACCCCACTCCCAGGCAGCAGGGCCTGAGGCAAAGCCTGAGGTACTAGGGCTGCAGGGAGGCAGCCAGGATGGGCAAAGGCAGCAGGTCCACTGCCCTTGCTAATGACGAGTGGCCATTTCAGCTTGCAGTTTGCCCCTGAGGTAACAGGCTAGATCATAGAATCGCAGAACACTAGGACTGGAAGGGACCTCGAGAGGTCATCGAGTC
>JANRFK010006693.1:68863089-68873451 GCA_030068395.1 Apalone spinifera
ACTTCTCTGAAACCATCCACTCAGTGGGCAGCAGCAGTCAAAAAAGCAAATAGAATGTTAGGACTCATTAAAAAAGGGATACAGAATAAGACAGAAAATATCTTATTGCCTCTATATAAAACCATGGTACGCCCACATCTTGAATAATGCGTACAGATGTGATTGCCTCATCTCAAAAAAGATATATTGGCTTTGGAAAAGGTTCACAAAGGGGCACAAAAATGATGAGGGGTTTGGAACAGGTGCCATATATAGAGAGAGATTCAAAAGACTGGGACTTTTCAGCTTAGAAAAGAGGAGACTAAGGGGGATAGGATAGAGGTCTGTAAACTCATGACTGATGTGGAAAAAGTGAATAAGGAAATGTTATTTATTTATTCCCACAATATAAGAATGAGAGGTCACCAAATGAAATGAATAGGCAACAGGTTTAAAACAAACAAAAGGAAGTTTTTCTTCACTCAGCACAAAGTCAACCTGTGGAACTCCTTGCCAGAGGATGTGGTGAAGGCTAGAATTTTAACAGGGTTCAAAAAAGAGCTAGATAGATTCATGAGGGGTTAGGTCCATCA
Organism: Apalone spinifera; assembly: GCA_030068395.1. Taxonomy (NCBI): domain Eukaryota; kingdom Metazoa; phylum Chordata; order Testudines; family Trionychidae; genus Apalone; species Apalone spinifera. The sequence goes on from JANRFK010006693.1 coordinate 68,863,662, forward strand.
ATGACTATTAGCCAGGACGGTTAGGAATGGTGTCCCTAGCCTCTGTTTCTCTGGAAGTGGAAGACAGGGGAGAGATCACGTGAGGATTAGCTGTTGTGGTCCCTTCCTCTGGGGCATTGGTATTGGCCACTGTCAGCTGACAAGATACTGGGCTAGAAGGACCTTTGGTATGACCCAGTATGGCCGTTCTTATATTCTTATGTTCCTACCTGTCAGGGTGGAATAAATTGCCTAGGGAGGTTGTGAAATCTCCATCATTGTAGATATTTAAGAGCAGGTAGGACAGACATCTATCAGGGATGGTATAGACGGAGCTTGATCCTGCCATGAGGGCAGGGGACTGGAGTTGATGACCTATTAAGGTTCCTTCCAGTTCTATGATTTTCTTTGTTAGTAGTGTATCAATGCCCCAGGAAAGTAATATGCTAAATTCCTCAATAACTTACACTATGCTAATGTCCATAGACATAAATGGACTTACATATTATGTGAGTAGAGTTTGGGCCAAGCATCTGAATAGTCAAACCTAAACTAAGACCTACTGCTACTGATTTTATGCGGGAAGCTCTCATGTGTTTCACTGATGGGCATTAGTAGAAACTAGATGTGTTCAGAAATTTTCTGATAGAGCATTTTCTGTTGGAATATGCCAATTAGATGAAAGTGAAGCATTTTTTGTTGTTGATTTAGACAAAAGTTCATGATGAAAGGAAAAAACGGGGGGAACGGGGGAGGGGAAGCATTTCAATAAGTCATGACATTCCATTTGGGAACAGCATGTTTCCAGCCTGAAAAAAACTTTTGGCAATTAAAAAGTATACAGTAAAAAGTTAAAAACAGTCAAAATCGCAATGAAATGTTTTGATCAACTTGAAATGATATCCCCTCCTAGGTTTTTTTTTAATGGAAATTTCAAAATCCTTTTTTGCTTGTATTTTGTTTTGGAATGACCTCCCCTCCCCAATTATGGCATTCTCTGGGAATTCCAGTGCTCTATATAACCCTTGAGTTTTTTTTTTAAATCAAGTGTCCTTTCCCAGAAACACCATTATGTAGAACTCAAAGGAAGATTTTCTCCACTCCATTGTGTGAAAGGACTTACATTGCTTCCAGACAAGATAACATGGCATAGAACCATTGTTCTCAAAGTGTTGGGCAGGGAGGAGCATAGAATCTTTTAAAAACTATTTGGCCAGTGTGATTTAAAAAGCCACCAGTCTAAATGAAGCGGTAAGTAGCAGAGAAGCTGTACTGATTTGGGGGATCTGACCAATCGCAACAGGTGAACCCTCAGAATAGGTTGCAGTGAGTAAGTCTCTCTCTTATACCAAGCAAAGCAGGAACCAAAGCTGTGTAGTACAAAGACTTTACAGTAGCAAAAACTAATTAATACGCCAACAGTTTCTTAAGATCAGAGTTCAGAAATTGGCATAGATATACCTCTGACTAAAGAGCGACCAAAGGCATTGTGTCAGCAAAGTCACTTGGTGTTAATCCTTCAGTGCTGAGAGCTGAATGTATCCAGTACAAAGTACTACCAAGAATGGATCAATGGAACTGTCAGCATCAGGATACAAAACCTATTCTTACCCTCACATCTATTTTCATGCTATTTGGGGAAACAAAGTCATACATAAGTCATCCTCTGCTGCGATGCTCTTTGTTTTCCAGGCAAGGCCCCTTTTAATTTTTCAGAAGTCTCTATGTAGAAGGTTCAGTGGCTGTCTTGTTCTCAGAGCCGCTGCGGCCTGTAGTAGAGACTTCCAGCCTGTGTTTGTCAATGGGAGCTTTACTTTTGTTCTTTCTTGTGTTGTTTTCTTGGCATCTTAAATCAAAGCCTGACCATGCACAGTTGGTTCGAAGATTTGTCCATGTAACTGGGCCTGTTCCTGGGGTACCCAGGGCTGTGAGTCATCTTGTGGTCATCTAGCCAAAAAGAGTTTTTCTTGCGGTAGCTGAGCTTCCGTTCTCTAAGACGCTCAGCCTTTCAGCCACTCAAGGTCTCTCTGCTGGGTGATCCGAGCCCTGTCTTTGCCCCGTGGGTTAAGAAGGGGTGCATAGTCCCTACATCCCTTTCAATGGTACCTTTGCTGCCATGCTCAGTCCCTGAACACTGGGGAAATCCAAGGTACTCTGCCTTCAAAGGTGAAGTGTAACAGGGTTACCTTAAACCACCACTCCTGCAAAGTTCACCGCATTTGGGAGCAGCGTTCCCTGTAAGCTGAGCTCTTGAGCAGCCACCCAACAGAGATTCAGGTGCTGCCCAGCTGATTAGCAGAGTGCTCACACCGGATAGCATGTGTTTCTATTGGTGGTGCACATAAACACATGTCTTGGTGCACGTAACAAAATTTATTCTGCACCTTGGGTGGAAAAAATGAAAGGGACCATTGCTTGGGAGCACGTATAACAAAACAAAAGCAGGTCAATTTAAGTGAGAAGAAAGATGTAACTAAAAACGTGGGAAAGTGGTGGAAACCAGCAGTTCCAATACAAAAAATAACAGTTCAAATGCAGAGTTGGGTCCCCGCTCGAGAGAAGGAACCTTTTTGACATAATAAAGTAGACTCCCCCACTCCCAAATTCAGTGAGTTGTAGAGCTAGCTGGGTCCCCAAGAACCGGGATCCAAGTGGCCTCCTGAGTTTCTTCACTGAGTGGCTACAAAGTGCCTTTCCCTGCACTGTTATTCTGAAAACAGTTTTTTGTTTTGGTTCCCCGGCAGGGCAAACCCCTGCCTCGTAGCAGAGTTCCTTTTCTACCTGTAGGGAGTTTCAATTGTTTGTCATTGTCTCTGATAGCTTCCCCTCAACTATGGCAAAGTTAGACAGTACAGCCTTGAAGCTGACTACACACTCCCGCTTGTATGGGTCACTGAGACACATTACCTCCTGGTGGCTAATTTCTACTCAAAATCTATAAAGCAGACTAGAAGAATTGCCCACCATTGTTCGGGTCTTTAGCTAAGTTTTGTTTTTCTTCCTTATTAGAATCCCGGAATTATAGGACTGGAAGAGACCTCAGGAGGTCTAAAAGCAGGACCAATCATCCCAGCCAGGGCTTGGTCAAGCCAGGACTTAAAAACCTCTAGGGATGGAGATTCCACCTGCTCCCTAGGGAACCCATCCGAGTGCTTCCCCATCCTCCTAGGGAAATAGTTTGTCTTAATATCCAACCTGGACCTCTCCCACCACAACTTGAGCTCCTCATTCTGCCATCTGTCACCACTGAGAACAGCCTCTCTCCATCCTCTTTGGAACCCCCCTTCAGATAGTTGAAGGCTGCTCTCAAATCCCCCCTCACTCTTCTCTTCTGCAGACTAAATAAGTCCAAATCCCTGAGCCTCGCCTTATATGTCACATGCTCCAGCCCCCTAATCATTTTGGTTGCCCTCTGCTGGACCCTCTGCAATGCGTCCACATCCTTTCTGTAAAGGGGGGCCCGAGAACTGGACACAATACTCCAGACGTGGCCTCACCAGTGCCGAATAAAGGGGAATAATCACTTCTTTAGATCTGCTGGCAATGCTCCTCCTAATGCACATTCGCCTTCTTGGCTACAAAGGTGCCCTGTTGACTCGTATCCAGCTTCTCATCCACTGTAATCCCGAGGTCTTTCTCTAGGGTCAAGTGGGGGATGAGGGGTTCAGAATACAGGCTGCCCCAGGGAGTGAGGACAACTCCAGCCCTCTTTCACCGTAGTAGCTTTGGGCCAAGTAAGACATGCCTGTGCATGGCCACTGCAGCTTCAGCAGGCACAGATGGGGAAGGGTGCATGAACCCTGCCTGGGGAAGACAGACAGACACACAGACATATTCTCTGAAATATATAGTAGGTAGCTGTCCCTTTCTCCACTCCTGCCCACTGCTGGCCCAATGGGGTTATAGCAGGCCCGGTTTGCTGTCCCCTATGGTCATGCTACAGTATAACTGTCCCTTCTACCAAACCCCTCCCTTTCCATTTGATGAGAAACAATCCAATTCCAGGCACTTCCCATTGTCCTGGCACAACCAAACCCAATATAGGGGTAACCAGATGGAATTGAGTGTCCTGTACCATAGAGATCATACTATGGGATTGAATGGTTCCTTTGGGCCTTAAACTCTATGAAACCACGCTGTTACAACACCAGTGCACTGCACACTTTATATTGTTGTGTGTAGGAACACACAACCATAAAACCCAAAGTATGAGGGGAAATGGAGAAATGATCCACAATGGATGTTGCCCCATTTGCAACATCCATCATCCTTCATGTTGCTTTTAACATAAGGGTCGTTAGAGACCAGGCAATGGTGGGTTGGCTATTTAAACACCTTGCTGACCCAACTGGGCCTTGCCCACTAGAGAGAGAGAGATATTACTTCATTGTGGCAAAGCTCCAACCTTGCCCCATGGGTCCCCCGCTACTGGCTGACAGTGTTTGCCTCAGAGGCTCACTATGACGCTTCACACGGCCATTGGCAGGACGTTCTACTGCCCCTCGGCGGGCACAGGCGCCCCAGGGCTCCTCCGCACACCCCAGCACAAGGAGCTGCACCAGGGTGCTCCCGCCCACGTGCTGAGCGGCTCTGTCCGTTGCCCTGGCAGCCGGCACGGCTCTCGGCGAGGTCAGTGCCGCCCTGTTCGGGGGGCTGGGCAGGCCGAAGGGTGCTCTGGCAGTGCTGTTCTGGAAGGGGCGTGTGTGCATGGCCTGTGCCCAGCGTCTCGCAGGCCTGGCCGTGGGTTTGCAAGCCTGGCCCTGTTCTGGCCCAGAGTGCGGCACCTGTGGGCAGACAGTAGGGTGTCGCCCGCCCGCCGGGCTGGCTGAGGGGAGGAGCCGGGCTAGTCCAGCAGCAGACACCTCTGTCCATAGCCAATGGCTTTGGACCAACGCTCCTCTGGGCAATGCCCTTGGATGCCGACTGGCAGGCTGGCAGCCTGGCACCATGGCCGGCCCCTCGGGCTCAGAGGAACGGTGTGCACCTGTGAGCGGCACTTCGTAGAGCGTCTCTCTGCACTGGGCCGAGGGGCTGCTGGGCAGCCAGGGAGGGGATGCAGTAACAGGGCAGTTGTACATGGAGTTGTAGAGGCCAGGGTCACAGCCTACTGAGCTATACTCATCACCGGCTAGTCTACAGTTTGGGGTGAAACCCCTCTGTAGTCCTGGTCTCCTTCTCAGGGGCAGACTCTGTAGTGGCGTGGGGAGGGCTGAAAGAGAGGAACCAGGCCTGCCCACTACTCCAGGTTCCAGCCCAGGGACTTTCAGGCAGCAGCAACACGCAGGGTTTCTTCTACTTCCCGTCTGCTGGCTTTTTTCTGGACCACTTCCCCAAACAATCCCTCCCAGCACCTTTCTTCCGGCACCTGAGTAGCCTACCCTGTTCATCCACAGCACTCTGCCTTACTCGCAGTCCTCTGCTCACACACAGAGTTCACCTTCTCACGCTCAGGCCTTCGGCTCCTCTGGTCTCCCTGCAGGGAGCCCTTATAAACAAGCCCCAGCTGGCCTTCCTGGGCTACAGGTGTTCTGATTAGCCTGCTGCTTCCAGAGAGCTCTTAATTGGCCCCAGACGCCTGCCTGATTATGTTGCACTAGGCTCAGCCCTGTTTACTCAGGGAAGAGAAAACTGTTCACCCAGGCCCCAACATCCCTTCCCTCCATTAGTGTTTGACAGCCAGCTGGTCTGGGTCTAACACATCAGGGACACGGTACCAGGGAACAACCCTGCCATGTCTCATTGCCTGCAAACGCAATGTGGGCCCTTGCAGAAAAGGATCGGTTTATGCCTGGTGACATCAAGACATGGTGAATGGAGTCTGCGGGGTGGAGCGGATGTTGGAAGAGGAAGGTGGAACCATAGGGCACTGTGTGGCTGGCTTATTTCTGTCTCACGTTGTGATTCTAATTTGGAATAGCTCACGGGGTAGGAATTTGGCCAAGGTAAAATGAATTGGGGTCTCCGTTTAGTTCCTTAGGCAGGCTAGCTTATCAAAAAGATGGCCAAGAAGTGACTTGAGGATGGTATAAAAGTACTTTCCCAAGAGAAAAATACTGAGTACTCAAAGACTCCTTAATCAAGTAGAAAAGACAAATTGAGAACAAATGACTAGAAGCCGAAGCCAGACAAATCACATTGGAAATAAGGTACCAGTTTGTAACAACAGAGGTGGTTAACCGTTGGCACAAACAAGCAAGGGAAGTGGCGGATGCTCCATGTTTTGAAGTCTTTAAATCAAGACTGGCTATCTCTCTGGGCGATTTATGCTTTAATTAAAGACAACTAGGCTCCCCACAGATGGAATTCCGGGGTGACACGCTGGATGTCAGGCTAGTTGCCTTCTGGCCCCTAGCACAGAGGTGCCCAAACTTGGGTTCGAGTCACAGCAACAGCAGATTGGGTTGTGGCAATCCCTCATGGGTGGAGGACGCCATGTTGCGGTGCCCTGCATGACCTCTCATGCATGGTGCGTGTGAGGACATGGTGTAGGGAGGTAATGGGGCTGACAGGCCATGATAGGCCTGGGGGCAAAGTGGGGGAGCCGCCTCTGCTCCCAGAAGGGGCGGGGCCAAGGGTAGTCAGCCCTTAGCATCACCCGGAGTGTGGTGCGGGGCTCACCTTCCCCCCCAGCCCTCAGAGCTGTGCAGAGAGGTGGAGCTGCACTCCCCTGGCATTTCAAAGGGGCCCAGAGCTCCCGAATGTCACTGTGGCTCCTGCCAGGCTCTTGTGCAATCCCTCACTTTGCCTCCCCCCGTCAGCCGGCCTGTACAGAGGGAGCTATTTTGCTGTATAAAACAGCCTCCTTTGCACAGCCCGACCATGCCCTCACCACCTGTAGGAGGTCACACGGCGTGGACAATGCTCTTTGGAACAAGATGGCATCCCCCAGGCCGTGTGACCTCACCCACCAAGTCAGCGCTGAAGTACGTTGGTGGGATGGTGCGGGAGAAGGTTATACTGCTGCTGACAGAAGCTTCTGTTCTCACAATCCTGTGGTTCTAGCCAGGCAGCGTTGATAGAGAGAAATATCTCTGGAGATATTTAAGAGCAGGTTGGACAGACACCTGTCAGGGATGGTCTAGACAGTATTTGGTCCTGCCATGAGGCCAGGGGACTGGACTCGATGACCTCTCGAGGTCCCTTCCAGTCCTAGTAGTCTATGATTCTATGAAAATGACTCCTCCTGTGGTGAGAGAGGAAAGAGTTACTAGGTTGCACTGAACTGGACAGGCTTCAAGGGGATTACCAAAAATAAAAAAGAGTCTTTGATTTACTCCCACTGGTCCTGTTCCAAGACTTCCTCAGATAACAAAGAGAAATATATGGGCTCTTAGCTATTATAAATATAAAAGCATTTTCCCTTCTGCATGACCCTCCTGGCCGAATTAAATAACGGGAGCTTTGTAAGCCATTCGTTGCTTCGTGTTCTTAAAAAATAACGAAACCCCGGACCAAACAGCTTGCGGGCCGTGATCAGGTTGGCCACCAGGGCGAATCGTCCAGGGCAAGCGATGACAAGGAAGTGGCTATTGATTGTTTTCTCCCTTTGTGTGATTTGCTTAAGAGAGTGATGCCAGGGAACCTCGCAAGTTACACTGCCGTGGAGGCGGTCAGGACTTGTCAGGCAATCTGTGTGGTGCTCAGACATGGGGAGAATGAGCTGAGGCTAGGCAACCTTCGGGCTTTATTCTTGCCTCCATATAGAGAGATGTCTCTCACCAAGCACGTCCACAATGTAGCGTTCTTTGAGTTCCTAGGCGTAATCTGATACATGGGCATCCTATCCCGCCCACTTCTGGGAAACAGTGCACTGTCAGACCTTCTAGAGCAAGAGAAGTAGCATCCGTCAGATGCTTTGCCTTGGAAGGGAGGTTATGGCACGGTGAAAACTTTCCCGACTTTTTTGCCTTGCGAGACCAAGGGTTCACATGATAAAATCAGGCTGCTCAAAGGAAAGTGTTACTCAGGAATGCCTGCTAGATTCAAAGGCGAGCATGAACTATTGCAATCAGTCTGATTTTCTGTCTAATCCTCCCAAATAATTCCTTAAGATCTTTTATAAAAGCACCAGTCTTGGTTTTAAAATTCCCAGTGATGGAGAATTCACATAGAATATTAGAACTGGAAGGGACCTATGATCCATGGTAAATGGTCCAATGGTTAATTATTCTCTCTGTTAAAAACGTACGTCTTATTTCCCGTCCCTGTTTGTCCCGCTTCGACTTCCAGCCACTGGATTGTAGTAGACACGGGTCTGCTAGACTGTGACCACCAGAACTGGACAGAGGATTCCAGCAGCTGTAGCAGCAGGACCAAATAAACGAGTACAATTACCGCTCTCTCCTTCTAGGGCACGTCTCCACTTCTAGGAAGATCAATGCTCAGGAGATCGATCTCCCAGTGTTCGATTTAGCGGGTCTAGCAAGGACCGGCTAAATCGAACGCTGGAGGAGTTCCTGTCGACTCTTGTACTCTTTGCAAGGAGGAAGTGAGGTCGACAGGAAAATTTCTCCTGTTGACCTCTCGTTGGGGGGCTGCCCCAAAAAATCGATACAAGGAATGTTGACAGCAGCTATGCAATTCATGTAGCTGGAGTTGCACATCTTGCATTGATTTTCTCCATCCACGTAGACTTGGCCCTAATCAAGACTTTCCTATTTAGATATCCCACGAACACTTTCAACTGATTACGCACCATGACCCCCTAACCTTTGAATCACTGCTTTCCAGGAGAGAGTCCCCTACCTGGAAGATTAGCCAACGTTCTTTGTTCCTTCATTTAGCTCTAGTAAAATACATAATCTACCAAGCAATCTGGATCGCTCTGGGTGAGTGACCAGACGCCTTCATTATTTATCACTTCCCTAATCTTTGGATGATTTGCAGACTATTGATGATGATTTTATGCTTTCTTCCAAGTCTTCAATAAAGGTGTTAAATAGCATCATGTAAAGCCAAGAACCAATCCCTGCGGAGCCCCACTGGAAACTGGCCCCACACAATCATGATACCCCCATTAAAGTTACATTTTGAGATCTCTCATTTAGCCTGTTTTTGAGTCCGGGAATGTGTGGCACATTCCTTTTCTACCATTTTAATTTTTTGAATCAAAACGTCACATGGTACCACAACAAATGTCTAACAGATGTCTAAGGAGATAACAGCAACCCTGTTATGGTTATCAACCAAATGTTTAATCTTGCTGCAAAAAAAAGAAAGAGGCCAAGTGAGTTTGGTAGGCTCTATTTTCCATACACCCATGTAGATTCGCATCAGTAACATTACAGTCCTTTAGTTCGTTATTAATCAAGTCCCTTATCAGCTGCACCCTTATCGTGCCTTGGATCAATGTCAGGTTGACAAGGCTATAATTACCTAGGTCATCCTGTTTACCCTTTTTAAAACTTGGCACAAGATTAACTTTTTTTCAGTCTTCTGGAACTTCCCCAGTGCTCCAACACTTACTGATAATAAACAGGAACGATCCAGTGAGCTCTTCGCGTTGGAAAACTCAGTTAAAACTTTTCTCTCTCAGAAAGGTGCTAATTAGAGCAGAGAGAGAAATTTGCAATTATGGATTTGCCAAATGTTGCTTTCTTCCAAGCCTGTGGAATATCTGCAAGCAAACGATGATTCCTAGTTCTTTGCCAAGAAGGCGAAGGGCATATCGGGGTGCGTTAGTCGGAGCATTGCCAGCAGATCGAGGGAAGTGATTATTCCCCTTTATTCGGTACTGGTGAGGCCGCATCTGGAGTATTGTGTCCAAATCTGGACCCCTGTTACAGAAAGGATGTGGACGCATTGGAGAGGG
>JANRFK010006693.1:68886975-68897567 GCA_030068395.1 Apalone spinifera
ACAACTCTCTTTCATTGGGAACCTAAATGTAAAAAAAATCTAATATAAATGCCTAATATGCAACGGTTGAATACTGTTTCACTGTCCTAGGTTTGGTAAAGAATTGGTCGATATATCACTGTTTCTCCAGGAGATCCGGGTCTTGACCAAATTTCAAGTTCCAAACATTGCATTTTTCATGTAGCTCTGTCAAAAAAAATGGGGGTAGATTTTTTTTTAAACCAATGCTATATTCTTTCCCTCACTCAATTAAAAAAAGCTAAAGGCATTTTGCTTAAATTTTTCAAAACTCATCCTCTATGGGAGAAAGCAAATACAGTTTCAGGCCGAGAACCATTTCAGAATGTTCTGAGTCTGTGAGATCAGGGTATTCAAAACGAATATCTGGTTAACTGTATGGTTAAATGGTTATGCGGAGCATAGGTATAGAAACTATACCCTGGTTTTTCCAGCTGAATCCCACCTCAGCCCCAACACAATAAAATCCCGTGGTCTAGCTGAGTCCCACCACAAGGTGGCTGCATTTCAAGAGTGGTCCAAATATGTACAGGTAGCCAATTCGTAGAGCATTTTGGAATCATGTTGGCTGGAAGAAAGGATATATGTCTCCTATATATATGAGAGAGTTTGTCTGTGTGTCCATCTGTCTGGTCAAGAATGCCTTCTAAATGGTAAGAGCTAGGACCACCACATTTGGTAGGCAGCTTCCTCTTCTCATAACTTAAAGCAAGGCCAGGGTTTGGTTGTGCCAGGACAATGGGATGTGCCTGGAATGGAATTGCTTCTCATAAAGCCATGCAGAAAAGAGAATCACCAGGCAGGTGAAAGAGGATGTCTGGGGGGTGCATCCCCCTCCTCTAGGCCTGCCCCAGCCCTGATCCTCACATGCTTAGGGATGGTGGGGGGCTGAAGCCTCTCCCCTGATTTGTACAGGAATATTGCTGGCTGTTCCCCTTTGTCAAGGAACCAGGGGAAAGTGAACTTCCTGAGGGTGCAATCTGTCCCATCATCCAGCTCATTAATGAGGACGTTGAATGAAACTGGTCCCAGGACCGAATCCTGGGGAACTTCACCTGATACTGGCTGCCAACTAGACTCTAAGCTGTTGATCACTACCTGTGGAGCCGGATGATCTAGCCAGCTTCTATCCACCTTACAGTCTACAGGGCAGGGATAGGGTCCAGAGTGACCTGGACAGATTAGAGGATTGGGCCAGAAGAAATCTGATGAGGTTCCACAAGGACAAGTGCAGAGTCCTGCACGTGGGATGGAAGAATCCCAAGCATTGGTACAGGCTGGGGACCGACTGGCTAAGTAGCAGTTCTGCAGAAAAGGACCTGGGGGTTACAGTGGATGAGAAGCTGGATATGAGTTAACAGGGCGTCCTTGTAGCCAAGAAGGCTAATGGTATATTAGGGTGCATTAGGAGGAGCATTGCCAGCAGACCTAGAGAAGTGATTATTCCCCTTTATTCGGCTCTGGTGAGGCCACATCTGGAATATTGAGTCCAGTTCTGGGCTCCCCACTACAGGAAGGATGTGGATGCATTGGAGAGGGTCCAGTGGAGGGTGACCAAAATGATGAGGGGGCAGGAGCACATGACCTATGAGGAGAGGCTGAGGGAGTTGGGTTTATTTAGTCTGCAGAAGAGAAGAGTGAGGGGGGATTTGATAGCAGCCTTCAACTGCCTGAAGGGAGGTTCCAAAGAGAAAGGAGAGAGGCTGTTCACAGTAGTGAGGGATGGCATGACAAGGAGCAATGATCTCAAGTTACAGTGGGGGAGGTCTAGGTTGGATATTAGGAAAAACTATTTCCCTAGGAGGGTGGGGAAGCACTGGGATGGGTTCCCTAGGGAGGGGGTGGAATCTCCATCCCTAGAGGTTTTTAAGTCTTGGCTTGACAAAGTCCTGGCTGGGTTGATTTAGTTGGGATTGGTCCTGCCTTGGGAGGAGGGCTGGACTTGATGACCTCCTGAGGTCTCTTCCAGCTCTATAATTCTATGATTCTATCCCATCCACACTTCTTTAACTTGCTGGCAAGAATACTGTGGGTGACCGTGTCAAAAGCTTTGCTACCATCCAGATATATCACGTTTATTGCTTTCCCCATATCCACAGGGACAGTTATCTCATCACAGAAGGCAATCAGGTTGGTCAGGCATGACTTGCCCTTGATGAATCCATGTTGATTGTTCCTGGTCCCCTTCCTCTCCTCCAAGTGTTTCAATATGGATTCCTTGAGGACCTGCTCCCTGATTTTTCCATGGACTAAGGTGAGGCTGACTGATCTGCAGTTCCTCAGATTCTTCTTCTTCCCCCTTCCTCTTCTTCTCTTTCTTCTTTTGTAAGATAGGCCAGTTGTGGATTTAGAATAAGTGGGGCCCTGTAGGCAGATTCATTTTTGGAGCTCCCCTTCAAGACGCAACCAAGAAAAAGAACATCCGCTCTGATCTCCCCCACCTCCTATTTTTCATTCTTTTTTTCTTCTTCCTCCTCCTGTATTATAAATAGTAGTAAGTAAATGAAAATAAAGTGAGGTTCCTTGATTGGTTTTGTAGTCTAACTTTTTTTTCCACAGGCCATTTGAAAATTGCTGAGAGTCTCAGTAGCCCACTTATGATCTCCAAATGTTGTTTGTACTGTTAGCGAACTATTGTAAAGTGTTTTGGATAAGTGCATTTTATAAAAACAATTAATAACCTTTCCTCAGTCCACTTGAATGGAGTTGCCTGGCCACAGTTTGAGAATTTATGGTCTAGATGAAAGCCTGTATTTGCATTATGCTAAAGTGAAAAATGTGTAAACATAAAAAGTATAGATGATGCATGGATGGAAAACTAAAATTTTATGTCCTCTGAAGAAAATGATTCAATTTAAAAAATATGCAGATAGTTTGTTCTAAGCTTTTATTTTTACAAAATTATCAATTAATCCCAACTATATATATTATAATCCCAACAATATGTAAATAATCCAAACTATACATATAGAATGATGTGAACTAATTTAGCTGTTACCACTCCCAAGAGAGATCTTGGCGTCATTGTGGATAGTTCTCTGAAAATATCTACTCTACTTGGAGCAGCAGTCCAAAAAAAAAATCAAACAGCATGTTAGGAATCATTAACAAGGGGATAGATAAGACAGAGAATATTTTATTGCCTCTGTATAAATCCATGGAACACCCACATCTTGAATACTGTGTGCAGATGTGGTCACCTCATCTCAAAAAAGATATCTTGGCATTGGAAAAAGTTTAGAAAAGGGCAACAAAAATGATTAGGGGTATGGAATGGCTGCCATATGAGGAGAGATGAGTAATACAAAGACTTTTCATCTTAGAAAAGAGGAGACTAAAGGGGGGTAGGGAATGTAGAAGTCTATAAAATCATGACAGGTGTGCAGAACGTGAATAAAGAAAAGTTATTTACTTGCTCCGATGACACATGAACTAGGGGGCCACTAATTGAAATTAATAGGTAGCAGGTTTAAAATAAACAAAAGGAAGTATTTCTTCATATACTGCATAGTCAACCTGTGGAACTCCTTGTCTAAGGATGTTGTGAAGACCAGGACAGTAACAGGGTTCAAAAAGAACTAGGTAAATTCATGGAGCGCAGGTCTATCAATAGTGATTAGCCAGGGTGGGCAGGGATGGTGTCCCTAGTCTCTGTTTGTCAGAAGCTGGGAATGGTTGACAGGGGATGGATCATTGGATGATCCCCTGTTCTGTTCATTCCCTCTGGGGCACCTGGCATTGGCCACTGTGAAAAGACAGGACACTGGGCTAGATCGACCTTTGGTCTGACCCACTATTGCCATTCTTAAATTCTTATGTTTTTAAGTCATCCTAAGTAATATTTTGTTCATTGTCTATATTGCCAAACTTGTTAGATGGTCCTGACTCATCATATTTTGCAAATGAGTTTTAACTTGTTTCTGCACAGAAGAAGAACATGTGCCAGAAGCATCTGTGACAGGTATGGTTAAAAATATTCTTACACTGGTTTCCACATTTGGAAAGACTGCTTGCAAACCGTCACATAGAAGTCTGTACAAATCCACTCGTGATCTCAAAGCGCAGGCCTCATGATTTTTGATAAAATGAATGAAATATTTCACTGTATCTTCCAAAAGATTTGTGCCTTTGTCTTCTCGGTAGAATTCTCTTAATTTCTTACTGTAGTGGCTTTTAGCATTTTTGTCCATACTCCGGTCAAACACACACATAAAATAAATCAACAGTTTTCTTTAGAGTCACCTCTTCTCTGCAGTTGCACTAACACTGTATCACAAAAACCGCTGATCGTCTCAGCGAAGATCTTCTCTTTCCTTTTTGACATGATTTAATTGTCACTAGTTTCATCAAAAAGTAGCTTCCTGCTTTTTTATGCTTTTCATCCGATATATCAGAGAAACCTATATTTTCTATTAATGTTAGTACCTGTTTTCACGGAACTAGAGTGATTTCCATCTTCCACAACAAAACTTTTAACCAAGGCTAACAATTCCGCAGCTTTTGATAAATTTGTTTCAACCTCTTGCAGCGATTTGCTGATGGTATTAATTCTTTGAAGTAAGAAGTCCCATCAAAGAGTAAAAACAGAAATATCGTACTTTTCAAACTTTTCTGCTAAGGATTTTGCTTCCGTTTTTCCATGTGTTTTCTCAGAATTTGATGTAGCTGTGTCAAGTAAGGTTTTCTTTATATCACTATAGCTCATTTTCAAAGCTCAAACAGCATCTGTACGAGCTGACCACCTGGTGCCACAAATTCTTTTGACTATCAAATGTTTTCCATTTGCCTGCTCCAAGGTGATTGTAGAATACTCCACCAATGTCTGGAAACCTGAACAAAGTCAAAACAACATGTAGCTCCCTCAAAAGATTTGGCTGCAGCATTGCAGCTTAAATTGAAGGAATGGTGGAAGGTATTATCAATAAAGCAGAGGGGTTTGCATTATTCAGTCTCACTTGTACACCTGAATATTTTCCTGCTATATTTGCGACATTATCAAAATTCTATGTCACTTTCTGATGTCCAAACTTAAATTTGCAATGATTTCCAAATCACCTGTCTGTACACATTCAGAAGCGTGGGATTTTTTGCAGGATACAACAACCAAATCACTCTATAGCTTCATCACTGCTGGTCACAGATCTTAAAAATGAAGGTTAATTGGTCTACCTGACTTACATCTGGCGTTGAATCAACTTCATGGAATGGGACTTGGCACCCTTCTCTTTATCAGTGAATGGGTTTCTGAGCTATTCTGTCATTAGAATGAGGAGCTCATCATAGGTTTGGTGCGTTAAAAAGCTGCGTCTTCCCTGACCCCAATATTGATCATTTTTTAATGTTCTTTGAGAAAATCATCACATTCACAAAGATATTTAAGGCAGGTTAAAAAATTACCTTTTGATTTAACACTGATGACGCATCATGTGCTCTTAGAAATAGACCCAACGAAGACTGAAGATTGAACATGGCAAAAAACATGTCTCAGCACTTTCCTCCAATAAGAACACTCCTTTTAAACTGAGCCGATAACATAGAATAAGTTCTCTTAGATCATTTATACCTCTGAATGAACTTACACATTGCATTCACATGAGCTTTGGAAGTTTCATGAACAGCAATATGTCTTGTAACATTTTTCCAATTAAAGTGCCAGTTGAATGTTTGTTTTGCTTTCCTATGGTGAAGGAATAATTTGCAAAAATAACAGTAGACTGCCTTAGCGGTTTAAAAAAAAATCAACCAAAATCTCATTTTTGTCTTCCCATTTTTCTGCAATCTCAGAAAATGGGACCCAAGAAGACCTCTAAATTGCATCTGTCCTCCAAACTCATACTCTTTTCCCCAATTTTCCATATAACCAATATTTTTTTGTTTATTTACTAGGAAATATTCTGTCATAGCCAACAAAAAAGATTTTGGCCACAGTATAAAGTCGTCAGGGTAGGTTTCTTCCTGCAATTTGACAAAATTACCAATATTTTGTAGTTCCATTGTCACTTGTTCAAATTTTGCGGTCTTTGTGGTATCCTCGCTACTTGGCAAGCGAGTAGGGAACTTAAATGCTTCCTTGCCCCTATTTTTTGATGAACGCCCACCGATCAATACTTTAAGCTTTTTTAAAATAAGATGACAAAACTATCTTTTCGCTGAGCTCCATCTTCTTGCTTCACCTTCTTTTTTTTTTTTTTTTTGCGTTTTTGACGGGCAGACCCACAGTGCTGCTTCATTTTTGCTAAAAAATCCCCCCAAATCCTGACCTTGATTTTAGGAAGATTAAACATGGCTGTGTGGTCCATGGCCCACCCACCTGTAGCTTGCTCTTTCAATTAAGCCCCTTGCTCTTTCAATTAAGCCTAACACAGCTAATCCTGCATTTTTATCACGCTCTGTAAAACTGTGATTCCCTTTAGTTGCTGTTACGCTACTGCTGAGAGCGAAAAATATGGCAAAGCAAAATGTTGTGCTAGAAATGACTTCAAAAAACTAAGTGGAGCACTGTTCACAGAATGAGTTTGCAAATGCAGAAACTCTGGGCTCCGTCAAGACTTTCAATGCTTATTAAATACAGTTACCTGTCAGTTTGTCCTGAATTGTGGGGGTGCCCTTTCACTAAGTGACTGGACGACAAAATGGAAAATGAAATGTAATGTGGATAAATGTAAAGTAATGCACATTGGAAAAAATAACCCCAACCCATATAATATGATGGGGGCTAATTTAGCTACAACTAATCAGGAAAGAGAACTTGGAGTCATCGTGGCTAGTTCTCGGAAGATGTCCACGCAGTGGGCAGTGGCCATCAAAACAGCAAACAGGACGTTAGGAATCATTAAAAAAGGGATAGAGAATAAGACGGAGAATATCTTATTGCCCTTATATAAATCCATGGTATGCCCACATCTGGAATACTGCGTCCAGTTGTGGTCTCCTCATCTCAAAAAAGATATATTGGCATTAGAAAAGGTTCAGAGAAGGGTAACTAAAATGATGAGGGGTTTGGAATGGGTCCCATATGAGGAGAGATTAAAGAGACTGGGACTTTTCAGCTTGGAAAAGAGGAGACTAAGGGGGGATAGGAAAGAGGTCTATAAAATCATGAGTGGTGTGGAGAAAGTGAATAAGGAAAAGTGATTGACTTGTTCCCATAATATAAGAACTAGGGGCCACCAAATGAAACTAATGGGCAGCAGGTTTAAAACAAATAAAAGGAAGTTCTTCTTCACACAGTGCATAGTCAATCAGAAACAGAAGGAACACACAGTTAACCTGTGGAACTCCTTGCCTGATGAGGTTGTGAAGGCTAGGACTGTAACAGGGATTAAAAGAGAACTAGATAAATTGATGGCGGTTAAGTCTATTAATGGCTATTAGCCAGGCTGGATAAGGAATGGTGTCCCTAGCTTCTGTTTGTCAGAGGGTGGAGATGGATGGCAGGAGAGAGATCGCTTGATCATTATATGTTCAATTCACTCCCTCTGGGGCACCTGGCATTGGCCACTGTCAGCAGACAGGGTACTGGGCTAGATGGACTTTTAGTCTGACCCAGTATGGCTGTTCTTATGTTCTAATGTTCTTATTGAAGACTCCATGGCATTGCAGTTAATTTCACAGTAAATCCGCTCCTGGGATGGGCATTATATTTGCCTTTTTTCCAGTTCTCCGGGACCTTCCCCCATCACCACAAGCTTTCACAGATAATGGCCAATGGCTTTGCAATGACACCAGCCATCTCAGTATTAGAGCCTCACATGCATTCGAGCCAGGCCTATGGATTTGTGCATGTCCAGCTTTTCCAAATAGTGGATCCCGAATTGTGATAGTGGATCAAAAATTGAACGAGAGTCAACAAGGTGAGGCTGCTATAAAAATGGTGACTATCATTGTGGGGTGTTGTGATAGGGGGTGCTTGTGAGAGGGGCCCCATCTCAGTGCATGGGCCTACACTTGCTCTCTCAAGTTTGTGGTGGATCTTTCCTGATTCACCCCTCGGGCCAAGTCACAGACGCTCTGTCCATATGACAAGAGCAAAGCAAACCCTTTCTGGGGGTTCAGCGTCCTCTGTAAGGTCCTTCGATCTGCAGTCCTATCTGAGGGCTCATTCTTCAATCCAGCAGGGGCCTAGACCAAACTGTCCCTTCTGGGCTCTCTCAAATTATCCCTGCTCTATAAGCAGTCCTGGGCCTGGTGTGAAGCCCTGACTCCCAGGACACCCTTTCTGCCTCTCTGCACCTTTCTGGTCCCAGCTCTTCAACCAGGCCACAAAAAATGTTCAATTTAATTTCTGGGGTGCATCAAAATCCAGACTGTTTTCCTACTGGCTGGCAGGGAGGACCCAGGGACCACCTTTTACTCCAGGACCCAGTACATTGTCTCAATAGATAGCAGCCATCTGCCATGCCGCTTTAAATACACTGAATACTTGTTACAATCCCCTGAGCACATTCTTCATTGTTACCTCAAGGACTTGGCCTAATGGAATCCCAGCAGATAACCCAGAGCCCCATCCACTCCCTTCTAGCTCTAGCAAGGAACTGCTCTTGCTTTAGCCTTGCAGCTCTTCTTATACTGACGTGCTGGGCCCTGATTGGCTGTTCCCCATACAGCACTCTAGGCAGCTTGGAGGACCTTTCTACTGTCCTTTTCTCGGGCTGGATGTGGCAGGGCCACAAGGCCTCCAGCAGGGGGCCTCAGAGCCTAGCCCACCCCATCACAGGTGTAAATAAGACATGGGAGGTAAATGTCCCATCCTACTTGGCCCAGGTGAAGCCTCAGTTGGAGTACTGTGTCCAAATCCGAGCACCACATTTTAGGAAAGATGTGGATCACTTACAGAGGATCCAGGGCACGGCCACAAAAATGATGCCAAGGGTGGAGAGCCTCACCAGCAAGGAAAGGTTAAAAAACCCGGGCACGTTTAAGTGTGAGAAAAGCAGCCTGCATGAGGGCTGGGTAGCCTTCAAATACGTTAAAGGCTGTGGTGAGCAGCCGTGCTCCCTGTCCGCAGAAGAAATTTCATGGTGCCCCATGCAGTCAAATGCTGCCTATGGGGTCCGGCAGCCCCCATTCCCACCCTCCCCCCCGCTGTAGGTTCAGTGCCAGAGCTATGGAGGCCTGTGACCCTCTCCAGGGGCTCCGGCAGCTTCCCCCTGGCTCAGTGCCAGTCCGGTGGCCCTTCCCCCTCATGACTCAGTCCCCAGCCCCTGCTCACTCGTGGGGCCGGTGGACTCAGACAGAGCAAGGGGCTGGTGGAGGGAAGCGGCGCTTTCCCCTTAAAAGTGCTGCTTCTGTCCTGCCAGCTACACGACCACCCTGTGCACCCCCGGCCTGCGTCTCCCTCCGTGTCCCACTCCAGTGTTGCTCCAGACTGGACACCATTGCAATAAATGGCACACGATAGTGTAGTGAAGTTCTGGGACAGGTGTCCCAGGGAGGTTGTGGAATCCCCACTGTCGTTCGTCTTTTAAGAACAAGATGGAAAAAGCCCTGTCAGGGCTGGTTTAGGTGCACTTGGTCCTACCTCAGGGCAGGGGGCTGGCCTTACAGACTTCTCAAGGGGCCTTCCAGCCTGACATTTCTAAGAGTCTAAGACAAACTGCCTTGCAAGGAGGCAGAGAGGACGCCTGTGCCGGGCTTTGAAGAGGTTAAGCGCTGCACGTTCTTTAAAAAAGTGTTTATCTTTTGAGGTCCATGAAATGCCAGGGCAGCAGACGCTGTCTATCTGCTGAAGGCCAGTATCATTGCCATAAGATTAAGTATGTGTGGGGGGAAAGTGCAGAGAAGCTGTCCAGAAAACTCAGTTGTTATCAGAAGGTAAACAGGAATAATCAATTATTAGGGAAATTAGAAAAAGCGCCTACCCACCACGCAAATAGCAGGGTTGGTTCCAAAGAATGTTGCCCTGGTTCCTAGAAGCATGTGGCTCACACTGACAACATGGGGGAGGTGACGTAGAGGGCTGTGATGGTGTTTCTGAAGCCAGAGCGACATTTCGGCGGCTGGCCAGTCCACCAGCTGCACTCCGGAGATATAGGCCACCTACAAATGTCAGCAGCAGCTGTAATGCCTCTGACAAATTGCATTGTGGGACATCAATCTCGGAACCGTTTTTCATAGAATACTAGGACTGGAAGGGACCTCGAAAGGTTTTTAGACACTGCCACATACAGTCTCCATGACACCAGGATCTGGTGGGTGGAACTCCAGATGTGCTGTTGCCACGGCTACCCCTTGGGAATTTGTATGCGGGTGGGGTGGTTTGGGGCTCACTCTTGTGTCAACCACGTCCCGGGTGGCTGTGTAGTTGGCCTAGTTGGTTCTTTAAAATTTTGCATTGGTTTTAGGGTATGTCTACACTGTGGCTAGGAGGTGTAAATCTCAACCCGGGTAGGTGTAAATGCGCTAAATCTGTTTGCGCTAGTGTAGTAAAAAATGATTGTCTGGCCCTGGCAGTATGGGCAGTGGGATGAACCATCTGCCCAGACACAGTCCTTAGGATCTTAGGTATGTACTGGGGTTGGCAGCCCAAATTGCAGGGCTGTGCCTAGACTGGCGCGATCTTGCGCCAGAGCTAT
>JANRFK010006693.1:68904293-68916169 GCA_030068395.1 Apalone spinifera
ATCAGGGATGGTCTAGACAGTATTTGGTCCTGCCGTGAGGGCAGGGGACTGGACACAATGACCTCTCGAGGTCCCCTCCAGTCCTTGTGTTCTGTGATTCTATGATGCGTTGACAGAGGCCGCCAATAGGAGACCCGGGTTTGAGCCTGATAGAAGTCAGAAGCACAGGAGGTTGGGCAGAAAAGCCATACCCATGCCTCAAATGGCATTCTGGAGAGATCTGGTTGGCTTCAGCTCAGTGGTCAGGTCTTATGGTTCTGCCCAAACATCCAAGCCTTTTGGTGGCGTCCAATCCCGATTTGAAACAACCACTCCATGGAAGCTTCTATCGGGAGCAAATCAGAAAAGGTTTCGTCTCCCAAGTTCACTAAAGCCTCAAGATGAGGCTCTGAAGACCATCCTTAGTGTATTCTGGCAGGATCACTTCAATTTCCATGCAGGTCCTACAGCATTCATGGCCTCTTCTAGGCACATTGTTCGATTTCCTCTTTCCATGAGACCACAATAACAGTTCTCTGGGTAATTATTTTCACCAAGCGCCACATGAGCCCGAAAAGCAAAGAGACAAGCACACCGAACTATTGGGAGGATGGATTTTGTTTCTTTATTTCTGGGGGCTGAGGGGGCAGCTCATAATCTCATTGCAATTTAATTGTGACACTGCACATGACATGCTTTGATGGGAAGTCCCGGAAGAAATCATTCATGGAAATGAGTTAGAAACCTCCTTTTCCTCATTTTTACTCCTCTGACTCATCCCGGTGGGGGGGTCCTACTACTTCCCCTTTCTTTTGTGATTACTTTTCCTTTCATTCTCCCACCAAAGTGGAGCCGACTAGGAGGAAATGACCAGCAAAGGATGGCACTGCGTGTATGGGTCTCTGAGCATTGTGTTTTCCTATAGGCTGGAGATACCAGAGATGTTGTTTCCTGTGTGTTTTAATTCCTCTTCTTGGGGCAATCAGTTGTTATTATCCTAGAATCCTAGAATCATAGAATTCTAGAACTGGAAGGGACTTCAAGAGGTCATCAAGCCCAGTCCCCTGCCCTCACGGCAGGACCACGCACCATCTACAACATCCCTGACAGGTGTCTGTCCAATCTGCTCTTAAATATCTCCAGAGATGGTGATTCCACAACCTCCCCAGGCAATTTATTCCAATGTTTCACCCTGAGAGTTAGGAAGTTTTTCCTAATGTCCAACCTAAACCTCCCTTGCTGCAGTTTCAGCCCATTGCTTCTTGTCCTGTCCTCAGAGACCAAGGAGAACAATTATGCAGGTGATGGTCAGTTGCAAAACAGTTTCTTTAACGATGGGAAAGCTATTGGCTGCATATGATTATGTATGGCCAAAGCTGACCATTATGAGGTATGGATTGCAAACCCAATCTAACCCTCGTAGGTCATAATTGTTGGCCTCTTGAGATACGTGACAGAGATGCTTCAACTCACCACCTGAAGGAGGTCAACACCATCAACCAAGACAGGGGAATGGCCCCATGGAGAAACAGCCATCCAGCTGCTGCAGAGATCTTGGAAACAGGAAACGATGAGATACAGGCGATACCACAGGCACCGAAGCAGAAGAACCTCCCATTTTAGAAGACACGCCAGGGACAGGAAGCAAGGAGCAAAGAGAGGCAAGAGGAGGAGAGGCAGGAGGAGACCCAGAAGGAGGAGACGCAGGAGGAGGAAAGGCAGAAAAGGAGGTACAGCCTTATACAGGATTTAATATTACGACTAGCTACAAGGTGTATGTGCACCCTCTGCTGGAAGGAATCAGAACTTTTGAACTGAGTGTCATAGACCCTCTACTGCTAATAGTTGTGCAAGACTCTCTTTGAGCTCTTAGACGAGTAGCTTCTGGGATTCTATTCCTGCTGCTACTGTGAAATTTGCAGCGATCACCATAAAGCTGGTCATGGATGTGCTATAACGGTCGATACATTTATTATCGTCAGACATGCATCTGACGAAGTGGGTCTTTGCCCACAAAAGCTTATGCTCCAAACACTTCGGTTAGTCTATAAGGTCCCACAGGACTCCTCGCCGCTTTTGTAGATTCAGACTAACACAGCTACCCTTCTGATACTTGATACATTGATTGTAGCTGTCTGGTATGAGTTGGGAAGTCCCCACCACAGAATCCCAGCTCTTTGCTGCCCATCCGGATAGAGCATGATGCCACCTGGACTAGCTGGAGGCACGCCGTTACTCACGGAATATGGCACAGCATGGTCACTGGCAAAGGAGATGTTCCAATCGCCTTCAACAGCCATTGAATCTATGTGTCCCACTAAATCTTTAGTCTCCTGGGGGAATTTTCAGCAAAGGGGCCATTTAGTGGCATTGGTGCTAGAGGCCTTTATGGGGCCACCTGCCCACCACATAATTAAAATTAAAATTCTCAGATGGTCCAATGTATTTTTGCCACTGCCAACCTGGGAGCGTGTCAGAGCTGAGTGGACTTTACCAGCCTTTTCTTTCTATTTTCTTCTCTGCAGGTGAAACCCACTGCCACTATAGGATACGTGTGATGTATTAAGCCTTCCGCTGCATCCTGTCCTATATCCTGTAACATATAAACAATCCCATTGGACCATCTTGACTTCTGGGAGCACAAGGACTAAGAGCCACTGGCTATAAGAGCCACCTGGTAGTAAACTTGATTGAATGAATCGTATGCTCTGATTTTACTTTGTATCACTGGGATCTTTACCAGGTAACTTTTCTAGTCTTTTCTAGGATTAGGATGATTCCTTAAAGGTGTTTCTTCTAATAGTGGCCATTTGAGGACAGCATTCCGAGAACAAATGAGGAAGCGGCTTTCTTCGTAGGTAAAGACCCTGGAAAATATTTATTGTGCGGAATGTCTAACAGTCACATCTTCCATTTCACTGAAAACACCCTGGCTACGTTTACGCTGCAGGTTTCTTGCGCAAAAAGCCTTTTGTGCAAGAGTTTTTGCACAAAAACCTCTTGCGCAAGAGCACGTCTACACTTCAAAGCACAGCGCAAAAGTGATGTGCTTTTGTGCAAGAGAGCGTCCACACTGCATGGCTTTTTCCCATTAGCGTTTCTTGCACAAGAAACCCCTTTGGAGCATCTACACTT
This sequence comes from Apalone spinifera, assembly GCA_030068395.1. Taxonomy (NCBI): domain Eukaryota; kingdom Metazoa; phylum Chordata; order Testudines; family Trionychidae; genus Apalone; species Apalone spinifera. Next base: position 68,907,408 of record JANRFK010006693.1, read on the forward strand.
GCGTTTTTGTGCAATAGCTGTAGCGCAAAAGGCAGTTATGCCCCGTAGAAGGAGGTTTACCTACACCAGCAAAAGCCCTCTGTTCTGCCGTTTTACTGCTGATTTACTTGCGCAAAAGCACATTTGAGGTGTGGACGCTCTGCAGGTTTTTGTGCAAAAACCTTGCAGTGTAGATGTAGCCCCAAGGCGAGCGTTTCACTTGGCCACATACAAAGCACGTAGTCAAAAATTAGTCTTAATAAGGCTGAGTGTGGCAATGAAATATTCTGGAACAAATAATGTCATCTTATATAGGATGCTCAGAGATCAGTAAACCTCAAACAGTTCAGAGCTTCAGTTCTGAATCTGTAGAAGAAACAGATGACATTCTGAACTTGTAGAAGAAACAGATGACACTCCAGATATTGGTGGAGTTAATCTCCTATCACATAGCCTGATCCAAGAAGGATCACCACCTGGATGGGAGACCACAAAGGAAAAGCAAATAACATGCACTCAGAGGAACCTGCACGTGCTGTTCTGATTACCTGTTCCCGCACAGTTCTATGCAGCACACTGTAGTGGACAAGGTATTAAATGTAGGTTACAATTATTTAAGATCCTGTGACACTTTCTTTAGGAGTGGGGGAGTTAATTTAGCCGTGAAATTAGGCTTGTTTGGACACACAGAAGCGAGGCCCAGGCCTTTTGGGTCTGAGTTCTCACTGAGGGTATGTCAACACAGCAACATTATTTCGAAATAAGTAGAGGGATTTCGAAATAACTTAGTCCACCTCTACACAGCTGGCAGTTATTTCAAAATAATGTGGAAATCCTGTCAAGCTGGAGACTTCTTATTCCGACTCCTGTAACCCTCATTGTACTAGGAGTAAGGGAAGTCGAAGGAAGAGCGCTCTGTTTCGAAATAAGCGCTGTGTAGTCGCTCCCAATTTTGAAATACCTTTTTCGAAATAAACTACATGATTGACGTAGCTCAGTTTGTGCAGCTCATTTCGAGTTAAGCCCTGCTGTGTAGACGCACCCTGAGTCTCTGCTGCTCAGTGTTCCTCTCTGTGAAATGGGGATAATAACATGTATATTTTCCTGCCTCTGAGGCCCGGGCGCTGCAAGGTGCTGAGTGGGCCCTGTGAAGAGTGGAGCTGCTCCGATGAAGAAAATTGTCCATCTCTGATATTTAAACCATGCACTTTCCCATAGTTTCTCAGTGCTCATATTAATCTGCACCCATCAGGGGATCTGACAGCTATGCCAGGTCCAATGGCAAATTTCCCCATTTACTTCCTCCCCGTCAGTGAGCCTAGAACCTGGATTTTCCTGTGCCTCACGGATGCACCCCGTTAGTTGATAATTCAGTGTTAATGTCTCCAGAGGAAGGAATGTTTCTTCCCAGGCTCCAGAAGCCCATTGGCATTCATACAAAAATGTGCTACAAGGCATGTCTGACCAAACTATTCCATCAACAGCACCTCTCCTTTCCCCCAGCCACCACACAGATCCATAGGGTACAAGACCAGAAAGAACCCGTCGATCATATAGTACAGGTAGAACCTCTCTGGTTGGGCAATATTCATGGTTCGGCATCACCAGGGACCCCCGGATGCTCTGGAGTTGGAGCACTCACAGGGCAAAAGCAGGATCACAGATGTTGCTGGATCAGAGAGCCCAGCTGGTGGCCAGGAACAGAGTCCTGGGGCTGGAGGATGGGGTTGGAGCCCAGTGACTGGGGCAAGAGGCTGGTGGCTGACATTTGGCAACTGGTGGTCGGGAACTAGTGGGAACAGGGTTGGGGGCCAGAGCTGGGCCCAGCGGCTGGAAGAAGAGGCTGGCGGCTGGGAGAGGGGCCCGAGAGTGGAGCCTGGCAGCCGGAGCTTGGGGCCAGGAGCAGAGCCCAGCAGCTGGGAGCAGAGGCCAGCAACAGAAGGTCTGGCATGGACCACCCCGGTCCAGCAAACTCCCTGGTTCAGGACTGGTCAGGTCCCGAGGGCGATGGACCATGGCGGTCCAACCTGTAAAAGTCAGGCCTTTAAATTTCACCAGTTAACCCTGATGTGAGCCCAGTAATGTACGGCTGAGAAAAGCGGAGCTGGCAGTAAGGTGTCCAATCTCGGATTGCAGACATTAAGAGGTGGAGACGCCGCCACTTCCCCTTGTAGTTTATTCCAGCAGCCAATTATCCCCGCTGTTAAAGAACTGTGCCTGATCTCCTGGTTGAATTTGTCCGGCTTCAGCATCTGGCTGTGTGTTCTGCCTGTCGGTCTTTGCGAGATGAGAGGCCCTGCCCCTGGATCATTTTTCTGCACGCTCTCCAATTTCCAATATCCAAGGACACCCAAACTGTTGGCAGGGTTCCAGTTTTGCCATAAAATAGAAGTAAAATCACCGCCAACCCTGCTCCCCTGTTTGTAGAGCCAACAATCACATTCGCTCTTCCTTGCCGCCACATCAGACTAGGAGCTCATGTGGATGCCCACTTCTGAATCCTGTTTACAGCCACTGCTTTCCAGCATAGAGTGTAGGCATTATGGGTTGCAGGTAGTTCTTCCCCCCCAGGCACCAGGGGGCAACTTACAACCACTGGAAAAGAGCAGAACCTAGAACTCTGACCCCCCCTCTCAGAAGCCCTGCCCCCAGGGCTACTGATGGGAGTGATAACTGGCTTCACTGATTAGCCAGACCACCTCATTTAAACCAAAGGAAGGCAAAGGAAGTTATCCGAGCGACCGAGAAGCTTCCTGAGAGGGTGCTGGTGGACTGGGCCTGGTTCTGGTTTGATCCCTGGTTTCTGATTCTGGCTCTGATGCTTGGCTTGGAGTCTAGCCCTGACCACTAGGACCGACTGCCCTGTCCTGACATAGCGCCTGCATTCCTGCTGCCTAAATCTATAACTTGGCATTCGGCATCCAACTGATGGTGGATCAGCAAGTCTACTAAGGATTAAAAACTCCTTTGCATGGCAGATTCCCCCAAACAAAGTCCTCCCTAGCCACATCAGCTGATCTCCACTGCCCGTTGGAAGAGATAGGCTTTGCCATATGCCCATAAGTTCAATAGTTCCTGATACTTGGGCCTGCCAGGAGTTCAGGGACTGGAGTAGATGACATCTCGAGGTCCCTTCCAGCCCTCTGATTCTATGCTACTATGGATGAGGCAAGGAAAAGCAAGGGAGGAGAGAGCATTGCAAAATGAAGGGTACCTCACCCACCTCTGTCAGCAACTCCCCCTCTTGCTGCCAACGGAGAGCTGGGAGAAGCTCCTCTTTAGGGGCAGGGCAGGATTTTACCCAGGATTTCTGCTACCAACCACTCGTCCAGAAGCAGCTGGGAGTCTAACTCTAGTTGAGAGCTTTGGTACCAAATGTTGCGTGGGTTCTCTCAGTTTGAGGGACTGATGGAGACCACTGAGAACCCGGAATGTAGCCATAAGCCCAAGAACATGATGGAGCTAGATGGAGCTACTATAAGCTGGGGGCATAACTGGCTGGATAACCATTCTCAGAGAGTGGTTATTAACAATTCACAGCCATGCTGGAAGGGCATAACAAATGGGGCTCCTGTTCTGTTCAATATCATCATCAGTGATTTAGATGATGGCATAGACAGCACGATTAGTAAGTTTGCAGATGATCCCAAGCTGGGAGAGGTTGCAACTCCTTTGGAGGAGAGGGTCAAAATTCAAAATGATCTGGGCAAACTAGAAAATGGTCTGAGGTAAACAGGATGAAGTTTAAAGACAAATGCAAAGTGCTCCACTTAGGAAGGAACAATCCGTTTCACACATACAGAATGGGAAGGGACTGTCTAGGAAGGAGTCCTGCAGAAAGGGATCTAGGGGCCATAGTGGATCACAAGCTAAATATGAACCAACGGTGTGACGCTGTTGCAAAAAAAAAAAAAAAAAAAAAAAAAAAAGCAAACGTGATTCTGGGATATATTAACAGGAGTCTTGTGAGCAAGACGCGAGAAGTCATTCTTCCGCTCTACTCTGCGCTGATAAGGTCCCAATTGGAGTATTGTGTCCAGTTCTGGGCACCACATCTCAGGAAAGATGTGGAGAAATTGGAGAAGGTCCAGAGAAGAGCAACAACAATGATTAAAGCTCTAGTGAACACAAGCTATGAGGGAAGACTGAAAGAATTTTTTAGTTTAAAAAAGAGAAGACTGAGAGGGGACACGATAGCAGTTTTCAAGTATCTAAAAGGGTGTTACAAGGAGGAGGGAGAAAAATTGTTCTCCTTGTCCTCCGAGGATAGGACAAAGAGCAATGGGCTTAAACTGCAGCAAGGGAGGTTTAGATTGGACATGAGGAAAAACTTGCTGCCTGTCAGGGTGGGGAAACACTGGAATAAATTGCCTAGGGAGGTTGCGGAATCTCCATCACTGGAAATTTTTAAGAGCAGGTCGGACAGACAGCTGTCAGGGATGGTCTAGATGGTGCTTGGTCCTGCCGGGAGGGCAGGGGACTGGACTCAATGACGCCTCGAGTTCTCTTCCAGTCCTAGTGTTCTGTGAGTTTATGATTCTATGAACATCACAAGCTGACTTGCCCTTTCATTGCAGGTGGAGCAGTAGAGTCGCATTCTGGCCACGTTGTGGAAGGCATCAGCTTCTCCACCAGCCGCTGCTGAGGTAAATGACAGCAGCTGGTCCATGTTCCCTGAAATGGCTCAACAGGAAGGCCCTGCCCAGCTCTTCCCTGGCCTACTTCTCTGCCCTCATTTCCTCCTGCCTTCCTCTCCTAGTGGGAGGAAAGGATGGGCTGAGGTGGACGCCCTGTCCACAGAAGAACATGCTGCACCCGAGGCCGCAGGGAAATGGCCTATGACGTAATAGGTGGAACGCCTAAAGGCCAGGTGTTGTCACCGCACCAACAATAGCTCGTTAATACTCCACCCTTGACAGCCTGCTAGTTTTCATCTCTGCTTCTTCCACTGCTCCCACCTCGGAGGTGCTGAGCGAGCAGGTGAGGTGCTGGGTTTTTTTGCAACCAATCATACGACTCTTCTGCCTTTTCCTGTCACTACCACTGCATCATTTTTGCCCAGGCCACCGTTAGTCTTCCCTCGTGCCAGTGGCCTCTCCGAGCACAGCGTCTGCTCCGGTTATGAAAGATGAAACAAAGCCGAGAGGATGCCAGTCCTCACACATGTCCATGACTCAGTCAATGAAATCTACATCCAGCCAGATGGTAACCTTAGGGCTGATGCTGTGTTCTTCGGCTTGGATGCTTGGAAGTTCTGCACTGCTATTGCTGAAGAGGCTGCTTAAGAAGCGTAGGACGCAAGGAAAGACATCCTTGAAAGAAGGATAGAATGTTTTCAGAATAATAAAGATAGAATGAATTGAACAGGGTTCAGAAAAGAGCTAGACAGATTCATGGAGGTTAGGTCCATCAATTGCGATTAGCCAGGATGGGTAGGAATGGTGATCTTAGCCTCTGTTTGTCTGGAAATGGGTGGCGGGGGAGGGATCACGTGAAGTTTACCTGGTGTGTTTCCTCCCTCTGAGGGAACTGGCATTGGCCCCTGTCGGCAGACAGGATGCTGGGCTCGATGGAGCTTTGGTCTGACCCAGACGGCCGTTCTTATGTTTTGACCATTTGTGTGGTTAGAACTGTAAAAATCGCTTCCAATTTCATAATATTTTGCTCTTGAAAGCGCCTTACCAATATTAATAAGTTGAGCTTGTTTGGGTATCATTTTACACTGGATTTGCACACGTGACAATAATTGAAGAAGGCACAAAGCAGCAGCGGAGAAACGGATCTCTCAAGTCGCTAATTCAGTAGGTCACACAGTTCCTAATAAACCAAAGCTCCAGTCTGGTGTTAGGTTCTGTGACGCTGCAGATGGATCTCGAAATGCCGGGCACACCGCAGATTTTTCAGTTCACTGAGAATCTTGAAAAGTAAATAAAAAATTGGTTTGGGTCAGAAACCAAATGACTTTTTTGGGAATGTTTCCAGGCCTCAAAATCAAATCCAAACCCAAAATGGGGGTCAAATACAATGTTTCCCACTCAATGCTTTGTTTTGATTTTGAGTGTTTGAAGGCTTAAAAGCATAAATTGTAAGGTGATTTCACAGTCAAAAGTCCTTTTCAACAGCAAACATGGAATTGTATGTTTCAAAACCAGTGAAATGAAACTTTTCAGTTTGCTTAGTTTTAGGGTTTTAATTTTTTTTTCCCAAACGAACAATTCTACTAAATCAGCAACAAGTGCCCATCTCAAATGTTTTGGTCAAAAAAATTTGCCCCATTCTATTAGCTGTACAGTCTTTCATTAGAGACATAAAACTATCGACTTTTTATGGTTACTAAAAATCTGTTGGCTGGTATTGCATGAGCAGGGTGTTAACATTGGTGTCCCAGTCAAATGCCAACAGATATATGCTGGAGGGTAGGGATAGGGTCCAGAGTGACCTAGACAAATTGGAGGATTGGGCCAAAAGAAATCTGATGAGGTTCCACAAGGACAAGTGCAGAGTCCTGCCCTTGGGACGGAAGAATCCCAAGCATTGTTACAGGCTGGGGACCGATTGACTAAGCAGCAGTTCTGCAGAAAAGGACCTGGGGATTACAGATATGAGTCAACAGTGTGTCCTCGTAGCCAAGAAGGCGAATGGAATATTAGGCTGAATTAGTAGGAGCATTTCCAGCTGATCTAGAGACGTGATTATTCCCTTTTATTCGGCACTGGTGAGTACACATGTGGAGTATCACATCCAATTCTAGGCCCCCATGACAGCAAGGATGTGGGTACATTGGAGAGGGTCCAGTGAAGGGCAACAAAAATGATTTGGGGGCTGGAGCACATGACTTATGAGGAGAAGCTGAGGGATTTGGGCTTGGTTAATCCCCAGAAGAGAAGAGTGAGGGGGGATTTGATAGCAGCCTTCAACTACCTGAAGGGAGGTTCCAAAGAGGATGGAGAGAGGCTGTTCACAGTGGTAGCAGATGGCAGAATGAGGAGCAATGGTCTCAAGTTGCAGTGGGGGAGGTCTAGGTTGGATATTAGGAAAAACTATTTCCCTAGGAGGGTGGGGAAGCACTGGGGTGGGTTCCCTAGGGAGGGGGTGGAATCTCCATCCCTAGAGGTTGTTGAGTCCCAGCTTGACAAAGCCCTGGCTGGGATGATTGAGTTGGGATTGGTCTTGCTTTGGGCAGGGGGTTGGACTTGATGACTCCTGAGGTCTCTTCCAACCCCAGGATTCTATGAACTGTGGTAGCATGTCCTTAAGCTACTTAAATGCCAGCATAATCTTGAGGTGTTTTCTGCTAAGAAATAATAGTCATTGTTTCAAAGAATACAGACCTGTGTGTGTGTGTGTGTGAGAGAGAGAGAGAGAGAGAGAGAAGAGTGTGTGTGTGTGTGTGAGAGACAGAGAGAGAGAGAGAGAAGGAGAGTATTTCCTGCTACCTTGGATTTCATTTTCTTCTCTATATCCCGATGAACAAGTGCAGCTGGGGGAAACTTTTCTACCTGACCCACAAAAAATCATTTGGAAGAGCACGCTTTGTTGACTTCCGTCTGCTCCCAGTTGCGTGCGTTTCCAACAGCAAAAAAATCCCCAGCCAGGAAAGGCTCTGCTGCGCAGGAGAAATACTGTGTATTGGTTACACTTGGCTGTCATAAAAAGCTTTAATTTGTCATTTCTGGAGCGCTTGAGCCCTGGGTAAAGGAAATTACAGTATCATAGCCTCAGAGTGAGAAACACATGCTTTTAAATGCTCCAGGTCAATCTTAAAAAGCAGAGGACGGGCAACGTAGTCCTGCAACACCCCCCTCCAACCTGGGAAAAGACACTGAGAATGAGAACTCGGTCCCTGGAAAGAAAAATGTTCAGTGCCAGGGTTACACGGGGTTTATTGAAGGAGCAACCTCATACAAGCCCAGAGAGGTGGAGTTCTCGGGCTAGCTAGCCAGCTTAGCTAATGAACTGGAGAAGGTGCGGCTGCATTTTTAATAAAGGACACCCCGAAACAAGGGCTCCCTCTCTCTCCAAGGGCACGCATGGGCCGAACAGGGAAGTGTCAGAGACTGCTTCTCAGCATCACAACCAAGGGAGGCAATTTTTCCTAGTAGAGTGGAGACAAACTTTATTTCAATCAGCATTGCCGGGAAAGTTCATCCTTTGTTTCTAGACTGAGGGTAGAGGTAGCATGGCCGGGTGCAAGTATATAACTTGGTGAGCAGAGGGGTGGATCCTTATAATGTCCCTGAGAAGAATTCATGGCCATGGGATTCCAGTTGTATCTATTGCATCTTTTTAGAAAGTACCTGCCATTTTGTGTAATCCAGATTCCCAAATGTTACCTTTCTCCAGTCTCATTAGACGCCCCCAGGAAATGTCCTTTCTAGCAGGGGTGATCTAGCAGCAACCAGAGAGGAAGGGACTCCGTGAAAGGCAGGAACCTCCCCGCCCCCAAAGATTGCATAAGCTGAATGGCCGAGGCAGAAAAAGGGCAGGAGGGGAAACTGAGGCATGAAGAGGTGCAATGACTTGTCCCAAGTCACACAGTGGGTCCGAGGCCAAGACAGGAATCGGATCCAAGCCACAATGTCAGACCTTTCCCCCGCATCATGCCAAATATAACTGGAGACTGATGGATTAGCCACGAGGTTCATACAGTTAGCATAACCTGGCATCTCTCTCTTCAGTTTCCCCTATAAAACTCGAGTCCTATTTTTACCTCATGCCTTTTTATGTGGTTTATAAGCACATCCAAAATACGTTGATATGTTCGGGACCAAATCAGGCCCACA
>JANRFK010006693.1:68920782-68938398 GCA_030068395.1 Apalone spinifera
TCCGTGCCAATCTAGACGCTCTGTTCTGAAAATGCATTTAATGGAAAACTTTTCCGTTAAAAGCATTTCCGGAAAATCACGCCAATCTAGATGCAACCCCAGGTGTTTCCAAAAGACGAATGCACTGCCCGTACCCGTAGGCATATAGGGTACGTCTGCACGGCAGTGTTATTCCGAAATAACGAAATACGCATCAACGCTACAAGCCTTTAATCTGAAATCACGTCAACCTGGAGGACTTCTTACTCCGACTCCTGGCAACCCCCATTCCACGAGGAGTAAGGGATGTCGAAGGAGGAGCGTTCTTCCCTCGACTTCTGGCTGTGTAGGCAGCACCAAACGCCGCGCGAGGCTATTTCGACTTCAGCTACGCAATTGACGTAGCTGAAGTTGTGCAGCTGAATTGGACATTAGCCCTGCAGCGTAGACATACCCCGAGAGATCAGAGGGTGGCGATGCTGTTGAAAATACTTCAGAACAATGCACTTTGGCACATCTCCTGCTACGTCAAATTTCACAGGCTCACACTTAAAAGGACCAAGGAGAAAAAAATAAAAGGGCTTTGAAAACTGCAGGTCACGGGGGAAATACATATGTTTCGGTGGCCAGACTTTATTTGTGAAAGGCGCATCCTCTCACAAGAGCTCTCTGAAGCTACCACCCTCGGCCTGGATCACCGAGTCCCGACGGGTGCATTTGACCCTCGCGATCAGCATTTTGCTTGCAAAAACTAAGTGCAGGGGACTATGTGGCCCAGGAGAATGTGTCCTGCAAGATGCCTGGTGTTTCGGTGGAACACAGCTAGGGAGAAGGAAATGAAGCAAAGCAACATGGTGAAGACATCGCTGGGAATTGTCTTTGCCGAGCTGATGGCACACATCGAGGACAGAGGCGTGGCTCCCGTCTTTAAACGAGCAGAGCTCCCGAAGTAAAACCCTCTATCCTGCCAGACATTCCAGATCTCCACCCACACAAAGGAGGATGCCGGGGCTGCTTGCTTTCCACCAGGTTAGTGGACGGGCCCTCCAAAAGCCGTGCGAGAAATACGGTGACGAAGGAGCACTCCCTCTGTCCCGAGCAGAGAAAATATCCAGAGACCTGCTTGAAACGAAAGCAGTTTTACTAGACCGTGATCCCAGATCCCAGCCAAACCAGAGCGCTGTTGGCACGGACATTAAAACATGGTGGCAACCCATTTCCATTCCTCCAACGACTGTTACTTTGGCACAACGGTTGCAGTACAACAACACTCAGCGGCCAAGTTTAGGCGGCTAATAAGAAATGAAAGTCTAGGACCTCCAGGGGAGTATTCTTGGAAAGGCTTCCAGCCCCATGTGAAGGGCCAGCGAGACAGGCAGAACTGCAGGAGTTTTAATTTGTGGGGCATGCTAACACCAGGCACAAAATATCTAGGAATGGCCGAAGCCTGGGGGGCAGGTGAACCCTGCTCCGGGAAGGCTGGCCTGTCGGGGACAACTGGTGGTGCTAGTTAGTTGTTGAGTATATGTATAGAAAGCTAACTTTAGTCTGGTAGCACTTTAAGTTTAATTCTTATGCTAATGGGCTAAACAAGGATATTGGATGGCTTACACGCTATCTTCCACCTTTTAATAATTTAAAGGGGGGGCGGGATAGTTCAGTGGTTTGCGCATTGGGCCTGCTAAACCCAGAGTTGTGAGTTCAATTTTTAAGGGGGCCATTTGGGGCAAAATGTGTCAGGGATGGTACTGGGTCCTGCTGTGAGACTTTTCAAGGTCCCTTCCAGTTCTTGAGATGGTATATCTCCATATATTATATTATATTAACCAACCAAGGTGCTAATGGTTCTTAACAGACGCCTGTAACTACTTGAACCATCTACATGTTTTGCTGGTCCTTAGAGTGCTGCTAGACTGAGCGTTGTTTTTTTAAGTTTTATCTACTCACTGTCTCTCTTTTTCATCCTCCCCTCCACTTTCTCCCCCTCCCTTCCCTTATTTATCCTTGGATCTGGGCTCACTATACTCCAGTCATCTGAAGAAGTGGGCTGTACCAGGAATGCTCATGATACCAGCGACATGCGTTGTTAGCCTTTAAGGTGCTACTCGACTTTTTGTTGGGTTTTCAGTTTTTCCTGTTACAGACTCACTCGGCTACCCCTCTGAAGCTGTGTAAAAGGCCGTCAAGGATGCCTGGGGTTTTGGAGGAGCACTCTTTTTTATTGTGGACGATGGAGGTTAGGTCCATCGATGGCTATCAGCCAGGGTGGGTAGGGAGGGTGTCCGTGGCCTCTGTGTGTCAGAGGCTGGAAATGAACGACAAGGGAGGGATCACATGATGAGTCCCTGTTCTGTTCCTTCCCTCTGGGGCACCTGGCATTGGCCACCGTCGGGAGACAGGACACTGGGCCGGATGGACCTTTGGTCTGACCGAGTATGGCCGCTCTTATGTTCTCATGTGGAGTAGTAAAAACAGGAATGAAGGAATTAAAAGAGGGGGACGTTGGTGCGTGAGGATGGCTGGTGGTGGAGAGAGGGGTGGGCTGGGTCCTTTCACCAACTCAATCCCACAAGCATGTGGTTGGGTTGTCAGCCGGACAGCTGGTACTTATATCTTCCAGGGTAGAACCGCTACCAAGGGCCAGGATTCGGACGGTCTTGTGCTGAAGGCACAGGGCTGGGAGTCAAGACTCCTCGAGTCTATGCCCCAGACTCTTTTTCCGGGTGACCTTGGGCTAGCCAGGTCACCGCTCTGCACCTCGGTTTCCCCATCTGTAAAATGGTGCTAATAAAAAATCCAGAGTTGCTCTCTCTTGTTCCTTCTCCTGCTCTTGGCTTTGTGCCTCTGCTGCAGCCTAGGCCCGGAAGCACCGCCCAGTGCCAGAGTACCGATTGCTCACCTCGGCCAAATCTTTCATAGTCACCAGCTCCTTCTGTGAAGGGCAACCGGTGCCACGCCCCTGCCCCAGCTGAGCAGTGTGGCAAGGAGAGGTGAATTAGATCAGACTTTAAAGCTTATACCCCTTGTGGCTGGGTCCCTGGAGGCTGTGTGGCCTAGTGGCTAGGCTGCTGAGGAGATGGGTGGAAAAGGGGGGGAAGGCTGCCCCCTTATCTTTCCTCTCAGAAACTCCAAGCCACTCCCTATTTCAGTCCTTAAATTTGGCCCCAAGAATCCAGATTCCCCTTAGTGGGGGTTTCTTCATAGGTTGCCCCTGTAGGGTGGGGCTTACTTGCTGCCATGACTGCTGGGCTGGCAGGCCCTGGTTTGTGTCCTCAGGTCGCCAAACCAAGCTCCTGCCCTCTCACCGGTCAGCCCCAAAATGAGCCAGGTGCCTTCCTTTTCTCCCCCTTCCAGGCCTCGCATTGGTTGTCGGTAAAGTGAGGCGGAGCTGGCGGGGCTCGAGGTTTTCTTTATCCCCTCCTTTTCCACCCCCTCACAACCCTCCACTCACAGAAGTCTAGGTTAACCCTCCCCTCTGAACCTCCCAGAGTTCCTGGTCTTCTCGGTACCTGCTTTTCACTGAGACTGGGCACCTGTAGCCAGTCAGCCTGGCCTCCCGCTGAGCCGGACTTGGCAAAGACAGTTTTAGTTTGTCTCTTGGAGATCACTGGGTACACGGTGGGGGTTTCACCAAGAGAGAACACTGAGGCCAAGAAGCTAAACGAATTCACAGCCCTGAGCTCTGGGGATGGAAGGAGCGCGAGTATTTTGGTCGGCAACAGAAAGCAACCTGCCAACTATTTTTTTGGAAGTGATTTAAGGTTTTGTTGGTGTCACACGGGTGCACTTCCAAAGGGAACGTACCGGAGACCTCCGCAATGTGAATGGCTAGTATATTAACCCGGCCAGATTGTTGAATCATGTCTCCGTGTTCCCTCTGGCTTGTAAATAGCCAAGCAGCACTGCCTGGCCGGACTGGTACCATGCCATAGGTATTTACAGTTGCTGCGATACACTTCATTCTAGGGCATGACGGGACATGACCCAGCCAGGTAACCCTGTGGGACCTTCCCAGATTTTCTTGGCTTCCATACCACCGACCGTGTTTCACTCACTCCAAAAGCCTTCCTATCGATTGCCGCCACCAGCCAACGAACAAAGAAACGTCCCTACATGGTCAAAGAGAGGAATCTCTTGGTAACTCGGTGCTTTTTGTAGTACCTCCTGTCTGAGAACTCTTGGCACTTTGAAGCTATAAGCCCCACAACACTCCTTTGGGACACCGCAGCTTTATTATGCCCATTTTACAGATGGGGAAAATGAGGACAATAGAAGAGTAGCTATTTGCCTACAGTCACCCAGCTAAGATTCTTCCAGCATCACTTTTCACTCTCTATCCAACCAAGTCTGAAAGAATTGGGCTTGTTTAGTTTGGAAAAGAGGAGACTGAGAGGGGACATGATTGCGGTTTTCAGGTATCTAAAAGGGTGTCACAAGGAGGAGGGAGAAAAATGTTCTCCTTGACTTCTGAGGATTGGACAAGAAGCAATGGGCTTAAACTGCAGCAAGGGAGGTTTAAGTTGGACATTAGGAAAAACTTCCTACCTGCCAGGATGGTTAAACACTGGAATAAATTGCCTAGGGGGGTTGTGGAATCTCCATCTCTGGAGAGCAGGTTGGATAGACATCTATCAGGGATGATCTAGACAGTGCTTGGTCCTGCCATGAGGGCAGGGGACTGGACTTGATGACCTCTCGAGGTCCCTTCCAGTTCTAGTGTTCTATGATTCTAAGACAACTGAGGTCGCCTGGTTGGATTTTACTCACCACCCCAAAATTCAGTCTTAATAGGGCAGAGGCTTTTTTGTGGGGCTGTCTCGCCCGGAAGATCTTCCCTGCAAGCATCCTTTGGCCCTTCTCTGAATTCCTTGCAAGTCCCTCTCCTCTGGGTCAGTGTACTCTGTTTCCACCGTCTCTTCTGTGCGGATGTGAGGTGGGTGCCGGGATGCAGAGCTGGGCTATTAAACTTGTTTTACGACGGCACGGTTGAATTTGTTTCAAATGTACAACTTCCTGGTGACTTCTGGAGCTGGGTCCTTGTAAAGAAAGTATTTTAAACGCTGTGGGACAAGGGATGCGGTTAGGGAGGGGAGGGGGGGTTGGGAGTACAGCGAGATTACTAGGGTTACACTTTATAGGTCTATGTACTAATTTTATTGAGCTGGAACAGAGCTATTTTCAAGCCCAGGCACTTTCCAAAAAAGCCAAAAGGCATGTGGGTTTTAATGAGGAACACAGGAATTGCCACACTGGAGCATCTCTCGATCCACCCAGTTATATATCCTGTCTCCGACAGCAGCCAGTCCCAGATGTATCAGAGAAAAGTGCAAGAACCCCCAATAATTAGATGTGGAATAATCTACCCCGCATCCTAATCCCTATAAGTGTAGGTCTAGACTACACCTTTCTGTTAACAGAGAGATGTAGATTAGGCACATCGAAATTGCTAATGAAGCTGGGATTTAAATATCCAGTGCCTCATTAGCATAAACATGGCTGCCGCTTATTTCCGAAACGGCGTTTTTTCTAAAAAAAACCCTAAACGGCAGTCTAGACATGGATCTGTCGAAAATAAACCCTTTTTCGACAGATCCTGTAAACCTCATTTTTTTCAGGAATACAGGATCTGTCGAAAAAGGGTATATTTTTGACAGAGCCGTTTCTAGACTGCCGGGTTTTTTTCGAAAAAACTCCGTTTTTAAAAAAGCGACGGCCATGTTTATGCTAATGAGGCATGGGATAATTAAATCCTGGCCTCATTAGCAATTTCAATGTGCTTGATTTGCATCCCTCTGTTGACAGAGGGATGCAGTCTAGACGTAGCCTAAGAGTTAGAGCCCATTGTGTTCCCGGAAGTATGAGGTTTCATATCCTTCCCAAATATAACAACTCTGGGTATTCATCTTCTTCATATAAGTGTCCTAACCTTGTCTTTGAATCTTGCTAAACAGTTGGCCTCACTGACATCCTGTGTCGGTGAGTTCCACAGTCTAATTATGCTCTGTGTGAACAAGTATTTCATTTGATCAGTTTCGAATTTGCCACCTTTCCATTTCATTTAATGTCTCCTTGTTTTTATAAGAACATAAGAATGGGTCAGACCAAATGTCCATCTAGCCCAGTGTCCTGTTTGCCGACACTGGCCAATGCCAGATGCCCCAGAGGGAATGAACAGAACAGGAAATAATCAAGTGAGCCCTCTCCTGTCACCCATTTCCAGCCTCTATCTTTCCTGGCTAATAAGTATTGATGGACCAGTCCTTCATGATTGTATCTAGCTCTTTTCTGAACCCTGTTAAAGTTCTGGTCTTCACAACATCCTCTGGCAAGGAGTTCCACAGGTGCATTGTGTGAAAAAATACTTCCTTTTGTTTGTTTTAAACCTGCTATGTCTTCACTTCATTTGGTGACTTCTAAGTCTTTTGTGTTATGCAAGAGGGAGAACAGACTCTCCCAAACGACTTTCTATAGCCCATTTGTAATTTGAATCCATTCATTGTGCTCCTTCTCATTTGTCTCCTTTCTCAGGCAAACCATCCCAGTTTTCCCATCTCTTGTCATTATGAGCATTTTTCTATGCACCTAATCATTTTCACTGCTCCGAGTTTTGCAGTAACCCCCCGAGGCGTTATTTCTGGGTGGAGCAATGGAAAGCCTCTCCGTTCTGCTGCATTCCCAGTCCACGGTGAGTCTGAGGTAAGAACAGAGGCTGCTCATTGGTGGTCTGTCAGGCGAGCATTAATCTCCAGAGAGAGATTCTTCTCCCGTGCGCTTGGACAACGTCCCCTTGGTTTCACGTCACCCAACAGATTTTACGGTGTCCCCTCCTGCAAACGTAGACTGTTAGAGTATGTCTAGACTACATGTCAAATAGACTACTCGACATAGTCAATGAAGCGGGGATTTAAATATCCCCGGCTTCATTAAAATAAAAATGGCCACCGCGCTGTGCTGGCTCAGCTGATCGTCGGCACAGAGCAGCAGTCAAGACGCGGCTCAGTCGACAGGGGAAGCCTTTGTTGACCGTTCCTGTAAACCTCGTTTCAGGTGGCCAGGGGGAGGCTATGAGAGGGGAAGTAGCTGCAGGCCTGCAGGCTTATGGCCTGGTACTGTGTCGCAGCTCATTGGTTGCGTAGCACCCCCTTCCAACAGCTGCTCTGGCCTTGTGGTGGTCTCTTCTCATGGGGTTATTCTCCACTCCAGCCTACCCTCAGGGCTTCTGCCTTGGGACCGACCGTCTCCCAGGCCCACCCGCTGTTCTGCCTTCAGGGCCAGGGTAGAAATTCCCTCCTGGAAACTCTGTTCTCTGTACTCAGAGAGAGGGACCACAGAGTCCTTTCTCTCTCACCCTTCAGCCACCTTCTGCTCCATGCTTCCTCCTCTCTGTAACAGAAACCACCCAGTTCCTTCCCCAGCTGGGAGTCATCTTTAATTGGGCCTGGGCCCACCCTCCAGTTGCAGCCAGCACTGTTAAGTGGCTTTCCAGGGCAACATTAACATTTTATGGGATAGGGGCAGAGGCTCAGCGCATGTCCCAGCAGCAGCACTGTCAGGCAGAAGCAATTTGAGGTGTCCACCCACAGCACGGCCACCAAGTGGTGGAACCGAACCTGGGACCTCTGGAGCTTAGTGCATGAGCCTCTGCCACTGGAGCTAAAAGCCAGCTGGCTCTCAGCAAACAGAAGGGACCTCATGAGTCATCAAGTCCAGTCCCCTGCCCGCACGGCAGGACCATCTGGATCATCCCTGATCAATGTCTATCCAACCTGCTTTTAAATATCTCCAGAGATGGAGATTCCACAACCTCCCTAGGCAATTTATTCCAGTGTTTAACCCCCCTGACAGGAAGTTTTTCCTCATGCCCAACCTAAACCTCCCTTGCTGCAATTTAAGCCCATTGCTTCTTGTCCTGTCCTCAGAGTCCAGGTGGCAGTGTGGTTTGCGGGGCCTTCCTGCCTTTCCCAGCAATCGTTTCCTTCCTCCTATGTCCTGCAATGCCCAGGAAGAGTTGGGATTTCAGCACGTTTGCAAGGAGCTATTCGGGACTGCCAGGACTAAGTCCCGGTCCAAGTAAATCACTCACTGCCTGGCCATACGGGCCATGATACATGAAAGTGAATTGCTCCCCATCGGGAGGACTGCTAGAACCCCAGAGTTCTGTGCCGAACGTTCCCACTGAGAAGGCTTCAGGGTGACGACCAACGCCCAGAGATCGCTGAATTATCTTTAAAAAAAAGTCCTCCTCCTCCTCCTCTCCCCAGGCGCTGTCCTTCCTGGTTCAGTCGCACGCTGCCAGCCTGGCATTCAGCAGCATCACGTACACCCAGGGCCTCGATGAATCATCAGCTGTGTGCCTCTCTCACCTCCCTAGCAGAACGGACCCCCGCGGAACAGACACAGGCTGTTACGATCAGCGGGCAGGTCTGAGCTCAGCTGGCAGCTTCGTTCCCCACTAGTGCACTCAGAGGTTGCGCCCATGGATAAGCACAGAGAAATACAATTCGTGTAACTGTTCTGCCCGGGTTGACTGAGTTCCCTCCATCCCCACCCTCCCGGGCCTGGAGACAGAACAGAAACCTGGACGTCGGCTGATTGCCACATTTTCTTTGCAATTGCTTGGTCCAGGACCAAGCAATTGCAAAGAAAATGTGGCAGAGGGCCCAGCAGCCAGGAGAAGCCCCCTTCCCCTACCTCTGGGCGGACCTAGCCCAGGTATAGCCCTCAGTCCTTCCGGTTCTAGGTGAAGCCAGCCTTTAAAAGCTGCGAGGAAGGCAGAGAGCCCTGGTTTGACCTATGACTGCATCTCTCGCTCCCCAGGGCGAGCCGTTAGAACAGGCCATAGGATGGCGGGCAGGGAGCCAGCACCTCTCCGAGTGTGTGCCTTCCTGTGGTTTGGTAGCCTTTAAAACAGATCTGATCACAAAGCAGAACGGGGCAGCAGGATGCTATTGTGGGAGCTGGAAATTAGACCTTACGAGCTGCCCGGGCCTATTTTTATGGTCAGTAATGAAGGTGATGACAGCATTGAAACCCAGGGCACCAAAATAAAAGGTGGGCGGGCACCTAAAACGTGCTACTGCATGGAGCCTCGGTCCCACCCCTCCAGGAGAAGGGGGGTCGCAGGGATTTTAACCACGTCACTGATAGGAAAGCGCCCAGGGGTGTCCCGGATCAGAGCACCCCAGCCCTGAATCTGCTGGGCCCTTACATTTTGCTGAGGACTTTGCCAGCTGCGCAGAACAAGCTTGGTAGATGAGGCGGTTGGATTTGCCAGGGTGCCATAGGGTTGCCCTCCCTCCTACCCATCCCGACTTTCTCTGTGGCTGGCACAACGGGAGGCTCCAGATGCCGGCACTAGAGACAAACTGTATTTATGGGCTCCCTATAGATGTCCTATTAAAGATCTGGAGAAATTCCACTGAAGGTACCCGAGGAGAAGATTGAGCATCATGTGACAGGAATGACACACCAACGTTTGTGTCCTCGCCGAGGCTGATTCCTGCAGCATCGAGAGGATAATCGCCACAGGCGGCTACGACGGGCCGGTCACGTGGTCAGGATGCCTGACACATGCTTGCCTACAGAGATTTTCTATGCTCAGCGGAGGGCTGGGATGAGGTCTCGTGGCGGGCAGAGCAAGCGCTACAGAGACGTCCGTAAGAACACCTCGGTAAAGCGTGGCATTGACGCTGGCACCTGGGCGAGGCAGGGGAAGGGTCAGGGAACCTGAAGGACCCCCCATCAAAAATAATGCCTGACACTCTGAGATCAAGCATTGTCTCCATGAAGAGGACCAGGGAGCCCAATGGAAGGAGCATACCCGAGCCTGCATTGTTGCCGCTGGAGACCTCACGGGCAGCCACTACCAGAGCATCATGTTCCCCACCAGAACTGGCCTCATTTCTCATCTTCGCACTCATCAGTTAGAGGGGTCCCTGAGGAAACCTTACTCCCTTCCCAGAGAGACTTACGTACCAGAGGGGGAGCTGGGTTGCTCCGTAACTTTGACAACAACGAGCAGTCCTGTGGCCCCTTAGAGAGTAGGAAATATAGTAGGTCTTGAGCTTTCATGGGTAAAACCCACTTCCCTCAGCCCAGCTCTGCAAACACACTTTTCTCCTGACACCCACCTGTCCTGTAGTGGAGATCTGCCAATGCCTAAGCGGACCTCCCGTCCCACCCTGCTAGACAGTCCTGGGCTCTCCAGCCCTGGCTTGCTGCCTCTTTGTGGCCCCTGATGCAGATCTCATGCAGCTCTGCCAATGCCCTTCAGTCCTGCCCTGCGGTCTTCTTGCTGTCCCAGCCCTGGCCTTTGGGTACAACATGCACCCCAGAGCTAACATCAACCTCAGCAGGGCTTAACTTAGCTGCCTTAGCTGCCTTTCAATTGCTCGTCAGCAGATGCTTAAAGATGCACCCTCGCCAGTGCGTGTCGGTATGTTTCTGATTGTAATGGACAGTCTCCCCATTGCTTGTGACCTTCCTGGCCAAGTTCCCACCAGGATTTGGGTAAAACAATTTCCTTTTCATCAGGAGTGTTGAGCGCATGTCAGAGCAGACACCAGAGAACAGAGGTTGCTTAACGTTCCACTCAGTGTCCTAGGTAATGAGCATGACTCAGCACCTTCTCCTTCTACTGGAAGGTGTGTTTAATGGGGATGGAGTGCATGTAGTACTGGGGAAAGATCTAAGAAAGAGCATCGGATCTGGTCCTGCTCAGAGACTGGAGGAATTTGGAGACA
This sequence comes from Apalone spinifera, assembly GCA_030068395.1. Taxonomy (NCBI): domain Eukaryota; kingdom Metazoa; phylum Chordata; order Testudines; family Trionychidae; genus Apalone; species Apalone spinifera. The sequence continues at coordinate 68,931,504 of JANRFK010006693.1, forward strand.
GCTCTGAACTGTGCACCTCAGGCCCACCTCTATCCTGGACCAAACTAGAAATTGTAAACCTTCAGATGCTGAACTTTGGAGAAGTTCAGACTGTGATCAAAGTCCAGATCTGAACCCTGAAGGAGGGGCTCTTTGATCATGGGACCTTACTGGATCTGCATAACTAGATAAGTGACCTTCCTGGAGGAGATTCTCTTGTGACATTTAGTTTCCTGGCCTCCATGTGGGGCAAATCAGGAAGCTGAGAGGTGCACAAAAAGAAACAATGATGGGGAAGAATAATTAAATACACTTTTTGAAAACTCAGAAAATGGTTGGGTTCTTCTAATCTCTGATTGCCAGAAGCTGGAAATGGGTGACAGGGGAGGGATCGCTTGATGATTTCCTGTTTTGTTCACTCCCTCTGGGGCACTTGACATTGGCCATTGTCAGAAGGGACTTTCAGCATAAAAAAGAGGAGACTAAGGGGGGGGGGATATGATAGGGTCTATAAAATCAAGACTGGTGTGGAGAAAGTGAATAAGGAAAAGTCATTTACTTGTTCCCATAATAAAAAAAAACTAGGGGTCACCAAATGAAATGAATAGGTAGCAGGTTTAAAAAAACAAACAAAAGGAAGTATTTCTTCATGCAACGCACAGTCAACCTGTGGAACTCCTTGCCAGAGGATGTTGTGAAGACCAGGATATTAACAGGGTTCAAAAAAGAACTAGATAAATTCATGATCCATCAATGCTTATTAGCCAGAATGGATAGGAGAGGTTTCCCTAGCTTTTGTTTTTTAGAAGCTCACAACAGGTGATAGGGGAGGGATGACTTGATGATTCCCTGTTCTGTTCATTCCTCTGGGGCACCTGGAATCGGTCACTGTCGGAAAACAAGACACTGGGCTAAATGTACCTTTGGTCTGAGCCGGTAGGGCTGAGAGTTGGCCGGGAAGGTGCATTGCAGGTCACCCCACGGCACCGGACATTGACACGCTTGGATCCTTTTTTCGTACCGCAACCACCTTCCCCATCCATCGCAATGTTTCATGCTGGCGACAAATGCAAACCCAGCGCGACCTTCCCTGGGATTCAACACGTCGCTTTTGAGCAGAATATCACTAACCCCGGCACGGCGCTCAGCAGATGCCTGGCCCGTAAAGACTACCCAAGCCATCATGGATTGCTACGCTGGTCCACTCAACCAGCTGTTTGCCAGGCGTGGACTCCTGTTAGAGCCGGTGCTGCCATTGCTTTGGTCACGACTGTTCTGAGCTAGCAATACACCCTACATTATTCCTCTGATTAGGCAAGCAGCCGAAAGGGGACTGGGTGTGTGTGGGGAGGGGGCGGGGGGAGGAACAGAGCACAGTGCAGCTCCGCTGAGGTCAAGGGAGCTAGATGGACCTTTCGTCTGACCCAGCAGAACTGCTGCCCCTTAGAACTTCCAGGCTGGCTTGGACTTGTACTTGGAACCAGGCAACAGAGGTGGCAGGAATCCACTCTCTGGCTCCCTGGCCAGGGGACTCACGGTTGTTGCCCCAGGCCCTGGTGGAAGACAGAGCAGTTGTTAGGCAGCTCTGCCCTACAGCGGCAGCCAATGGCCATACACAGGGATCATCCCAGCAACTGGGGATCACAGTGGGGTGCAGGGATCCCCTGACCACTCCCCCTGGCTCTGATCTTTCTCTTTTATGCTAGGGACAAGGAAGAGGGTGGGCCCCAATGCAACAGATCTTTGCCGTAAGATGATTTCCCGACGCAAGGAGAATCCTTCTGTGTCCCTCTAAGTCGGGGTTAAGGCTGCTTCGCCCTGCACTGATGCAAAGTGGCCTTAGCAGGGCCAAGGCATGTGTCCAGTCACAGTCCCCCTTAAGGAGGAAATTCTCCCAGCCGCAGAAGTGCACGTGAAAAAGGGCACACGTGCCCCCCGTCTGTGTACCACACGGGTGTCAGCATGAGTGTGCCCTTTCGCAAGTGAGGCACCTCCCTGTGCATGGATGTTGGAGCCGTCACCCCCATAAAACCCAACTGCCCCTAAGCGGGGTGTTTAAAACTCAGTTTTACATAAGAACATCGGAGAACGGCCAGGCTGGGTCAGACCAAAGGTCCATCTAGCCTGGTGTCCTGTCTGGTGACAATGGCCAACGCCAGGTGCCCCCGAGGGAGCAGAACAGGGAATCCTCACGTGATCCCTCCCCTGTCACCCATTTCCGACCTCTGACACGCAGAGGCTGGGCCACCATCCCTGCCCATCCTGCCTAATAGCCATTGATGGACCTAACCTCCATGAATTTATCTAGCTCTTTTTTGAGCCCTGTTGAAGTCCTGACCTTCACCACATCCTCTGGCAAGGAGTTCCACAGGTTGACTGTGCGCTGCATGAAGAAAAACTTCGTTTTGTTTGTTTTAAACCTGCTACCTATTAATTTCATTTGATGACCACTAGTTCTTATGTTATGGGGACAAGTCAATAACTTTTCCTTATTCACTTTCTCCACACTGGTCAAGATTTTATAGACCTCTATCTTATCCTCTCTTAGTCTCCTCTTTTCTAAGCTGAAAGTCCCAGTCTTTTGAATCCCTCTTCATATGGCACCCGTTCCAAACCCCTAATTATTTTTGTTGCCCTTTTCTGAACCATTTCCAATGCCAATATATCTTTTTGGAGATGAGGTGACCACATCTGTACGCAGTATTCCAGATGTGGGCGTACCATGGTTTTATATAGAGGCAATAAGATATTCTCTGTCTTATTCTGTATCCTTAATGATTCCTAACATTCTGTTGGCTTTTTTGACTGCTGCCGCACACTGAATTGTAGTCTCCGATCCAACTGTTAATGGTTCAGAGCTAGAAAATTCCAAGGCTCCACATTATGCTGACGTGAGGAAAGGGTTTTATTTTGGCCAGTGAGTCTGGAAGTCATAAATTATCTATTTGTAGTACAGGTAGATGAAGACTTGAGTAACTTTCAACCAATGAGAAGAGTGTGTGTATTTCAGTCCTGGAGAGAGACAGCAAGAGCATGCGGTTACAACAAGATTCAACCGTGAAATTAATGATGGGGGGTAGGAGTCTTGGGGTGAGATTCCAAGGCTATTTATAGCTAAATAATGTCTGTTTTCCTGTCATAATTGTTTAGGGCAAGGAGATTAGAACAGCCAGGTCAGGAGGGTTTTATTTCCCAGCTTTAGATTACAGTAGAGCTGCTCCAAAGCCACATGGGTTTTGAACCAACAGATATATTATTTGCTCCTGGGGAAAACCCAGCGTGAGCTCTGGCAAAGGAGTTTTGCTTTGTCCACAAAACCAGCTGGGTGGATGCCCTCCATCGGGACTGTGCTTACAAATTTTTGCCCCATATCCCTAAACGGCCTCCACAAGGATTGAACTCACAACCCTGGGTTTAGCAGGCCAATGCTCAAACCACTGAGCCATCCCTCCCCCGGCCACGGTGACCCATCGGCTGCTGACGGGAGGCGGTGGAAATTCAGCTGAGTAGCTTGTAGGGATCATGTGGACTTTGCATTTTCCCACAGTGCTGGCTGGAGTCTCTAAGCTGTTAGCAAGTTTGTTTTTCAGAGGAGCTCAGGGATTATTTGTGTCCTTCTTATCATGCAGTCACGAGGCTGTACGTTAACTCCATGTTTGGGTCCCCAGCATCTGTGCCTCTGTAGCTTATAGTTCAGTGGTTCCCAAACTTTTTGGCATCACGCCCCCTTTTCGATTTTTGAGAAACCCTCATCCCCCCTCCCACCCAATAGCAGCAAAACTTGTTGAGCAGAAAAAAAAAGGAGCTGACCAGGGCCGAAAACCAAAAATAGCAGCAAAACTTATGGGGGGGTTTGATGGGGGAGGGGCGGAGGAGGGCTGGGTCACCTCACGCCCCCCCAGAATTTCTTCACACACCCCCAGGGGGAGAAGACCCCCAGTTTGGCAACCCACGTATATAGTTCAACAGTTCGTCGTCGATAGGCATTGTGGCAGGGTCAGTCCCACTCCTGGGCCCCTGACCCCTGTTCAGCCCACTGTCCCACAGTCTAGAAGCCACAGTAATATGGCTTACTCGCCTTGGTTTGAGGTTTGTTGTCTCCCTGTAGTCTTTTAACAAGGTCGATGCTGTTCTCTTGACTCCTCCGGTGCCTTTCTCTCTCCAAACTCCTCCTCCACTCTCCAAAACTCCTCCACAGCTCTCCAAACTCTCACAACTCTCCAAACTCCTTCTCAATTCGCTCCACACTCTCACAACTCTCCAAACTCCTTCTCGGCTCTCTCCACACTCTCACAACTCTCCAAACTCCTTCCCAACTCTCTCCCCCCTTACCCACAGGGAGGGTTTTTAAATAGGCCTCCAGGCAGCCTCAATTGGTTTCACCGGGGCCTTAATTGATTTTGCAGCCGCCCTGTCTCAGCTGCTCCTAATTAGCCAGGATTGCTGACTCTCTCTGCCTCTTTCCCCTGCTGTGTCACCCCTGCTGTGTCACAGCATCTTGAACTGCTGGTTTATACAAACAGCCGTTCAGTACACCGGTTGCAGATATTGCTTCTAGGCAGGGTTTCTCGATGAATGCCCCTTGAAACAGCGCGGACTGCTCATACAGCCAATTTCAGCCCAGAGAGATGGGGCTACCCACATGCCACGCACAGCCCACGCGACGGCAGTGTCTGTTGTCAACACAGGGTCCTCCGGACAATGTGCATCAGTTCTGACGCTCACCATGGCAGGAGTTTGGTTTCCGTGGCCCCGTCAGATTTGGGTGTGGCTGGCACCGGGAGCCTTTGACATGACCAATGACAGAGACAACACACTGCAGTGGGGCCAAATTTCTTGGCAGAAAGCTGGGAATGGGTGACAGGGGAGAGACCAGGTGATGATTCCCTGTTTTGTTCATTCCCTCTGGGGCATCTAGCATTGGCCACTGTCAGGAGACAGATCCCTGGGCTAGATGGACCTTTGGTCTGACCCGATGTGGCCGTCCCTATGTTTTTATGCAGGAGGGCCATATAAATCGAAGCCAAACTGATTCTACAAGTCACCTGTACTGATGTATATTTTACATTCAGCATGTTTCGTAGGTAGATAGATAGGCTGGTTGGCTGTGTCTAGACTGGCAAGTTTTTCCGCAAAAGCACCTGCTTTTGTGGAAAAACTTGCCAGCTGTCTACACTGGCCGCTTGAATTTCCGCAAAAGCACTGACTTCCTACTGTCTGAAATCAGTGCTTCTGGCGGAAATACTATGCTGCTCCCATTCGGGCAAAAGTCCCTTTTGCGCAAAACTTTTGCGCAAAAGGGCCAGTGTAGACAGCTGAGATTTGTTTTGCGCAAAAAAGCCCCGATGGCTAAAACGGCGATCGGGGTTTTCTTGTTCAAAAGCGCGTCTAGACTGGCATGGACGCTTTTCCGCAAAAAGTGCTTTTGCGCAAAAGCATCCGTGCCAATCTAGACGCTCTTTTCCGCAATACTTTTAATGGAAAAACTTTTCCGTTAAAAGCATTTACGGAAAATCATGCCGGTCTAAATACAGCCGTTCTGTGTAGAGTACTGCTTATTTACATAGAAGTAAAGACATCAGAATTACAGAAAATTGGGCAGGGGGAGGGAGAGGAACTAGCTAAGAGCACATAACCCGTGACTGAATTGGCCGTTAGTGTATTATGTTGATAAGAACATAAGAATGGCCATACCAGATCAAACCAAAGGTCTATCTAGCCCAGTATCCTGTCTGCCGACAGTGGCCAGCACCAGGTGCCCCAGAGGGGATGGACCGAAGACAATGATCAAGTGATTGGTCTCCTGCCATCCCTCTCCAGCCTCTGACAAATGATGAAGAGTCAGGCCCTTATGAAATACTCTGGTGGCCTGTGAACAGCCTTCCAGAAGTAGGTTAGGCACCCCATAGCACCGTATTGACCAGTGCGGGGAAACCAAGCTAGGGTTAGGGTAATTCTCTTCCATCTCAGTGGCCGTCAGGTAGCAGGTGCCATCTGTTACTAGTTCCAGGCATGGTAATGCAGTGCTAAAAGCCCACAGGGACAGTGATCTTACTTGGGCATAACCTTTGCCAGGGGGGTGAGGAATTGTTCTGGGAAATCAGAGCAAGGGGCCGGCCGGCCCTGGCGTCTGGGTGGGCGGCTAAGAAGCCGTGTAACACGGCCTAGCCGAAGCACAGCTAGCTTTATCAGCAGCGTTCCTTGGGACGGGAGCTCTTTTTAACTCAAGGGCAAACAAACCCCAACAGGAGAGTAAAAATAAAATGTTATCAAAGCGGGAAGGGGCTCTGAGGACTAAACAGCTTCCTATATTTAGGCAGGCCAATGTAAACTAAGCAGGATGCCGGGCCTTGTCTGAGGCTCTGTGCGAATCCAACTCCTGCGGGTACTGTACGTATAGCACAGACGGTATCTCCTGCTTTCCGGTCTCATTGACAGAGTTAGTGGGCTTTGTCAAGAGCATACGCTGAGGAGTCCAGGTGAAAGAGAGTCAGGGGACAGTCCTATCCCAGAGACACCTTCCGCCAGGTCCTACTGCCATACCACCTGGAGGCGTGAGTCGTCAGAGGCCAAAAATGAAATTCTTTCCTTCCCCTACTGCTGTAGCCCCCTCCACCCCATTCAGGAAAGCACATGCAGAACTGTCGGGAAGTGTGCGTGTTTTCTGGAACCAGGTGCTTAATGCTGTCTGGCTTTGGGACAGAGAGGTTTTCATCTCTATTCACCACTGAATAATTTCTAAGGAAACCATGCCCACACCCCTTGAGTTCAGTAGCAGGTGTTAATGAGGCTAACTAAGAGGACCACATGTATCCCAATCCTAGTTTTTGATGTGAAAATGTGGATGTTAAAAGCAGGAGAAATTGGCTTTCTAATGCGCCAACCATCATGGCTAGGTCTACACTGGCATGATTTC
>JANRFK010006693.1:68946052-68958854 GCA_030068395.1 Apalone spinifera
TTGGCGCAAAACTGCGCCAATGTAGACGCAGCCAACATGTATATAAAGTAAAATACGGGACCCCAAAGGGGGGGACATAAAACTTGCTAAAACACCTCAAGAAGAGGGACACGCCCCACCCCCAAATGCCAATCAAAGCCTGGGTAAAAAGGATAGCCTTGAAACAGTGCCAACGTTGGTGCCAGGCGAATGTTCCGGGGGAGAGACTTCCATAGCCAAGGCCCCTACCTATGTAGCGATGGGGAGGGCGGCTGGCGGCCAGAAAGCCAGATGTGCAGCACCATCTTTACCGTGTGCTGAGAAATGGGGCCAAATTCTCTCCTGGGCTATGTCTAGACTGCATCCCTCTGTCGACAGAGGGATGCAAATCAAACACTTAGAAACTGCTAATGAAGCAGGGATTTAAATATCCCATGCTTCATTAGCATAAACATGTCCGCCACCTTTTTTTGAAATGGAATTTTTTCGGGACAAAAACCCGGCAGTCTCGACGCAGATCTGTCGAAAATAAACCCTTTTTCGACAGATCCTGTATTCCTCAAAAAATGAGGTTTACAGGATCTGTCGAAAAAGGGTTTATTTTCGACAGATCCGCATCTAGACTGCCATGTTTTTTGAAAAAAACTCTGTATCGAAAAAAAGCGGCGTCCATGTTTATGCTAATGAGGTGCAGGATATTTAAATCCCGGCTTCATTAGCAATTTTGATGTGCCTAATCTACATCTCTCTATCGACAGAGAGGTGTAGTCTAGACACACCCAGGGCTGGACTAAGGGATGGGCTAGCCGGGCAGCTGCCCAGAGTGCCAACCTATGGGGGGCGCCTGGCTCCCGGCGGGCTGCAGCGGCCGCCTGGGGCGGGGGCCGTGTTAACCCCCGCAGCACCGGACAGCAGCGCCCTTCTTCCCACTGCCACAGGGCCTTGCACGGCCAGGCGCAGCCCACCCCGGGTGGCCCCAGGCTGCGCGCCATCGGCGGTGGCCAGGCCGACTGGGCAGCGCATGCACTATGAGTCCACCCATGTGCCCCGGGGGCGGGCCCGTGCATGCGCCGTGCACCAGGAGGCGGGGCTGTGTGCCCCAGGCGGGGCGCTGCACGCTTGGGGCCCGGGGAGCGAAAATGGCTTGGGCCAGCCCTGGACACACCCCTGGTGTAAATAGGCCCAGCGCCATTGACTTCACCAGAGGGCTGACCCCTTTATGCCAGCAGTCTGCCTCAGTGCCCCGTTTTGTGTAATAATCCCACTGAAATACAGCAAAGGGGTTGGAAATCACTGCTCGTAAATTAAAAAATTCCTGGGTGGGACGAGAGTAATTCATTGCAATTCTTTATATGCAATTAATAAAGAAAAGGCTGAATCTCTCTAGCCCAGAACTCGCTGGTCTGGAAATATCTGTCGTCTGACATGATTTGAGTGAGCTGGAAGTCCACTTTTCATGGGTGCAGCCAAGTTTCCCACAGTCCCATAAAGTTGTTTACAGCTGCCAGTCCTGGCTCTCAGTGTTCAGCGCTGTCGCTCTAATCTACCCCTTCTCAGAGCCCAGGAAGCAGTGGAAAGGTTGATCATGCTGCTAGACAATCTTGGCCTCCCATGGTCCGGCAAATTCTCTGGTTCAGAACCGGTCAGGTCCCGAGGGTGCCAGACTAGAGAGATTCAACCTGCACTAATAATGCATTCATGAAATGGATGCCAAAGGCCCTCCAAATGCTTCAGTAATTCAACATTGCAAGCCGAGTAGCCATTGTAACAGATGATGTTATCCTGTAAGATCGTTTGGAACGACAAGTTGAACTTTCTGCGAGGAATTTCTTTTCCAAGAAATCCAAAAGTTTTAAAAGGAAGAAAGAAAATAAATATTATTTTCTATGACTCCTGCCTGGCTCTTTCCTTTGGTTTTGTGAAACCTCCAGCCCCGTTCCAATGAGGAGTGGAGGGGAAGGGAAATGGAAAGACTTATGGATGTGATTAAGATAAGGTGAAAGGCATCTCGCTGCAATTCTGGATGGCTTTCCGCAGCTGTACACTGCGGTGCTGATACTGCCTTGATATGCTGTTAAAAGTTCCTAAATTAGCTCCCAGCAAAAGACGTTCAGCCTGTAAACCAAAGGCCGATGAATGTCTCTCTGTTGTAACTCTTGCTTACCCTGGGAATTGAGGTAAACAATCCCGGTTACTCAGACTGTGAAAAATACGATTTGCCATTGAAATGTGTCGGGGCTAATTATCTTGAAGCCGGCGTTTCCTGGCTCTGAGCCCATTCGCTCCTCCGAAGGGTGTGATTTCAGACCTAGCCCACCCCCCACCAACGGGGTGTGACCAGAGCGTGACTACCCCGGGGGCATATAAGAACAGCCCGGTGCCCAACGTGTGACATTTCTGGAAGGGTTCTTTGGCCTCAGAGAACCAGCGTCCCAGAGGAAAAGCTGGCTGCTTGGCTGGAGCCCAACACCAATCAAGTTCCCCGGGCCTGGGAGGAATCATGTGTGCACAACAAGGAGCCGGCCCATAGGAAGGAAATGACAGCCTTCAGAGGGTGCTGCATCGGCCAAGAGGCAATGCCCAATGTGATGAATCAACAGTATGAGGAGAGAGCTGACGGTTGTCTCCTTGGAGCTGCTTTGCTCCAAGGAATAAGGTAGCTGATGTCAGTGGAGCCTGGTGCCTATAAATTCCTTGTAGTCTGAACTTTTCTGGGAAGCACAGAGACTAACTAACCACACCCCATCGGTCTCGATGAGCCGTTTCTCCGGGTTGAGAAAAGAGGGCCTTTTGGATGGGTTCTAGCCACGCGCCGGAGGGTTGACTTGGCAGGGCTGGGTTGAGACACGAGGAGAAGTGTGGAGACCACCTCACCCCATCTCTTGTGCACTCTAACGACAACGGACAAACGCCGTGCTTGCAAATCTGGAGGCCGCCCATTGAAACCGATGGCTCTACTGCGGATCTACGCCGGCGTAACAGAGCAGAGTCGGACACGGAGGTGAAGGGACTCAGAAGTGGCAGAATTTAGGGCTGATTTGGCCCAGGCTTATGAATGTTCCCAGACCCCGTAAGATTCTTTCCCTCTCCCCCAGTCTGACACCTTCTCCACCACCGGCCCCTTCTGCAACAGATGTCTAGCTTCCTTGTGTCCACTGACAGGGTCTACGATAGCTCACGGCAGCTGGAGAGATTTCCCTGGACTGTGACAATTCCTTTCCTTTACCAAGGGTAGCAGATCCTCCCTTGCTTTAGGAACTAGACAGCGAGCGTGAGAGAGAGATTGATCCTTCACAATATCCTAGAACACGTCTACACAGCAGGGCTAAAGTCGAATTAAGCTACCCAACTTCAGCATAGCTGAAATCGAAATAGTGTGATGTAGTGGAGGGACGGTCCACTCGCTGGTCGCTATGCTTGGGCTGTGGGCTGTGGAGAATCCCTACTGGCCTCTGTCTGTAAGCACTGCCCAGCACGGGGTCGTCCTGAGGGCCCCCATGTCAAGTAGACAGCGACCCAACCCGTTCTCCCCGGAGAGGGAAGGAGTTGGAACAAAGGAAGGGGGTGGTTTGGGGAAGAGTCAGTCTTGGCTAAAGAAACATGGAGAGAGGAGACTAAGCAGAGATCTGGGAGTTGAGGGGTCAGTGCACCCCGGCCCCAAGGGGTCTAGGGCTACCAGCCCCTGACTCCTTATGTCCACACCATGTCTATGCTGTGCTGTATCGTGGAGAAGCAATAAAACCTCCATATTCTACTGGCTGGCGGAGTCACATCTTGCTGCTATGGGAGTGCAGGATCGAGGGGCACCCGACACGCCATCCTTTCACGTCCCTTATTCCTCGTGGAATGAGGGTTACCAGAAGTCGGAGTAAGAAATTCTCCAGCTTGTCGTTATTTCGGAATAAAGGCTTGCGGTGTAGACGCACATTTTGTTATTTCGGAATAATGTTGCAGTGCATCATCATCATCATCAACCACCGTGTGCTCAGCGCCTGTTGGTGTCCAATGCCTCCCTCACTATTTCCTTCCATCTTTCCCTGTCCAGTGCGGAGTGGCTTATTCTGTAGACTAGTCCCACACCAATCTACTATATCATCTACCCATTCTCTATGGGGTCTGTCTCTCCTATTCAGACCGTCCATTATGCCGAATACCAGGGTCTTGTCTTTTCGCTCATCGTTCATTCTGCAGATATGCCCGAATAGCTGTACCGTCCATTATATAACCTTCTGCAGTAGGTTCTCTTTCGGCTGTATCTTCCTTTATAAGTCCTCATTGATGACACTTAATTAGCCTCATTAACGTGGGTCCTACAATTGACAGGTACTTCATAAGAACAAATGCAAAGTACTCTACTTAGGAAGTAACAATCCGTTTCACACATACTGAATGGGAAGCAATTGTCTAGGAAGGAGTCCTGCAGAAAGGGAGCTAGGGATCATAAAGGACCACAAGCTAAATATGAGTCAACAGTGTGATAGTGTTGCAAAAAAAAGCAAACATGATTCTCGGCTGCATGAACAGGAGTGTTGCAAGCAAGACACAAGTAGTCATTCTTTCGCTCTACTCTGCGCTGGTTAGGCCTCGGAGTATTGTGTCCAGTTCTGGGCAGCACATTTCAGGAAAGATGTGGAGAAATTGGAGAAGGTCCAGAGAAGAACAACAACAATGATGTTGAAGGTCTAGAGAATACGAGCTACGAGGGAAAACAAAGAATTGGGCTTCTTTAGTTTTAAAAAGAGAGAACTGAGAGGGGATATGATCTAAAAGGGTGTTACAAGAAGGAGAGAGAAAAATTGTTCTCTTTGGCCTCTGAGAATAGGACAAGAAGCAATGGGCTTAAACTGCAGCAAGAGAGGTTTAGGTTGGACATTAGGAAAAAGTTCCTAACTATCAGGGTGGTTAAACACTGGAATACATTGCCTAGGGAGGTTGTGGAATCTTCATACCTGGAGATATTTAAGAGTAGGTTAGATGAATGTCTATCAGGAATGGTCTAGACAGTGCTTGGTCCTGCCGTGAGGGCAGGGGACTGGACTTGATGATCTGTCGAGATCCCTTCTAGGATTCTATGATTCTTCTACTGTTATATATATATCTCTGGGTTATTGTTTTTTCCACTCCAGCTTATCTGATGAAGTGGGGTTTTGCCCATGAAAGCTCATGATCCTATATATGTTGGTTAGTCTCTAGAGGTATGTCTAGACTACATGCTTCTGCCGACAGAGGGATGCAGATTAGGCAGGTCGACATTGCAAATGAGGAAGGGATTGAAATATCCCGCGCCTAAGTTACATAAAAATGGCTGCCGCGTGTTGCCGACTCAGCACTTTGTCGGCAAACAGCGGCAGTCTAGAGGGGGATCTGTCGAGAAAGGAAGCCTTTTTCGACAGATCCTGTAAACCTCCTTGCAGGAGGCATAAGGGTACGCTTCAGGGCTGAACTCGAAAGAAGCGATGCATATTGAGCTACGTCAATTGCGTAGTTTATTTCGAAATAGGGAGCCTCTACGCAGCACTTACTTCGACATAGAGCACTCTTCCTCTTACTCCTTGTACAATCAGGGTTACAGGAGTTGGAGTAAGAAGTCCTCCAGCTTGACAGTATGTCGACATTTCAAAATAACTGCCTTCTGCATAGATGTGGACTAAGTTATTTCAAAATCACACTAGTGATTTTGAAATAATGTTGCTATGTAGATGTACTCTAAAGTGCCACAGGACTACTAATTACTTTCATACTGGATTTGTGAAGAATATGAAAAAGGTACCATGGGTACGAGAGCGGGGAGCTGACTTCTGTTGACTTCGGTTCGAGGTTTTATTTTTTTAACCCAGGCATGAATTGTATTTCCTAGGTGAAGATACGGTGATCCAGGTGCTGCTGAAAAAGATTTATTTTTAATAAAGCCCAGTCACTCCTGGCTTGGCAGCCGTTGCCCTGTGCTGTCAACTCGAACCTCGGAGTTTGGAAACAAACTCAAGTTCCCAGGACCTGAGCTGGCAGAGGCTAAGTATGTTGTGGGGAAGCTGCAGTTGAGTCCCCGGGGGGCGGGGAGGGGGGGAATGCCTGTGTAGCTTTTGGATCCTGGGAGATTCATGGGCTCTCGTTAGCACAAACGGCCTGAGGACTCATTTGTCTGCTCTCCTCGTTGGGGGGCAGGCAGGGCCGCATTATGACTTTCATGGGCCCTAGGCACTTTTGCCTTTGCGGGCCCCTTCCTCCATAAAAAATATATATTAAAAATTATTTTTGATATAACTTTAAATACGTCAACTTTTTTTTCTGTTTTAGGCAAAATGTAATAGATTTTCATGGGCCCTAAAAGTTTCATTTTTTTCTGATGTGAGAAAAAAATTAAAACATTGTCTTTGACCCTAAAAGTTCATTTTTTTCTTCTGATTTTAAAAGAAATTAAAACATTTTCGTGGGCCCCTAAAAGTATCGTGGGCCCTAGGCACTGTGCCTAATGGATAAGTCGGCCCTGGGGGGCAGGACTACACCATGGCAGGGTGGGGGATGAAGGCACGGACTTGGGTTTTATTCTGGGTGGTGGAGATCAGGCTGAGACGCTGGGCCTTTCTGTCCAACTGCAGGAGAGGCAGAAAGTACTGAAAAGAGGGAAGGCAATGAGGGAGAGAAATAACTTAATTATGCTTTTCGGGTTCACCCTTTCACTGCTGTTTGAATCAGAAACACCCCCAGATCCTGTGGTCCATCTGGGCGAGGGGAGCAGGGTGTGACAGGTCACATCCTGTCCCGCCGTGACAATTTTCCCCACCCTGATCTCCCGTGGGGGTCAGCCAGATCTGTGAGTGATGCGCTTACAAATGGGACTGAGAGGCAGAAACGCATTGTGCTTGGGGCACCAAAGAGTCATCAGAGGGAACATCTGGGAGCGCGTCAGGCGTCGGTTGGACGCCAACCAATGGCCAGTTTTGCGGTCCACTCAGGCCTGCCGTATCTGACTGGCATTTCTATTGGGCTCCTCCCCGACCTGAGCCCTGAGTCCAGCCACACGGTGCTTAATGAAAAGCCAGGATCCACCGCTTCGTTAGGACACCCAGCTGAGTACAGCGCGGCCTCGGCCTGCGCCGGGCTACTCAAAAGCAGTCTTCATTCGACTGCACTGGCTTGATGTTTTCTTCTCCCTCTTTGGGAGGCCCATGGGAGCAGAAATTGGTGACCCCTGGTTTGGATCCCTGGGTGCTATTGGATCCCATGGTTGGATTTTAGCGACAGCGGACATCTCTGGCATGGATCTCTGAAAGAGAACGTAAAACCCATCCATGGTACTTGGTATCACCCACATGTCCTCCTTCCCACTGCTCACTTGGTTTCCTCCCCGGCCTTCTGAACTCTCAAACCCAATGTCTTGTGGCAACCCGTCGGAACAGCCAGTCCTAAGAAAGGACTTGCGGAGCATTTATTTCCAGCTCGCAGTGTGGCATCTCCAGCTCCCTCACACGCTGGATTTTCCAACGGACAACCAGAGCCTTCAAGAGGGGGAGAGGAAAGGAAATAAAAATCCCAACCGTCATGCTCTTCAGAGCAAAGTCCCCCCGAATGGAGAGATTTCCCTTCCTGGCGCATATACTCGGTAGCACTTGTGGCTTCCCTTCTGCAGAGCGCTGGTCCCTCGCTCTGTTTTTGGATTCAGAACCCACAATTACCGGCTCTGACCTCAGGCCGCTCACGAGACGCCAAACCAGAAGGGAAGTCTTGCCTGAAACTCGGTAACATTGAGGTCGGTGGCTTGGTTCCTAATAGGAGTATCGCAGAATATTGTGGCTTGGTGCTGGCGAGTCATGAAGCGTGAGCTCGATTTCAGTGAGGCGTGCAGAAAGCACATACTTTGAGATCTGTCGGGCAGCTTTCGGCCCTCGGCCATGGGCGGTAGGGCTGATCCTTTGCAGCGTGGTTGATTTCAGTCACGTTTCAGATGGAAGGATTTCAACCTATGCTTTTCACACTACCACTTCGCCCAACACCATCTGCTCAGCCCTAGTAATTACAGGCTGGCATTTCCGAGCAGAAGTCGGTTTATTTATTTATTGACTCCGCAGCAGAGGGAGCATCCCCGTGCTGCAGTTTCGCAGGTCAAAATGTTTTCTTCCCTTCAGAATAAAAGCAGATGGCTTTTTTTTCTACTTCGGATCATTCTTAAATAAAGAAGGGAAGCCTGAAAGAACTGGGTTTGTTTAGTTTAGAAAAGAGAAGACTCAGACTGGACTTGAGAGCAGAGTTCAAGTACCTAAGAGGGTGTTAACAGGGGGACGGGAGAAAAATTATTCTTGACCTCTGAGGACAGGACAAGAAGCAATGGGCTTAAACTGCAGCAAGGGAGGTTTAGGTTGGACATGAGGAAAAACTTCCTACCTGTCAGGGTGGTTAAACACTGGAATAAATTACCTAGGGTGGTTGTGGAATCTCCATCACTGGAGATTTTTAAGAGTAGGTTAGACAGACATCTAGCAGGGATGATCTAGATCAGTGTTTCTTAAACTTTTTAAGACCAAGGAACACCAAACAATAATTTTTTTAATGAGGAACACCAAGAGTTTTTGGTTGAGCAAAAAAACCCACACACACACCTTGCCCCTTGAACACCCGACGACACGTTTATTGACAACGACAATATTCGCTCACTGCCCAATGATAATTTAAGTATCTTTTGAAAAGTGGAACATCCTTTTTAATATATCCCAACCATAACCTGTCCATCGCTATCCATTAAATTAAAAAAAAGTTGTCCAACAAAGAAGAAAGATTGTATCTGGCCCCCCTCAGCTGTCCTGGGTAACAAGTGAGGGCTAAAGGCAGCGGTGCGGAGACCCGGTTGGGGTGGCGGCTGAAGGGCAGTTCTCTCCCCTGGCTGGAAGGATCCCCAGACCAGCAGCGGAGGCAGCCAATCAGAGCTGGACCTGCAACGCTTCTCCCCTCTGGCAAGGGGCACAACCGAGGCGCGGAGCTTTCCCAGGCAATTGCAAGCCGGGCGCAGAAGCACGTGAGGAGGAACGTGGGTAGCCCCGCCTCATTTCCTGCCACGTCATCACTCGCTTGCTTCTTCCACCCTTCCACCACCCGCTGCGTCTCAGCAGCTCTAATGGCTATTAATTATCCTCAAACGGTCACGGCACATCTGTGAGTTCTCCACGGAACACTGTTTAAGAAACAAGGATCTAGATGGTGCTTGGTCCTGCTGTACAGGGGCTGGACTCGATGACCTCTCGAGGTCCTTTACAGTTCTAGTGTTCTATGAAAAGGTGACCCCTCTGGTTACGTCTACACGACGAGTTTTCTCGGCAAAAAATATGCTAATGAGGGACTCGTTTGCATGAGTCGCAATCTCATTTGCATATTTTCTGCTAATCCGTTTTTGCGCAAAAACAAGCAGTGTGGGCATTTTCTTTTTGCGCAGAAAACCCCTTTTTCTGAAAGATCCTTATGCCCCAAAAATGAAGGTATACCGATCTGGTGGAAAAAGGGGATTTTGCACAAAAACACCTGCTTGTTTTTGCCCAAAAGGCCCTAGTGCAAAAACGGATACGCAGAAAATATGCAAATGAGAGTGTGACTCATGCAAATGAGTCCCTCATTAGCATATTTTTTGCCGGGAAAACGCATAGTGGTGACGTAGCCTCTGTGACCATGTCTGGGGCTTGCACAGAGGAGAAGCTGCTTGTTCTGTCTGGGAGCTGCGATGCTGTCCCACAGCCTGATTCGCTTCTTGCTCACCCCAAGGGGAACATTAAAAGTAGATTTGAAGGCTTCCAGGCAGATGTGGTGTAGCTGAGAGGTGCTATCTGTGCCCACTTCTACCAGCTGAGGAGCTGGGCCAATTGAATGACATCAGAGGAAAACCCGAGCGTGAGAGAGGAGACTCAGGCACGGGGACCATCTCTAGTGGCATAAAGGGGAACTATCCAATGAAGCAGGCAGAGACACGGTTGCCTAACGCAGTGGGAACCGGGTTGTCCGGAGGATGTCTGGGGCCCACCGCAGTGCTATTAAACTGTGCCCGAAGGCAACCGGGGGGAGGTAATGTTTTAGAGCTGTGATTTGATAATCTTCAGCAATACACTCTTGAACTTGAACAATTTGATGCTACGGTCCTGCCGGCTCACAGAGTCAATTCAGAATCGGACAGTCTGTCCCCGGGGCTGGCCAATGCCTGTGAAATGACTTCTCTACCACCGAAACGGCTCATTCACGGGTTCAGCGTTTTGCTAGTTGCTCTGGCAGGCTGTGAAGTTAACCAAGATCCGCTCTGGAGGAAGCCGAGCCACAGAACAGGGACGGGAAGGGTGGACAGTAAGACCCAGCGGTGCCCCAAATTTTCAGATGCCCTACACAGCGCCACATTCTGTGGATGGGGAAGGACCGCACTGAGTGATGAATTCTCCCTTTTCTACACAGGTTGCAGGTCTAATCAGACTGGGGGTGTGTCTAGACTACAGCGTTTTGTCGACAAAAGTGGACTTTTGTCGACAAAACTATACCTGCGTTTACACTGCCGCTGTGTTCTGTCAACATAACGTCGACAGAACACGGCAGTTTTGTCGACGGCGGTAAACATAATTCTACGAAGAATAACGCCTTTTGTTGACAGAGTTCTGTCGCCAGAAGGCGTTATTGCAACTACACTGTCCTTTGTGTCTACACGGTCATGTTGACAAAGCGGCTTGCTTTGTCGACAGAACTGGCTGTAGTCTAGATGCTCTTTGTCAACAGAAGCTTTGTCGACAGTATCTGTCGCCAAAACTTCTGTCGACAAAAGCCTGTAGTCTACACGTACCCTGGGTGTCTGGAGGTATGTGGTTTACTGGACTAGAATCACCTAACGATGGGCCAACCCCTAAGGTCAGTCCTCTGTCCAAACCCCCTCAAAATCGTTGTTCTGAGGCAACCCTGGGTGTTCGGCTGGTGGAGGGATTCTCACTTACTTCCTCCACAGGACTCTGTCCAAACCAATGGGCCAAAGGCTGGGGCTGTTCCTCAAACTCAGGCTGAAATGAACGGGGGTTGGGGTCGTGCACCAGATGTGCAGTTACTCTGGGTTGAAAGAGCCAGAGTGTATAAGGCCAGTTTTAGGAGTTACCCGAACTCCTTTCCGCAGCAGAGGCAGGCTCTGTGGGGAGGCTGCGTGCAGCGAAGTGACCAACAAGCCAGTCTATGGGCTGCTTTCGAGCAAGCTTTGAGAGTCCAAAGGAAAGCTTTTCCCTAAATGCACTGACCCAGCTCACTAGCGGATGGTTCGCTACTCCATTGAAGATCCGCCGATTTATTCCACCTCATAGAATCATAGAATCCTAGAGCTGGAAGAGACCTCACGAGTCATCAAGTCCAGCCCCCTGCCAAAGCAGGACCAACCCAACTAAATTATGTCAGCCAGGGCTTTGTCAAGCCGGGACTTAAACACCTCTAGGGATGGAGATTCCACCCCCTCCCTAGGGAACCCATCCCAGTGCTTCCCACCCTCCTAGTGGGATAGTTTTTCCTAATATCCAACCTAGACCTCCCCCACTGCAACTTGAACACATTGCTCCTTGTTCTGCCACCTGCCACCACTAAGACCAGCCTCTCTCCATCAAGGCTGGCCCACAATATTTTGGCACCTGAGGCGCAGAGCTCAAATGACGCCCCCATGCCTCCTCGCTTGGGCCAAAACTTTGAAAAGTCTCAATTCTCTGGGTCCTAGTGGTGCCTCCCCCCTAGTCCTCCCCTTCAGCCACCTGAAAGGGGGGTTCCAAAGAGGATGGAGAGCAGGGCTGGCCTTAACATGAGGTGCGGCCGCTTCAGTTCACCTCATGGTAAGGCCAGCCCTGCTCTCCATCCTCTTTGGAACCCCCCTTTCAGGTAGCTGAAGGCTGCTCTCAAATGCCCCCTCACTCTTCTCTTCTGCAGACTAAACAGACCCAACTCCCTCAGCCTCTCCTCACAGACCTGAGGGTCCGGCCCTCCATACGAATTCTCAGCTGGCATCAGAATGCTCCAGGGCGAGGCGTGAATCTGAGAGTTGGGTTGGGTCTGTGACAGGGGGGCGGTCACAGAAGACCCCTTGGGGTGCTTTCTGGAGCACTGACAAAGCCCCTGACCTTCTTCTCTGTGCTCTCTGGGACCTTTCACCACCCTGTCCTGTTGGGCCAGCTGCCTGGCCTCCCCCAGCCAAAGCCCAGAATTGAGATCTCCGCCTCTCCGAGGAGGAACACAGACACTGAAACTCTTCAGCTCTGAGGAAAATGCAGTTTTGGGCCCAGCTTCCTGGGAAACCCACTCCCCACATGGGATCAGAACCCCAAATGAATTATTTCGGCAGGCCTCCTTTAACAACCAAAGGGAGAATGTACACACAGGTTGTTCCCCCAGGTAAAAATTATTTACACTGCGCTTGATAGTAAATACAAGTGTTTTTATTAAGCACAAGGTTACATGAGGTATTTTGTCCAAAGCATCTTCAAGTTACGCATATTGGTGCTGTGACTGGGCGGCTGCTCTGCACTGGAACTTTAAGGGCAAAACCCCAGCCCAGAGTAAGGGCTGAGAGCGAAGTCCCAGCTGGGGCAACTTTACTAATGAGGGCCCAACTGGGGGTCTTTTAAAGAAGAATTGACGGCTGCTCAAGGAGGAAGGGCAGTAGGGACCTGAGAGCCAGCAAAGCAGGAGGCTTCCTAAGAGGTGGAATAGTGCTGGGGAAGGAAGGCAGGGCTGGGGAAAGCTCTGGCTAAGCAAGATCCCAGGCTGCAGGGTTTGGAGCAAGGCCCGAGGCTACTAAGGTGGCAGAGAGCAGCCCTGAGAAGGAAGGACAGCAGGTCCACACCCC
>JANRFK010006693.1:69000263-69014616 GCA_030068395.1 Apalone spinifera
CCTTGCACAAGATGTTCTTGTGCAAGAACCCGCCAGTGTAGACATAGCCTGGAAGAGCAGGGAGCGGTCGCGCACCCGGCGGCTGGAGGGAAGAGGCAGTCTCCTCTTCAAAGCGTCACTTCTCTCCTGTGCAATCAGCCCCAGCTCCTCCAGAGCCCTCCGGCCCACGCTCACGCCGCTCGCCACCTGTCACGCCTCCTGCCTGCTCCCTGGAGGCTGCAGCTGAGCATCGGTTTGTATGAGTGGAGGTTCATCACTTGGGGTGTGCCCGTACTGTGAGAAGGCAGCGGTGCTTAAAAGCACAGGACAGTCTGGGGTTAGCCGGATGAGATTGGATTGATATTCTAGGAGAGGAAAGTGCCTGGGAAGACGGATGAGATGCTCCGTGCCTGCCCGGGATGGTCAGAATGAACACATCCTGCAGCTGCCACTAGACAGCTCTTTTTGGGGGTGAGGGAAAATACCGACGCGCCAGAGGACCGGGAATCAAGAGACGTGGACTGTGTTCCTGTCCCTGCCACAAGCCTAATGGGTCAATCACAGCACAGCTGCGTGCCTCAGTCTCCCCTGCTGTAAAATGGGGACAGTGATCCTGGCCTCTTTGGATAGCACTTTGCGAGCTCCCGAAGAGCAGTGCTATATAAGAGTGAGGTACCATAGACACAGACATGTGCCAGATTGGTCTCCCTGGGGTCTAAGTTCCTCTGTGTATCCACAGAAGAGAGGCAGATTTGAAGGACACGCTGGGCCATTAGCTCACAGTCTGACCTGTGTAACACGAGCTAGAGAATTTCATCCTGGGAATTTCATTCTGACTTGCCCCTGACTAAAGCGGGTCTCCCGGAAAGGCATCCGGTCTGGATTTGAAGGGATGGAGAATCCACCATTTTCGTTGGTAGCTGGTTCCATACTACCTAGATCAGTCCTCCACGGGGTCTCGCTTTGTTCTGAAGGGCGCTGTCAAGTGTTGGAAGGGTAGTTCAGTCTACACAGCCCTCCAGGTGTCTTGAGTATGTAATGCCCCTTTAGAACGGGACTGAGACCCCTCAACTCATTGAACGTGTGCCACAAACCAAGCCTCGGAGAGTACAGAATTTGGGCTATCTTGGGAATTGGGTCCCATCTAAGAAAGGATCAATAATAATATTGCCTTCTATATAACCCCATGGTGCATCCTGAATACGGTGCATGGATGGAGTTGCCTCACCTCCAGAAGACATATTCATCTTGGAAAAGGCTCAGAAAAGGGCAAGAAAAATGATTAGGGGGTTTGGAACTGTTGCCCTATGAGGAGAGATGAATAAGACTGGGACTTTTCAGCTTAAAAGAGGATGCTATGTCTACACGGCAGCTCTTTTCCAGGATACTGGAGGTATCCCGGAAAGCTATGCGGTGTCCAAGGAACGCGCCTGCTTTTCCAAAAAAAAATTGCGGAGAAACGGATGCGTTCTTTCGCCGTCCCTGTAAACCTCGTTGTACAAGAAAGAAGGGAAGTGTTGAAAGAGGAGGTTTTTCCAAAATTTGGCACCATGTAGATGCGCCAAATTTCGGAAAAGCCTCTTCCAAAAGAAAAGTGGAAAAATATACGCAAATTGCGGTTCACACTTTTTTCTGACTTTTCTTTGTAGTTTAGACACAGCCTAAAGGGCGTAGGATAGAGGTCTATAAAATCATGACTGGTGTGGAAAAAGTGAATAAGGAAAAGTTATTTACTCCTTCCCATAACATAAGAACTAGGGGGCCACCAAATGAAATTAATAGGTAAAAAACAAACCAAAGGGGGTATTTCTTCCTGCAACACACAGTCAACCTGTGGAACTCCTTGCCAGAGGATGTTGCTAAGGCCAGGACTTTAACGGGGCTCAAAAAAGAGCTAGATAAATGTATAGCGGATAGGGCCATCAATGGCTATGAGCCAGGATGGGTCAGAATGGTGACCTTAGCCTCTATTTGACAGGGGAGGGATCGCTTGATGATTCCCTGAGGGTGTGTTCTGTTCATTCCCTCAGAGGCACCTGGCATTGGCCACTGTCGGCAGACAGGACACTGGGCTGGATGGACCTTTGAGCTGACCCAGCCTGGCCTTTTTTATGTTCTTTCTTCTAAAATTCTCCAGCGTTATCAACTCCCCACTTTTATTATGCTTTTAATATTACTGAACTCTCACTGCACGTTCAGTCCCCAAATTTACAGATGTTTATTTCAAAGCACCCTGGGGAAATTCATGCCTCAGTATCCACATGTGTGTTTTTTAGGCTCCCGGGCACATTTCCTTATGTGTGCGCACTGCACCTGAGGTGCTGCAAGACTGATTTATCTCTTCCGTGTGTTGTCCTTCTCAAGATGACATGACTTCATAGGGATTGGTATTAAAGGTCTCTTGACAGTGTTGCAGTGTAAACTCTCACCAGCCACCCTGTCATGGAAATTCAGAGCAACACCGGAAGCAATTAGGTGACTATAGGGAACTCTCAGAGCTAAGGGAACTCTATAGGTTTTCAAGACCTCCTGGTCTTCTAACCTGGCGTTAGATGCATCCTCTAGAAACAGGGCCTATGTTCCCATCAGCCCTTCACTTATGTGCATCTCTGTAGCGCAAGGGCGGTTTAAGGTTGGACATTTGGAAAAACTTCCTACCTGTCAGGGTGGTGAAACACTGGACTAAATTGCCTAGGGAGGTTGTGGAATCTCCATCACTGGAGATATTTAAGAGCAGGTTGGACAGACATCTATCAGGGATGGTCTAAATCAGTGTTTCTCAACCTTTTTTTATAAAGTACCCGTTAAAAAAATGTAAGTACCCCCTTTAAAAAAAATTATAAGTACCCCCAGTACCTACAGTTTTTAGACAGACACAAATGTTTTCTGCCATTTGCAACACATTTGTTTAAACAACTTAATCGTAGATGGGCAGGTGATGAAATTTTTGGGTGTAAAAAGTACAAAAATAATAAAGCACTGTAAAACTTAAAACAAAAATTCAGTTTTCTCCAAATTTCAGTTGTGGTGACGTACCCCCCTCAGACTTCTCTCGAGTACCCCCAAGGTACTCGTACCCCTAGTTGAGAAACACTGGTCTAGACAGTGCTTGGTCCTGCTGTGAGGGCAGGGGACTGGACTTGATGACCTCTTGAGGTCCTTTCCAGTTCTAGGATTCTATGTTTATGCAAATGCCATGCAAAATATGCACTTGGAGAGCACCCCGACAAGAACGACTCATGAAGCTTTCCATAGATTAATACATGTCAGATTCTGATGGTCATAGTTTGGCCTTCTGTGTGCCACGGGGCACAGAGCTTCTTCACAGTAATTCCAGACCTTCTAATAAAACATCCAGTCTCGATTTCCAAGGTGCCAGGGGAGAAAAACCCACCACGCCCCTTGGTAAATGGTTCCAATGGCAAATTAACTTCACGATTAAAAAATTGCAACTTATTGTCCAGCTTCAGCTTCTAGCCCCTGGATTTTGTTAAACCTTTGTCAGCTAGAGTTAAAGTTAACCGCCCATCGAACATGTGTTCCCCGTAAATGCGTACCTTATTGGCTACCATCAAGCTCCTCCTTGCCCGTCTCTTTTGGAGGTGGGGTCAGCAGTTCGGTGCAGGCCTGTGCCCACCCGTCAGTTTGGAACCCAGTATTGTTAGCTACCTGCCGGCCAGGTGTGACCATGGACATACTAACACTGAGCAGGAGGGGTCACCGGGGCAGCGGACAAAGTTCAGTGCAAAATTCCCAGGGGGACTGTCGCATCAGGTCTAAATCTGAGACCCTGTTCAATTCAGCTCACCTACCACTTTATGCCAGAGAACAGGATGTTAGCTCTGCTGGCCTGGCTGATTTATCTAACTGCTTTCCTCCTTTTCACTTATTCTGTCTCCCAAAAATTGCTCCCTGAACTTTCAGTTGAGTCCAGAACTCATCTTCTTTTCCTGTCCTAAACTACTATAAGGGTACTTTACTGTAAGGGGGAGAGGTAGATACGCTGGAGGGCAGGGATAGGGTCCAGAGTGACCTGGACAGATTAGAGGATTGCGCCAAAAGAAATCTGATGAGGTTCAACAAGGACAAGTGCAGAGTCCTGCCCTTGGGAAGGAAGAATCCCAAGCATTGTTACAGGCTGGGGACGGAATGGCTAAGTAGCAGTTCTGCAGGAAAGGACCTGGGGATGACAGTGGATGAGAAGCTGGATATGAGTCAACAGGGCGCCCTTGTAGCCAAGAAGGCGAATGGCATATTGGGGTGCATTAGGAGGAGCATTGCCAGCAGATCCAGAGATGACATTATTCCCCTTTATTCTGCTCTGGTGAGGCCACATCTGGAATATTGTGTCCAATTCTGGGTCCCCCACTATAGAAAGGATGTGGAACATTGGAGAGGGTCCAGCAGAGGAATGATTCGGGGGCTGGAGCACATGACCTATGAGGAGAGACTGAGGGAGTTGGGTCTGTTTAGTCTGCAGAAGAGAAGAGTGAGGGGGGATTTGAGAGCAGCCTTCAACTTCCTGAAGGGAGGTTCCAAAGAGGCTGGAGAGAGGCTGTTCTCAGTAGTGACGGATGGCAGAACAAGGAGCAATGGGCTCAAGTTGCAGTGGGGGAGATCTAGGTTGGATATTAGGAAAAACTATTTCCCTAGGAGGGTGGGGAAGCACTGGGATGGGTTCCCTAGAGAGGGGATGGAATCTCCATCCCTAGAGGTTTTTAAGTCCCGGCTTGACAAAGCCCTGGCTGGGTTGATTTAGTTGGGATTGGTCCTGCCTTGGGCAGGGGGCTGGACTTGACGACCTCCTGAGGTCTCTTCCAGCTCTAGGATTCTATGACCCTGTCTCTTGTTGAGCATCTATTTTAGCCCATGCTAGCGATGGCTGTCTTTCAGTGGGGAGTATGCATTTCATTTGTGTGTTATTTGCATGGGATATTTCAGCATGAGAGGCCCTGCCTGCAACCAAGCTAATATTTCAGAGTTTCGTTTTAAGCACAGGAAATAACTACTGGACAATGGCAATCACCAACCATCGGTTGAAAAAGGACCAAAAACACACCCCAGCCATTGGCCCCTTTGTGCAAGGCCTACAGCCAGTCAGGTACGTTGCCTGAAGCCGGCACCATGTATAGAATCATAGAACGCTAGAACTGGAAGGAACCTCAAGAGGTCATCGAGTCCAGTCCCCTGCCTACGCACCCAAGTGGAGTTATCGCAGTGGAAGAACCACCTGTCCGTATCTCGGCTGTTTATTTAGTCCTGGCCCTCGGGGAGACCCCAATGCCAGTGTGGTTGGTGTCTCAAAGGACGCTGGTGGATCTTAGTTCCCCCAAGAACAGGCGATGTGGAAGAAGATCCCAGCCGAGATGTGGCTGGGAGTAGGCGGGAGACAATGCACAGAGTAGAGCAAATATGCTCTTGGTGTCCCTCGCTGCTTTCTGTGCATAAAGGGGCAATGAATCAAATGGCAGCCAAGGGTACTTGCCTCCTGTAAGTGCATCACAGCTTGGTCGGGGCGGGTGGAGTCAGAGGCAAGAAGGCCTCAAAGCTAGGACTCACTTGAAGGGCTTTTTGGTGGCCAACATCTAGGTATCTGTCTCAGGTACCATTGTGGCCCCTATTGCCACAGGATCTGAGAGTCTCACAATCCTTAACACGTCTCCTCACAACTCCCCCGAGAGTTCGGGCAGTGCTAGTCTGCCCACTGCGGAGATGGGGAACTGAGGCACAGAGAAGTTAAGGGATTCCCCAGAAGACACATGGGAAATCTTTGGCAGAGCAGGGGGATCGAATGTGAGTCTCCAGCTAGTGCCTTCACCCAAGGAAGAGCCTCCCTACCTTCTCACTAGCATACTGTTCTGTGCCGGCTAACGTACGCCACTGCCCTCTTCTGGATAGAACTGGAACTGTTCAGCCATGAGTCATAGCCCCTGCGTGTCTAACCTAAAATGGAGATTTTCCTTGTACGTAAGAGGTAGAGGGCAGGGCTGTCCCATTCATAGGATGGTTCGGGGCGGCTGCCCACAGCTCGGTGGGGACCTCAACTGTCCTGTGAATGGGACCCAGGAGGGCGTGGCATGAGGTGGCAGCAGGGGTCGGACCCCTCACACTCGTTGCGGTGGAGTGGAACACAGTGGAGCACAACAGGCTGGGAGACGGACAATGGGATGGAGTGGGCTGCTAGGTCATTCCAGTTCCCACCGCCGTGGTAAATTGGGGGTGTCGACCTCTACTGCTGGCCCGTCGGTAATCCCTCTGGCTTGCGTGGCTCGGGGCAGACAGCTCGGGGCAAGGGATGTGAGGGGGCAGAGCAGAGGCGGAGTGGGGCAAAGCAGGGGTGGGGCTTGGGGGAAGGGGCGGAGTGTAGCGGGTCGTGAGGTGCAGCAGACGCCAGACCTGTGGTGGGAGGGTTACCCCAGGCCCCACGCCGGGGGCACTGGAGGAGGCTTGGCCTGGTAGGGGCTGGTGCTTCTGAATTCTGTCCCGGTCGTCACCATGAAGTAGACTCACTGTTGTCTGTGGGGCTATTCACAGGGGAACCCATTCCCTTGTACGTGAGCTGAGACATCAGAGAGAGCCAGGAGCTGAGCCGTTTCAGTGCTCTCCACCAGGCCAGGCAGCTCTCTCAGGGCTTGGAAGCAGCACACGATCCGCCATCCCTCAGTCTCACAGACATAGAGGTCAGAGATGCCGGCTCCACAGGGAATTTGGCTTTTCAGCCCTCTCTCTCTGAGGTAAACGTTGACCTACAGCCAGTCAAACCCACAACGTATTACCACGCACACGCGCGATCCTCCAAGAGACTCAACATGCATTTTGATATGAGAGAGGTCTATAAAATCATGAGTGGTGTGAATAAAGAAAAGTTATTCATTAGTTCCCATAATATAAGGACTAGAAGACACCAAATGAAATTAATGGGTAGCAGGTTTAAAACTAATAAGCGAAAGTTCTTCTTCACACAGCACATAGTCAACCTGTGGAACTCCTTGCCAGAGGAGGCTGTGAAGGCTAGAACTATAACAGAGTTTAAAGAGAAGCTAGATAAATTCATGGAGGCTAGGACCATAAAAGGCTATTAGCCAGGGGGTAGGAATGGTGTCCCTGGCCTCTGTTTGTCAGAGGCTGGAGATGGATGGCACAAGACAAATTGCTTGATCATTGTCTTCGGTCCACCCCCTCCGGGGCATCTGGTGCTGGCCACTGTCGGCAGACAGGCTACTGGGCTAGATAGACCTTTGGTCTGACCCAGTACGGCCGTTCTTATATCTTCTTATTTTGCGTGAACAACCACGCTCCCTCATGCCCAAGCCAACACATCAAGGAGGTATCTGAGAGGCAGCTCAGTGTGAAGATCCCAGCAAGACTCTGATAGGCAGCACCCCTGGTTTCTCTTTCTGCCTCTCCGGTCTGAGTATGGACAAACCACCCGTGTCTGAGAACAGAGCCTCGACCAGAGTACACAATAAAGTACAGGTCTACTGGAATCCGGAGGTGTGGGGAGTGCTATCCATTTACTCCAGCTGAGGATCTGGGCTTCTGGACCTCAGCTCTTATTTCTCTATTTCACAAGGGTCTTATTTTCACAGGGACATTGTTGTCTCGTGGAGACTTCCCCCTCCAATTCATCACCGTCTGGATTCGCAACCCTCCCCCCCATTCCAAATATCTCCGTGACAGACTGCTGCGATTGTTTACATGGAAAAGTGACACTGCGAAAGGATTGAATGCATTTTAGCTGTTTCAGTGTCACGTAGCAGCTGGAAACTGTTATGTGTATGGCCCATTTGCACTGAGAGAGAAAATTCGACAAAACCCACAACACTGCTTTTTTCCCCCTTAGAATACAGAGCTCTCTAGGCTGTGTCTACACTACAAAGAAAAGTCGGGAAAAGATACGCAAATTGCAAACCGCAATTTGCGTATCTTTTTCCGACTTTTCTTTCGGAAGAGGCTTTTCTGAAATTTGGCACGTCTATATGTCACCAAATGTTGGAGAAACCTCGTCTTTCAGCACATCCTTTCTTCCTTGTACAATGAGGTTTACAGGGACGGTGAAAAACTCCGTCCGTTTTTCCGAATTTTTTTTGGCAAAGCGGAAGCATTCCTTAGACGTGGCATAGCTTTTCCAGGATAAGAGCTGCAGTGTAAACGTAGCTACAGGGTACATCTACACTGCATGCTTATTTTGGAATAAACTATTCCGGAATAGCTTATTTCGAAATAGCACGTCTACACTGCAGGGAAGCCTCAAAATGAATCAGAGGCAGGCTTCCCTAATGTAGACGTGCTATCTTGATGTAGAGTCCCAGGAGGCACTGGGGAGGAATAACTTACGATGGTCCTGGGGAGGGGCTATTTCGAAATAGCATCAGTGGAGTGTCTATACACGCCTTATTTCGAAATAGCTATTTCGGAATAGGTGTTATTCCTTGCAGAATGAGGTTTATAGATTTCAGAATAAGCCGTCCGTTATTTTGAAATTATTTCAAAATAACGGAATGGCTGTGTAGATGCTCGCATTGTTATTTTGAAATAATGCTAGTTATCTCGATATAACGGTGCAGATATAACCTAACACTCAAGAGCCATATCCAGAGAGAGACAAAGCAGGATGCTCCCTAAACAGAGAGTGGCAGAATTTACTTCTCTTTACTCTAAGGCCAGGTCTACACTGGTGGAGAAAATTGATATGTAGCTGGAGTTGATATACTTTACATTGATTTTCTGGGATGGCCCCACAGCAGGAGGTCAACGGGAGAAACTCTCCTCTTGACTTCCCTTATTCTTTGCAACTGCAAGGAGTTCTGGGGTCAACGGGAGTGCCCTCAGCGTTTGATTTAGTGGGTCTTTATCAGACCCACTAAATCAAATGCTGGAAGATCAACCTTTAGAGCACTGATCTTCGCAAAAGTGCCCTAAGTTGGCTCTTTGCAGAGTGACTCCGCAAGAGCCAGATCACATGCTTCTGTACAGAGTCACATAGCCTGAAAGAGGAGTCAGGAAACCTCTTACAAATGAGGAGGAGCCACTGTAACACCAACAGATAGAATCAAACCAGGGACCTCTGGAGCTTAGTGCATGAGCCTCTACCCCATGCGTGAAAAGCCAGCTGGCTCCCAGGCTGGAAACTCATCATTCTCTCTATAAGTGGTCTCACTACCACTACATGGGGCAGTACACCACCCCCAGCCGGTGCGTGGGTTACAGCAGCGGTATGTGGATTTAAAGAACTGAGGTTTGAGATCCCAAGAGTGGAAGACGCTGGCATATCCATGAAAAATCGTAATGAATTAAGATTCTGGAAGCATGGCGCATCTGCTGTCTTTACTAGGAGTTTTGGGAGCTGGCTGATATATTTTATGTTTTCAGTGAGACAAAAAGTACAGCTACATTGCCTGAAAAAAAAAACAACGTATTGTGTGGGAATCATAGAATCCTAGAACTGGAAGGGGCCTCGAAGGTTTGCTGATCGTTAAGATCTTCCATCGGCTGTATTTTAATATCAGCCTGCAGCGCGGGTGCAGGGGCATGAATTGCTGGACAGATCAGCTCGGCTTGCTGAGCTTCCTACCAATCCGGCTCTGGTTGTGAACATTATAGACAAGGGGGGCTCGACAGCCTCCACGCTCTTCTGCTCTGGGTTGGGAGGGGGTGGCTCTGAACTCCCAGAAGTGGTGGGGCCTCACGTGGAAGGGCAGGGCTGGGGAAGCCAGCCCTCTGCACCACCAGAGCACCGTACACCCCTCCCCCCCAGCCCTCAGAGATGTGTGGTGCATGAGGTACGGTGCTCCGGCGGCTATTTAAAGGGCTCAGGGCTTGTGCCACAGTAGCAGAGGCTGGGAACCTGAAGCCCTTTGATGCGCTAGGCCCTGTGGCAACTGCCCTCTCTGCTCCCCCCCGTCATTGGGCCTGGTTGCTGAGGTTAGTATCCAGCTGCGGCTAAGTCCTGGAGACAGTAAATCAGTGTTTCTTAAACGGGTCTGCTGTGAGGCAGTCAGAGGTGTGCCGTGGAGAACAACAGAATTCAAAATGGCTGCCTTTAAAGGGACAGGCAACATTTTTTTTTCTGCTCAATAACTTTCGCCCCAACCCTTTTTTTCCCCTCTCAATAACTTTCCCCCAATCCTTCCCCCCGGACCTTTTTTTGTTGTTGTTGTTCAACCCAAAATCCTTGCTGTTCCTCATAAAAAAAATTATTGTTTGGTGTTCCTCGGTCTTAAAAAGTTTAATAAACACTGCCGAAAATGATTTGCCACCGTTCTGACAAATGTAAGCCCCACAAGGATGGTGAGGGGTTAATGTGATGGGCCTCTTGTTTGCTAGTGCAGTATTATTTTCTGTTGGTATTCCAGTAAGTGGATGTCTGCTCACGTTTTCGGTCGGCTCTTGCAGTCTCCACCCCTTGTAGCTGATTACTAGCTTATGTCTACAAGATCCCCGGCTGGAAATTGAAGCTAGCCAACTTCAGACAGGAAAGAAACCACAATTTTTTTTTTTACAGCGAAGGTAATTAACCATTGGAACAACTTACCAAGGATTGTGGTGGACTTTTTCAGTGCTAGCAATTTTTAAATCAAGCTTGGATGTCTTTCGGAAAGAGAGTCTCTATTTCATAGAATCAGGATTGGCGGAGACCTCAGGAGGTCATCGAGTCCAGCCCCCTGCCCAAAACAGGACCAACCCCAACTAAATCAACCCAGCCAGGGCTTTGTCAAGCCGGGATTTAAAAACATCTAGGGATGGAGATTCCACCCTTCCCTAGGGAACCCATCCCAGTGCTTCCCCACCTTCCTAGGGAAATAGTTTGTACGAATCTCCAACCTAGACTTCCCCCACTGCCACTTGAGACTATTGCTCCTTGTTCTGCCATCTGCCACCATTCAGAACAGCCTTTCTCCACCCTCTTTGGAACTTCCCTTCAGGTAGCTGAAGGCTGCTATCAAATCCCTCTTTTCTTCTGAAGATTAAATAAGCCCAAATCCCGCAGCCTATTCTCATAAGTCATGTGCTCCAGCCCCCTCATCATTTTTGTTCAAGCAGGAATTATTGGTAGCAGTCTAAATACAAAGATGGGTGAACTCGAGCGCCTGGTATTAAATCAGGCTATTGTTAAAACAGGCATCCCAGAAATTTGGTGGCAAGATGCTAATCAATGGGACACAGTAATACCAGAGTACAAAATAGGTGGGAATGAGCGAGTAGGTCGTGCTGGTGAGGAAATGACACTATACGTGAAAGAAAACAGAGTCAAAGATCATAAAAAGCCTTCATGGATTGATCTGTACCATATAGTCTGTAGGGATAGAAATCGCATGCTTGAGTAATAAGAGTACAGTAGTAGAGAGATGTGGAATTGGAGAACGATGGTGATTGTGAAACCCTCAGGGAGATGACAGCGGCTATGAAAACAGAAAACTCAATAATAACGAGGGATTTCAAAGATTCCCCCATATTGACGGGAAGCAGAGATGCAGTTTCTAGACACCATTAATGACTGCTTCTTGGAGCAGCTGGTTCTGGAACCCACAAGGGGAGAGGCAATTCTTGATTTAGCCCTAGGTAGAGCAGAGAATCTGGTACAATGGGACTATATAGATGAACTGCTCTGTAATAGCATCCATAATACAGTAATTCCTCATTTAACACTATCGATATGTTTCAGAAAATGATTGTGTTAAGTGAAAACGTGTTCTGTGGGGTCAATTTTCCCATTGAAAATAATGGAAAAGGTGCGGGTTGCCTTTCTGTTGGGACCGGGACATAAGGTTGGGAGAGAAAGGGGACTGGGTTACAGCAGGGAGGGGAGGTGTTTGGCTCTGGGGAAGGGAAGAGCAGGAGAGGAGAGGGGGATTGGGTTGGGAATATGCCCCTGTGACGGGTCTGCCAGGACCCGCGCTGCATCCAGTGACGGGGGGTTGCCGGGGAACGGCGCGGCAAGCGGCGAACCCTCCGCTGCTTTGCAGGGAGGCGGGAGAAGCCCTGCGCAGCCACCAGCAATGAGGCAGCTGGGGAAATCATGTTATTCTGGGGACAGTTGTGTAATTCAAAAAACGTTCCCTAAAAAAAAAATCGTGCTATTGTGAAACGTGTTAAGTGGGCACGTGTTAAATGAGGAATTAATGTATAATTAAATTTAACCTCATTGTGTGTGGGGCAAGGAAGAATACCAAAGAAACCCACTATAGTAGCATTTAACTTCAGAAAGGGGAGCCACACAAAAATGAAGAGGCCAGTTAAATGGAATTTCAAGAGTGAAATGCCTGCAAACTGCATGGAATTGTTTAAAAACACCATGGTAGGGGCTCAAATTAAATGTATATCCCACATTAAAAAAGCATAGTAAGAGAGCCAAACAATACTACCATGACTAAACAAGTGTGTAAAAGAGGTGCTTAGGGGCAAAAGGGATCCTTTAAAAAACGAGGTGCTAAAAAAGCACTCAACTAAGATAATAAGGCCATTGTGGAAAAGCTAAATGGATTATTTGCACCAGTCTTCACTGCAGAGAATGGGAGAGAGGTTCCCACACATGAACCATTCTTTTTAAGTGACTGACCTAAGAAGCTGTCCCAGACTGAGGTTTCAAGAGGGGAGATTTTAGAACAAATGGATCCATTAAACAACAACTCACCAGGGCCAGACGGCATTCACCCAGGAGTCCAGAAGGAACTCAGAGATGAAACTGCAGAACTACAAACTGGGGTCTACAATCCATCACTTTCATCGGCGTCTGTATCCAATGACCGGAGGATAGTTACTATTATGCCAATTTTTAAAAAAAGGCTCCAGAAGCAATCCTGGCAATTACCTAACTTCAGTACCAGGCAAATGGATGAAAATATAGTAAAGAACAAACTTATCAGTCATAATTTGCAGGGGAAGAGGCAGCACAGATTGTGTCAAGGGAAATCTTGCATTACCAATCTACTAGAATTCTTTGAGAGGGTCCAGCAAATGTGTAGACAAGAGGGATCTAGTGGATAGAGTGTACTCAAACTTTTAGAAAGCCTTTGATCGGGTCCTTTTCCAAAGGCTCTTAAGCAAAGTAAGGGTGTTTCTACACGGCAGGGCTAATCTCAAAATAAGCGACGCAAATTGAGCTACGTCAATTGTGTGGCTTATTTCGAAATAGGAAGCGTCTACACAGAACTTATTTCGAAATAGCGCACTCACTCTTCTTCCGACTTCCCTTATTCCTTGGACAATGAGGGTTACAGGAGTCAGAGTAAGAAGTCCTCCAGCTTGACAATATTTTAACACAATATCAAAATAACCGCCTGCTGTGTAGACGTTATTTCAGAATAGTGCTAGTTATTTCAAAACAGCGTTGCAGTGTAGACGTACGGTTGTCATAGGATAAGAAGGAAGGTCCTTTCATGGATTCGAGGGTTAAAAGACAGGAGGCTAAAGGTAGGAGTAAATGGGCAATTTTCATAATGAGGAGAGGTAAATTGGGGTGTCCCTCAGGGATCAATACTGGGACAAGTGATGTTCAATATATTCATAAATTATCTGGAAAAGGGGGTAAACAGTAGGGGGTAAAAGTTTTCAGACAAAATCCAACTACTCAAGATAGCGGTTCCAAAGGGATCTCACAAAACTAGAATTTGGCTACAGATCAGCGGCTGATTCATCCTCACTCCAAAACAATTGGTTAGGAGATGAGCGAGAAAATGGCAGATGAAAATCAATGTAAAATAAAAATGCACAGTGGAAAATATAATCCTAACTGTATCTACACAATGATGGGGGTGTAAATTAGCTGCTACCACTCAGGAAAAAAATCTGAATCTTAGTTCTCTGAAAATGTCTGCTCAGTGTACAGTGGAAGTCAAAAAAGCTAACATAATGTTCAGTGGAGTTCATTAGAAAAGGGAGGGCTAAAGAGATAATAAATATGATAATGTCACTATACAAAATCATGGTATGCCAACTCCTTGAATCCTGGATGTAGTTCTGGTCACTCCATCTCACATAATCCAAGAACCAATGAAATTAACGGGCAGCAGAGTTAAAACAAACAAAAGGAAAAAGTGTTTTCACACAGCACATAGTCAACCTGTGGAACTCCTTGCCAAGGGATGCTGTGAAGGTCAAAATTGTAATTGGGTTCAAAGAAGAGGGAGAGAAGTTGATAGAGGATAAAACCATCAATGGTTATTAGTTAAGATGGTCAGGGAGGCAGCCCTATGTTCTGGGTACCCCTAATCCTCTGAGGGCCAGATGCTGGGACTGGATGGCAAGGAAAGGATCATTTGATGATCACCTGCTCTGTTCATTCCCTCTGGGCACTGCTGGAAGACAGGACACTGGGCTAGATGATTCGTTGGTCTGACCCAGTCTGGCTGTTCTTATAGAACTAGCCATTTAG
>JANRFK010006693.1:69020649-69032730 GCA_030068395.1 Apalone spinifera
GGGAGGAGGGACAAAGAGGGCAGTTGCCCCAAGTCCAGATGTTTCATAATGGCCCGGAGCCCCGGGCTCTTTAAATCGCCGCCGGAGAACCACCGCAGTGCGCTCCAGGCAGCTCGTAGGTCTGTCGGGGCAGGGGAGGGGAAGCGTATCAGTCCACGTGGTGCTGAGAACTGGCTGCTCTGACTCCACCCCTTCTGCCTGAGACTCCGCCCCCTTCCTGGAGCACAGAGCCACCCCTCTCCACCCCCCCACCTTGCCCCTAACGTCCGAGCCTCACTGCTCAGGGTCGAAGCCAAAGCCCGAGGCTCAGCCCTGGCTGGTGGAGTTCAGGTGACCGGGCCCCTGCTGAGGTATAACCCTTCAGCTTCACTGTTATCCCCTCTGTCCGGAGTGATGGGGCTTAGGCTTTGCCCTGCCCCCAGGCAGTGGGGCGTGGGTGGGCTCAGGCTTGGTCATGGAGTGACTTCTGTTGTCAGAAGCGGGTCATGGCACAATGAAGTTTGAGACCCTCCTCCCCTGCTCTAAGAGGCACCGCAGAGCGCTCAGACCCCCAAGGTGGCTTTGTGGTCTCCCATTCCAGTGTAAATCCTGGAGGCACCTGACCGCCTACTCTGACCCCACCCCACCTCTGCCTCTCTCGCTGTGCTAGGACCCATAAAGACACTCATCGGGCTGTCTTCTTCAATACCTGTGCTAGGAGAATCTCCCCGGACTTGGAGCAGGGCCGTTACGGGTTCAGTATGCCACCTCAGCCTTCTCACCCAGCATAGGGGGCAGAGCAACCCCACTGTGGCATAGTGGGTGTGCCGTCTGCTCTGTGACCCGGGGTCCCCCTGCACTGTGATGTGAGATTCTCAGTGACTCTCCCAAATGTGTATTAGCCCAGACACCTAGGCTCAGCCTCCCAGGGAGAGAGACAAAGGGAGGAAGGCGGAGACCAGCACCCGGCTAGGGGGCAGGGCCTGGGAGGGAGGCAGTGGCTGTCTGGGAAGCATGGGGAGAAGAGGCTAAGCTGGGGTCTAGGTGTCCTGAGGCCCTAGGGTCTGAGGCATCCTGGCCCTGGCTCCTGTAGCCACATCACATATGAGCTGTGCTGTATCCTGAAGGAACAATAAACCCCTCTCTAGTCTACGACTGGCGGAGTCTGTTCTTGCTGCTACGGGGGTGCAGGAACAGGGGAACCCCGACTGCATCGTCACACCCACCATAACCAGTCCCAAGCTCAGCTGAAAAAGGAAGGGGGTTGGGGTCGGGCGGGCAGGAAGCTGTAAAACATTGCCAAAGAAGTTCACGAAATGAGCCCTTTATGCACCTGGCGTGAAAACGAGGTGTTTCATGGATGTGAAAAATAGCTCCCTTGTCATAGTGCACCGACAGAGGCTCCTTTGTCAGCCTGGACAGATGCAGTCAAGGAAGCAAGCCCCCAAAAGATGACACAAACAGAGATATTAACCGGGGAAAGGGCGGCGCGGGGTCAGGTGTTAATGAAAGATCGCCTGCGTTCAAGAGACCCAACGGAAAGGAGCAAAGGCAAGTGATATTGGAGAAGGTGATGCACTTGTACGCAACGGCATGTTGAACGGTGCTGGCAGGATTTCAGGCACAGGGATGAGGGAATGCGTAGCGGTTGCGGATTGAATACGGGACAGGATTGTTTTGGTTCAGCGAGCTCTTGAAAATGGCCCCCTACTGGGACCTGATCAGGAAAAAGTTTTTCCACACCCCAAAAATGGTCACCGTGGTACAGAAAGTGATAACGAAGGAGTTTGCACTGGAGCTGAATGGTCATGTAAGGAAAGACAGCAAATGCTTCCAAAGGTAGCATGGGAGCCAGGCAGATGGCCAGGAGAATAAGAAAGGGAAATTATTCCACATATGATTTGGTAGTTGTTTATGCATTTGTTATAAGGAATGAAGAACATCTAGTTACCTCTAAGAGTGGTATTGTAAGGGTGCAGAGGGATTCCTTCCTAATGAACTGAGCTGCGCAGAACACCAGTACTATAAGGTCCTTCCAGCTGGAGGTATTGTGACTCAACACAGAATGCTGCATCTTGACTATGGATACATATCGTACATGAGAAGCAAAGGGCAAAAGCCATAGAAAAACCAGGTGGTGGGTGTTGAGGGAAGTTAGCAAGGAGTTTAAAAGGAAACTGTTGGAGAAGATCCCTTTAGAAGGGCTAAGAGAAAATATGAAATAATGATGGAATCAGATTGCAACTCAGTTTCAAGAATGTGCAAAAAGCCTGCCTGGTGAAACAAAGGACATCTGGTGAGGGAATGAAGCTGTTCGAGAAACCGTGAGAGAAAAGAAAAAAGCAATTTAAACATTCATAGAATCACAGAACACTAGAACTGGAAGGGACCTCGAGAGGGTATCGAGTCCAGTCTCCTGCCCTCACGGCAGCACCAAGCACCGTCTAGATCATCCCTCATAGATGCCTATCCAAAGTGCTCTTAAATATCTCCAGAGATGGAGATTCCACAACTTCCCTCGGCAACTTATTCCAGTGTTTAACCACCCTGACAGTTAGGAAGTTTTTCCTAATGTCCAACCTAAACCTCCCTTGCTGCAGTTTAAGCCCATTGCTTCTTGTCCTGTCCTCAGAGGCCAAGCAGAAAATATTTTCTCCCTCCTCCTTATGACACTCTTTTAGATACCTGAAAACCACTATTATGTCCCCTCTCAGTCTTCTATTTTTAAAACTAAAAAAGCCCAATTCCTTCAGTCTTCCCTCATCGTTCGTATTCTCTAGACCTTTAATCATTCTTGTTGCTCTTCTCTGGACCTTCTCCAATTTCTCCACATCTTTCTTGAAATGTGGCACCCAGAACTGGACACAATACTCCAACTGAGGCCTAATCAGCGCAGAGTAGAGCAGAAGAATGACTTCTCGTGTCTTGCTCACAACACACCTGTTAATGCATCCCAGAATCATGTTTGGTTTTTTTGCAACAGCGTCACACTGGTGACTCCTATTTAGCTTGTGGTCCGCTATGACCCCCAGATCCCTTTCTGCAGTACTTTGTCCACCGATGCTCCGACAGCAGGGTTTTCAAGAGTATAAAATAGCCAAAAAGAGAGCAAAGAAACAGGTGGCAGCCACTAACGCTAAAACCATGGAAGACTGGTATGCTTATCTTGAAACCAAGGAGAGTGAGGATGAAATATATAGACTCATAAAGACCAGTGATAAGAGAACTAAAGTCGTTGCTCTCTGCATTGAGATTGCATGTGGAAAAATATAGAGAAATGAAGAAAACTTGGCACAACGTTTTCTTCATTCTTGAGAAGTCCTGTGACCATGTTTCGAGACAAGTCCTCTGATGGGGTATGAGAATGAAGCAGATACCTGAAGACTATATCAAACTCATCCAGGACATGTACAATATGAGAGATTATGCAACAGAAAATATCTTAGTGCCTGTATACAAATCCATGGTACGCCCACATCTTGAATACCATGTGTGGATGTACTTGCCCTATCTCAAAAATGATATATTGGAATTGGAAACAGTTCAGAAAAGGGTAACAAAAATGATTAGGGGTATGGAATGGCTTTCATCCGAGGAGAAATTAATAAGACTGGGACTTTTCATCTTGGAAAAGTAATGATTAAGGGGGATATAATAGAGGCCTATACAATTACGACTGATGTAGAGAAAGTAGAAAAAGAAGTTCTATTTACTCATAATGTAAGAACTCGGGGCAGCGGATTTAAAACAAACAAAAGGAAGTATCTCTTTACACAATGCACAGTCAACCTGTGGAACTCCTTGCCAGAGGATGTTGTGAAGGCCAAGACTATAACAGGGTTAAAAAAAGAGCTAGAAAAATTCATGGAGGTTAGGTCCATCAATGGCTAGTAGGCAGAGTGGGCAGGGATGGTGTCCATAGCCTCTGGTTGTCGGGGGCTGGGAATGGGTGATGGGGAGGGACCACGTGAGGATTCCCTGTTGTGTTCCCTCCCTCTGGGGCATCTGGCACTGGCCACTGTGGGCAGACAGGACACTGGGCCGGATGGACCTTTGGTCTGACCCCGTCTGGCCGTTTTTATGTTCTAGGGGAAGTGTGAAGATGATATCAACCAATGTTCCCTCTAAGGTGCAGCACAGCTTCACAGGTGATCAGTCCCAACCAGTCAGAGGCTCAGGGCTCTGTACATGGAGCTGACAGATTGGGCAGGGCTGATTAAACCCCTGTGAAGCCATGCTGCCCTACAGGTTAGAGGGAACACTGGTACCAACCATAGGAAAACAGAGGGAGTCCAGGCTTACACGGGTTCCACATATGAAAAGAAGACCAGAAGAATAGGAAACAGAGTGGTAGTCTTAGAAGTGGGGGGAAGCTGGGGGGGGCGGGGAGAGAAAGGTTGGAAGACCCAACATTTAGATGCATGGGGGTCTTACAAAAGGATTTAATTCGCTGCAGAGAAGCATTGAACCCTCACAAATGGGACTGAAGGGCATATCTACCCTAGGAAACGATTTCAAAATCACTAAATTGGACTTAACGCCCAATTTTACAAAATCTAACTAGTGTGTCCACCTTATCGGGAAGCCTCGAAATTAGTCCAAGGCAGGTTCTGTTCACGTGGACACACTACCTTGCCGTAGAGCCCCAGGAAGCACTGGGGAGTAATTAGTCTGAATGACTCTGGGGAGCAGTTATTTCGAAATAGCATCATCAGTGCGTTCACTGATATTATTTTGCAATAACGATTTTGAAATTAGCATGATTCCTCAAGGAAAGCAGGAGTCCCGCTTTTGAAATAACGGGCTTGGTAGTGTGGATGCTCGGTGTATAAGTTCGACGTAAGAGGGGTTATTTGGAAATAACTATTTAGTGTAGACCAGGGCATAGCTAGAAAATGAAGATAAAGGGGGCAGAGCACGTGGGAGAGCCTTCCCCGAGTCTCCCCCAAAATGAGTGAGCAGTTCTATAGCTCTTTTTTCACATGCGGCTCTCAAAGTGCAGTGCACTCAATGATTAATGAACTCGCCACTCTCTGTTGTCGCCGAAAGAAGACGCCGCCTTTCTGTTCTCTGTGAGGTGCCCCATTTGCCGGTGAAGGAACTGCCCTATCTGTGGCCGGGGGGGGCGGGGAAGCAGCTGCCAGTTTGTGGTGCCGTTCGGCCACAGAACATCACAGTGCAAGACGTACGCACTCGGCTTTCCCTCTGTCGCAGAGATTTTGTGTTTTGTTCTTGGTTGCTCTCTGGCCTCTCAAGTAAAATTCATCTCGCCTGAAAACCTAATGCTGGGAGGCAGTTAAAGAGCAACATGCATAATGAGGCTGAAACAGAACCCAGGATCCGGTCTTGGGGGAAATTTGGATCCAGGATCTGTAGCTTGGCTGTGGCTGCAGTTTCAGAGCCTAGAGTCCTGTCTCCCAAGTTCCTTTAACCGCTAGGAATTTCCGTGGCAGGGAAATGCAGGGCTGGCACTGCCATACAGCAGAGCAGCTAGTCATTACGGACAGCAAAACACGAGGCCTGGCAGAAGGCACTGAGTAGCAGTTTCTGTCTGGAGCACAGCGAGCTGGCATTTGCTACTATGCCGGAAGGAGCAGAATCCCCAATGCCAGCGGTAGCTACACATGTCAGCGTTGTACCGTCAAAACAAGTGGAGATTCACAGAATTATAGACTCATAGAACCAGAAGGGACCTCGAGGGGTCATCGAGTCCAGTACCCTGCCCTCCCGGCAGGACCAAGCCCCAGCTAGACCATCCCTGACAGGTGTGTGTCCAACCTGCTCTTAAATATTCCCAGAGATGGAGATTCCACAACCTCCCCAGGCAATTTATTCCAGTGTTTCACCACCCGGACAGGTAGGAAGTTTTTCCTAATGTCCAACCTAAACCTCCCTGGCTGCAGTTTAAGCCCATTGCTTCTTGTTCTGTCCTCACAGGCCAAGGAGAACAATTTGATGCCCTCCTCCTTGTAACGCCCTGTAACAGGCCGGGCCTCACCACCATGGGCACCTCCTGCTGGACACTCTGGGACTTCGCTTTTCAACGCTGGAGCATGCCCCCTTCGGCTGGGGGCTCGCCCACCGTTACCTGTTTTTCTCCACCAGTGTGTACTAGAACCCGTGTCTCTTCCAGTCCCTGCTGCAGTGCCCCCACACTCTGGGGTCCTCCCCTCCTGGGAACCCCCAAGTCCCTAGGCCCACCTTGCCTCAGTGACCCACTGCCAGTCGGCATCTAGCCCTTTACCTCAGGGGCCAAACTACTGTCTGAAATGGCCGCTCATCCCCTCCTCTGGCAGCCTCTCTGCAGCCCTAGTACCTCGGACCTTTAGAGCTAGGCCTCAGCCTGGGAGTTTGCCTGATCAGCGCTCCCCAGCTCTGCCTGCCTTTCCGCAGCCCTGCTCTGTCTCAGGAAGCCTCCAGCTTCCCTGGCAGCCAGGTCCCGCCTGTTCCCCTGCTGGAGCAAGAGTGAATGTCTGTCCTCCCCTCCAGGAGCCCTTATTTATACACTCCCAGCTGGGCCCTAATTGGCTAATATCTGCCACACCCGCTGCCACCACAGCTCCAGCCCATTCGCAGGGCAGGGTTTTAACCCCTTAGGGGGCCAGTGCAGGGCAGACGCCCCGTCACATACACCCCTCCTTAAAATCACCGCCCCTGGGGAAGGAGGGGTTCATAGCCTGCACCAGTCGCCTGTGCCCCTCTTGAGCCCCTGGCCTCCGTTTCCCTCAACTTCTCGTGAAGGCAATTGTTCTCCACAATCCCCTCCCCGTACAGCCGGGCCACATCCACGGTGTAGGCCTCTGCCGTGCCCGGGGCCTTCTCTGCTGCCGCCAACCACACACGCAGGTCAGAGTCTTCTGGACACGCCTTCTTCCCGGTCTGAGTCCATACTGTGACCACTACCGTCTGCGTCTCCTTCTACGACAATCCCAGACAATTTATCAGCCACCTCCCGAGGGTGGCTCTCAGGCACCTCGACCACTCCCTCCCCACGGCATTGACTGTGCCTGCCTTTGACCTCTCTGGCTCCTCAGGCATCCCTGACTCTTGTCTCTTATGGGGACAGTGCCTCTTCCCATGGCCCTGCTCCCGGCACAAGAAGCAGGCCTCTTGCCTCTTCCTGGCCTTGGGCCTTACTCGGTTCCTCTCCGGTTCAGACCCTGCCCTGGGGCTACCGTTGATCCCAGTCTCTGGCCCCTGGCAGTTCCTCTGTAGATGCCCTCTGCTCCCACTGGCCCAACAAATCCTTCGCTTCCTTTTTCCTCTCTCCAGGTGGGTTCACTCTGGGACTTGCTCCTTCTATTTCTCCGAGTGAGGCTCCCTGCCCTCAGCCCAGTAGGGACTATGCCTTCTTAGACTACATTTTCCGCGGGTCTAACAAAGCGCGGGGGTCTGTCAGCACGGGGCTCCTCCGCCCCCATTCTTTGTGCCTCCTGAATTCTCTCTTTCGGAGTTTCAACAGGGCCCACTGTTCCTCCACCAGCTGCCCCCACGGTTCATGCAGGGTCCACTGTGCCTCCCGGGTCCCTCATAACAGGGGTTCCTTCGGTCCCCATAGTCCTTCAGCCCCCTTCTGCTGGAGTACTGATCATGAGGTCCAGTCAGAGAGCACACAAGGTGCATTGCAAAGAACACTCCTGTATAGTCTGGGTCCACCATCCCTATGTTCACTTACTCGGTCCTTACATGGACCAGTTTGCCTAGTCTGTACCAGTCCCCTTGTATCGGGGTGGACTGTCCCTGCCCACGTTCTCCACCACATATAACAGGCCGGGCCTCACCGCCACAGGCACCTCCTACTGGACACTCTGGGAATTAGCTTTTCAATGCTGAAGGGTACCCTCTTCGGCTGGTTTCTCGCCTGCTGTTAGCTGTTTTTCTCCATTATTGTGTTAGGACCCACATCCCTCCCAGACCATGGCGCCCTCCCTTCTGAGTCCTGCCCTGCCACAGTGCCCCCACACTCTGGTATCCTTCCCCTCTGGGAACCCCCAACCCCTCAGGCCTCCCTTGACTCAGTGACCCACTATCAGTCTCCATCTAGCCCCTGCTACAATGGCAAACTGCAGCCTGAAATGGCCACTCCTCATTGGCAAGGGGGTGTGGACCTGCTGCCTTTGCCTCCCCTGGTGGCCTCTCTGCAGCCCTAGTGCCCTCAGGCCTTGCTTCCGGCCCTGCAGCCTGCCTGGCCAGAGCTTCCCCTGCCCTGCCCTGCCCTGCCCTGCCCTGCCCTAGGAAGCCTCCAGCTTCCCTGGCAGACAGGTCCCTCCTGCGCCCCAGCTGAAGCAAGAGTGAGTTGCTGTCCTCCCCTCCAGGAGCCCTTATTTATACTGCCCTCAGCTGGGCTCTAATTGGCTAATATCTGCTCCACCTGCTGCCTCCACCGCTCCACTGCTTCACCCCTCTCCCAGGCTGGGTTTTAACCCCTTAAAGGGCCAGTGCAGGGCAGACGCCCTGTCACACCCCCTCTTAGCTCTTCTACACTCCCAGGCTGCGTCTAGATTGGCATGATTTTCCGGAAATGCTTTTAACAGAAAAGTTTTCCGTTAAAAGCATTTTCGGAACAGAGCGTCTAGATTGGCACGGACACTTTTCCACAAAAGCTCTTTTTGCGGAAAAGCGTCCATGCCAATCTAGACGCGCTTTTCCGCAGAAAAGCCCTGATCACCATTTTCGCAATCGGGGCTTTTTTGCGGAAAACAAATCTGAGCTGTCTACACTGGCCCTTTTGCGCAAAAGCTTTGCACAAAAGGGACTTTTGCCCGAACGGGAGCAGCATAGTATTTCCGCAAGAAGCACTGATTTCATACATTAGGAAGTCAGTGCTTTTGTGGAAATTGAAGCGGCCAGCGTAGACAGCTGGCAAGTTTTTCCGGAAAAGCGGCTGATTTTCCGGAAAAACTGGCCAGTCTAGACACAGCCCCACATTCTGCAACAATTAGCAACACTGCGCTTATGGGTGTTTGGAGTCAGGGCCACATCCGTTGGGCTGTCCACTCTGATGCTAGGATATAAGCAGGCCGTGCGGCTGGAAGACTTTATTCTCCTCCATTTCCTTGTCCTGCCCTGAGGATGTTTGGTTTGTAGAGTCAAACTTCTGAAATAAGGTTACCAAAGTCAGACCGAGCCTTGGAAATATAAGGGACCCCTTTCAGGTGCAGCACGGTTGTGGGTGCAGAAAAATGCCACTGAGAGGCTCATTTAAACCACTGGCCTGTCTAGATCACTTGTACTAACGAGTTAAGTGCCTTTCAGAAACAATAGCAGCATCCACCCCAACAGGAACACACGGCACCTCCCAGAACAATCACAGGGAAGACCTGGCTCACGAACTGGGACCAGGTAGGCAGAGGGTTCCCGCCGGCAATTGTTTGTTGCTGGTGGGTGTCTGTGCGGGAGAAAGGCCAGAGAAGCAGAGAGAGAAGGCAGCAAGGAGGACCAGGCACAGCCTGAAACAAGCACTGAGTGTGTGGCCCAGAGAAAAGCCCAGAGAGGGAACTTAGGGACAGAATGCTGGCTGATGAGGGCGTGGAACTGGGAGCAAAACCCACCTCTCTT
Organism: Apalone spinifera; assembly: GCA_030068395.1. Lineage (NCBI taxonomy): Eukaryota > Metazoa > Chordata > Testudines > Trionychidae > Apalone > Apalone spinifera. The sequence goes on from JANRFK010006693.1 coordinate 69,030,187, forward strand.
GCTGTTTGATTTCAATGTCTTTGTTCCCTGGGCTTGAACCAAGACATTAATGGGATGTCGCCTTATAAAGCCAGCTTTCCGTGCATTTAACACCTTTTTCCATCCAGCGCGAAGGGAGGGACAATTCCAGCCCATTTCATTAACCTTATTAGCACTGGCACTACAATTGACAAGTGCTTTTCCTTTTCCCTTTCTTTTTCCGTTATAAATTCTGGGTTCCTGTTATCGCTCCCCAGTTCATCTGAGGAAGTGGGTTTTGCCCACAAAAGCTCATGATACTGTATCTATTTTTGTTAGTCTCTAAGGTGCCACGGGACTCCTCGTTACTTTATAATGGAGACAATCTACAGATCTGTGGATGTGGCTCACATCAGAAGGGGCAACCATATTGATCTCTGACTCACTCATTTCTATTTCCAATTCCCCCTATCGAGTCAATCTCCACCCCTTTTAAATGGTCTCATTATAAGAACATAAGAACGGCCAGACTGGGTCAAACCAAAGGTCCATCTAGCCCAGTGTCCTGTCTTCCAACAGTGGCCAATGTCAGATGCCCCAGGGGGAGTGAACAGAACAGAGAATCAAGTGATCCCTCTCTTGTCATCCATTCTCAGCATCTTTCAAACAGAGGCAAGGGATACTATTCAGACTCAGAATGTTAAAATCCTGGTCTTCACAACATCCTCTAGCAAGGAGTTCCACAGGTTGACTATGCGCTGCATGAAGAAAAACTTCCTTCTGTTTGTTTTAAACATGCTCCCTATTAAACACCAACCAAGGGCATAGAAAGCCATAAACCAATGAGTCAGGCCGCATTCAGCTGGAGGAAGAGAGATGTGTCAGCCACAAGCCAATTGAAAAAATTATGGAAATAATAACTAATAAAAAAAAAATCCCCACAACCTCTGGGCCAAAAATCCAGGTGTAAAGTCTAGAGCCAGGCAAGTGAGTTTTACAATGTTAATTTCAGAGATGGGCCCAAAGCTTCCAATTTCCTTTCCAGATATGAAATCTAGCAAAGTGCCGGGAGACAGAGCTTCTTGGTTTGGGCCCAGCGCATTCCTCATTAATTTCACAAGGGAAGACAATGAGAAAAGGAAACACTTCATGGAAATGTAACATTCTGAGCCAAATTGACAGCTGCTAGCACGGATGATAATGCATTCAAGTCATGATACCCCGGGTACTGCCAACCAGTGTACCCCGTAAGCTGAGTGCTTGGGCAGCATCACAAGAGAGATTCAGGTGCTGCCCAGTGGCCTACCAGAGCACCCACAGCCAGCAACATATGTTTATATGGTGGTGCACATCTGCATATGCTCAGTGCACACAGCAAAATTTATTCTGTTCACAAATGGAAAAAATTAGAGGGAATATTCCTGCCAACCTGCCTACCCTAAAAAGCCTTCTCTGTTCATCCTCAAAAATAAAAACATTCTGAGTCACTTTAAGTTGTGAGACTGGGGGGAAAAAAACCTGTTAGTGATTTTCGATGTTTTCCCCTCCCCTCAGAAATTAAAACCAGTGCCTGGCCTTATACGTTTAAATGTATTTGTCCTTTTAAAATGAAAACAGCCACTTAAAAAAGATAGGGAAGGAAAAAACAAACAAACAAATAAACAAAAAAACCCAACGCAGCTACTGAGTTGCTCTCGAGCTAAAACTTTCTGGCAAGTGAGCTGCAGGGATTTCTGAGCCTGGGAACTGAGCAGCAAGCGTGTGTGAGAAACAAACACCAAAAAATCCCCCAGCAGCCCAAACCCAGTGGCTTGAGAAACTGTGGTGTGAAAGGGGGTCATGTTGCGTTTGGGATGGGTTGAAAGTGGAATCAAGCCACATTGGCAGTTTGGACAGGTGACGTGGTGGGTACCTAGGAGACCCTCGCCAAAATGGGCTTAAATTTGCTTAGGCTCTGCTGCTTGCCATATGCAAAAAGCTCCGGATTTGGAAAAGAACCCCAGGAAGTGAAGCCCGGACCCCTCCCTCAGCACAGCTAAGCCCTGTCGTCTCATTAGAACTTCCCAGCTAAAGCCTCCTCACATTTAATCAGGTGATTCGGGCTTTTGGCCCACTTGGAAACAGATCCCTGAGACTGAAGACCAGGGTGAGAAACCTTTTTTTGGGTTGGGGGACCACTGCCCCACAGAAAAATCAGTCGGGTGGGAGGCAGCAGGGGCTAGAGTGCCAGGGCGGGTTCCCCAAGGCTGGGGGAATGGGAAGAGTCCTGAGCCCCAGGGGCCGGATTCAGGCAAACCAGGGGGCACATCTGGCCCCTGGGCCGTAGGTTCTCCACCCCTGCTGTAGGCCCTCTGTGTGGCAGTGAGACTGATCCAAAACATCTTGCTGCAGCCTTCATAGGTTAGGGTTAGAGACTCTTCACAGTCTGATGGGACCAGGTCTTGGAGATGAAAGGCGTTCATGGTGTTTATGGAGAGCCCATTCTGTGTTGATTCTGGGATACATTAATAGGAGTGTTGTGAACAAAACAAGAAGTCATTCTTCTGCTCTACTCTGCGCTGATTAGGCCTCAGTTGGAGGATTGTG
>JANRFK010006693.1:69032830-69044289 GCA_030068395.1 Apalone spinifera
CGAAAGAGAGCATCCAGACTGCCTGGGTGCTCTCTTTCAAAAAAGCGGCTTGCTCTTTTGAAAGTAGTCAAGACTTTGGTTGTAGTCAAGACTCTCCTTTTCCAAAGAGGCTTGGACTCTAGACGAAGACTCTGGGTGGTTAAACCCTGGAATAAGTTGCCTAGGGAGGTTGTGGGATCTCCATCCCTGGAGATATTTAAGAGCACGTTGGATAGACCTCTATGAGGGATGATCTAGACCATGGATTCCCAAACTGGGGGGCATGTGCCCCTGGGGGGGCATGCAGAAATTCCAGAGGAGCGCAAGGCAACCCAGCCTCTCCCCCCCCCCCCATCAAGTTTTGCTGCCCCTGGTCAGTTCCTTTTTTTTTTCCCCCTGGGGGCGAGTGGTGTGAGGGTTTTTCAAAAATCAAAAAGGGGGTGTGATGCCAAAAAGTTTGGGAACTGCTGGTCTAGACAGTGCTTGGTCCTACCACGAGGGCAGGGGACTGGACTCGATGAGCTCTCGAGGTCCCTTCCAGTTCTAGTGTTCTGTGATTCTATGACCTGTGCTGGTCTCGTAGAGACCAGTCCTGGTTTGGACGAGAGAGCACAGTTTGCTCCAAATGGAGAAGCTGCCCTGTGGTGCTCTGTGAGCTGCCCGATTAAACGCACGGATGTTGGGCTCTTTCTGTAAAACTCCACCTTGCCTCGGTGCGATTCATTCCACAGGCGAGGACACAGTCTCGTCGAGGGAGATGGGATCAGCAAGAAACCAAAAACACAACAAACAAAAAGGGACCACAAGACAAGGACAAAACCAAAAGAGGAATGAGCTCGAGGAGGCTGTTGAAATTTTAGCTTGTACAAGGCTGCCCAGGCAAACAACAGTCATCCCGCCATGCTGCAGTTAGCACTTTGCAGGGATGGCGCCTTGCTCTGTCAAGCCTAACAGTCGGTGACACCCTTTCTGCTTGTGGCCCATTCTGCTCTGTCAGCTCAGAGGGGTTGTGGTAGCCATTTTGCATGTGGCATATCCTCTAGACTACATCAGAAAGTCTGACTTTGAAATAGGAAGGTAAGACTGGCTAATAATAGTCATTTAAAGTTTTGTAAGTCTATAAAGTGCTACCAGACCATTTGTTTTTTTTTAAGTTTATGTAGTTCTTATGTTATGGGAACAAGTACATAACTTTTCCTTCTTCACTTTCTCCACGCCAATCATGATTTTATAGACCCCTATCCTATCCCCCCTTAGACTACCTCTACACTGCAGCGCTATTTCGGGATACCAGAGGTACTCCGAAATAGCTATTCCACATCTTTTGAATGCGCCTGTTATTTTGAAATATAATGGGCTCACTATTCCAAGGTCCCTGTAAACCTCATTCCGTGAGGAGTAAGTGATGTTTTGGAATAGCGATTTGTTTCAAAACAAATGCCATGAAGAGAGCGCTCAATTTCAACATAAGCTCTTTCAAAATTAACTCGAAATAAGCTACGCAATTTGCGTAGCTCAAAATGGGTATATTATTTCTACCTACAATGCAGTGTAGATGCATCCTTAAGGTGTGTCTAGACTACAGAGTTTTGTCAACAAAAGTGGATTTTTGTCGACAAAACTATACCTGCGTCTACACTGCCACTGAGTTCTGTCGACATAACGTCGACAGAACTCAGCAGTTTTGTCAATGGCTGTAAACCTCATTCTATGAGGAATAACGCCTTTTGTTGACAGAGTTCTGTCGACAGAAGGCGTTATTGTATCTACACTGTCCTTTGTGTCTACACTCTCATGTCGACAAAGCGGCTTGCTTTGTTGTCAGAACTGGCTGTAGTCTAGACGCTCTTTGTCGACAGAAGTGTTGTCAACAGTATCTGTCGACAAAATTTCTGTCAACAAAAGCCTGTAGTCTAGATGTACCCTTAGTCTCCTTTTTTTTAAGCTGAAAATTCCCAGTCTTTTGAATCTCTCTTCCTATGGCAGCCGTTCCAAACCATTAATCATTTTTGCTGATTTGTCTACAACACACCCACCAGTCTACACAGAACATTGCTACCCAACGGTTTGTGATAACAAATCTATCCAAGATCTTCCTCATCTTCTACTTTGCTTTGCAGCCGTTCTAACTGGGGAAAAAACGGTTCCCAAACATCCCTGTATTTCCTGTCTAGGAATCTCATTCTCCTCTGGGACCCTGATGGGAACATAGGCTTGGAAGTTTTGAGAAATCAGGTTTTTGCACCGCTGGAAGAGGACTACCACAAAATGTGCAATGCTTCTAAACTTTGTGGGAAGTGAGGTGCCACCATATTGTTGAAACACTGCCAGGGGATAATAAGGCTTATGAGAAAGCAAAAACAGCATTCACAAGCTACTTTTAACCAAATAAAAATATTGACCATGGCAATAAACGCTCCAGCAAGCACATCAGCGAGAAGGGGGAACCATGCGGTTTGTCTACAAAACAGGGCTAAACTCGAAATAAGCTATGTCATTTGAGCTATGCGAATTGTGTAGCTGAAGTCGAAATAGCTGATTTCACATTTGGGCGCGTCTGCACAGCACTTATTTCAAAATAGAGCCCTCTTCCTCTGACTTACTCCTTGTAAAATGAGGGTTACAGGAGTTGGAATAAGAAGTCCTCCGACTGGACAATATCTCGACATTATGTCGAAATAACAGCTTGTGTGTAGACGCACACTTTGTTCTTTTGAAATAACGTCAGTTGTTCTGAAATAACAGTGCTGTGTAGATGTAGCCATGGGTGAGAAACATGCCTGCCATGTGATTCATGTGGATCACAAGAGGAGAGGACAGCTAATGCAAGGATGTTTGCAGCTAAGCTGAGAAGAGAAATTCCCTGAGATCATAAATGCGTCTTGTCAGAATACTGGTCATTGCTTGAGTGGATGAAATGTTGGGAACACAGGCCCTGGTAGTAACACATGGAAATCTTTCAACCGGTACCAAGACAGTGCATCCACTCCCCACTAAGAACAACAGCAGGAACCAAATGTGGCATTCTCAAGATGGTACCCGACCTTGAAACGCTCAGGTTGTGGTCCCAAAGATGACAAATGTCAAATGCTATACATGTGGAGGCTCACACCTTCAACAGGGCGTTAGCCTAGCAAAACGGTTTATTTGTCCTCACTGTAGAAAATGAACCATTATGCAAAAGTCTGTAGATCAACTATTCCCCCACCGGTTGGGACAGATTTCCAAAGAAGACATCAAGATGGAGTGAATGAACTTCAAGCTGATCCCTCGGAAGAGGACAGCTCTTACATCTTCACAAAAGTTTCCAAACGAAGACAGCTTTCCGAGCACATTGTTCCACCGCAAATGCCACACCATTCTACAAGGATGAGACTGACATTTTGATGGATGTCCGTACATCCATCAATGTGAGTATGACGCCGTGTCATGGAAACTGCTTTGACACCGGAAGCCATAAAAAGCACCTGCCTAGGGAAATCCAGGCTCGCTGACGATGTGGGGTAAAATCTGAGCTCGTTTTGTAATTAAGGACATGTGTGTTACCAGTCCAATGTACATAGTAACTAACGACACAGATCTATCGGTTAGTGGAAGCACAGAAAATGCCCTAGGACTGATTCAGAGGATCCACACGGCACAGGCAAAATCAACTCCCCCGTTCTAATGAGGACACGGTCCAAAGAACAGGAAAGTTGCACATTGATGACTTGGGCCAGCCTGTAATTCTAGAACATTCCTTTCCATGTCAGAGAGCTGATGGAACAAGGGAAGCTGGAAGAGTTTGAAGTCATCGGGCGAGTGGAAGGCCCCACAGCACGGATCTCCTCTGCTGAAGTGACCCAGAAACAAAAGCAACCAGGCAAAATCCAAATTTGTATGGCTCTGCGTTTACCCCCTCAGGTTATCCAGCATGAGCAATGCATCGCCCCCACCGTAGCTAACACTGTTGCCGATCTGAATGGTGCAAAACTCTTCTTTGGGCTCAGCTTCACAGCACGATGCTGTCAACTTGAGTGCCGCCGAGTCAACATACATCAGGACCTTCATGATACATGCGAGGGTCTATACTGCTGTCCCACGCCTAGTTCTGGCATTTCTTCAGCTGCAGCCATGTTTCAAAACGCCACGCCTGAGGTACTAGCTAGGATCCCTGGAGTTCTTAACGCGAGTGACGACATCTTAATATTTGGCACCACATCTGAAGAACACGACTCTCACCTTGCAGCTGGTTTGGAACAACTGCCGGAGCGGAATCGCATTCAAACCCAGAGCAATGTGAGTACACTCAACCCACGTCGGAGTCTTCTGGGTACACGCTCTCCAAAGATGGTGTCTCAGAAGCAAAGAAAGGATGCCACTGTGCCTATTGACCCCACTGAAGTTCTAGATGCCTGTTCTCATTACCCAGAAGTAGAAGTGGTCAGCATTATTTCGGCCAGCATGTATATACCCAGACGGGACAAGATTGTCAGCCTCCAGCCTACCCGCCGTTATTAAAACTGACAACGTACCTGCTTTTCAGGCTTGAAATTCACTCAGTTTGTGGCATCACTAGCTTTCAAACATCGGGATGTACTCTGCTCTGGCCACAAGCCCATGGAGAAGTTGAGAGGCTTATGAGAACACTCAAGAAAGCACCGGGAATTGCTACAGCAGATGGACTGGGCATGAAACAGGAGTTAGTCTTTTTCCTCTCCATTTAACCAACCTCTCCCCATGGTTCAACTAGCACAGTGGTTGCGATTGTTCTGTTGGGCAGACAGCTCCGAACAACAATACCACAAGCTGAGATGAGCAAATGGCGAATCTATGTTTCAGCAGAACAACAAAGCAAAGCTTGCTATGAAAAGATATGGTGAGTAGCCCAGATAGTCCATGGTCACATCTTTCAGTGGGGGGGATGGGGAGGGAGGGAGGTTCTAGTCAGAAACTTTCAGTCTTGTAACAAACTCTTTGCTCCCTTTTATCTTAAGCCTCACCAGATCACAGTGTCAACTCCTCGGAAAGATCCCATGAAAGTCACATCAAACTGAGATGCCGGGCGTGTCATATCAAACCTCTTCATGGCCCTCATCATCATAGAATTATAGAATCACAGAACACTAGAACTGGAAGGGATCTCGAGAGGTCATCGAGTCGAGTCCCCTACCCTCACGGCAGGACCAAGCACAATCTAGCTCTTCCTTGACAGGTGGCTGTTTAACCTGTTCTTAAATATCTTCAGGGATGGAGATTCCACAACCTCCCTAGGCAACTTATTCCAGTGTTTAACCACCTTGACAGGTAGGAAGTTTTCTTAACGTCTAACCTAAACTTCCCTTGCTGCAGTTTAAGCCCATTGCTTCTTGTCCTATCCTCAGAGGTTAAAGAAAATAATTTATCTCCCTCCTGCTTGTAACACCCTTTTAGGTACTTGAATGCTGCTCTCATGTCCCCTCTCAGTCTTCTCTGTTCTAAACTAAACCAACCAGATTCTTTCAGTCTTTTCTCACAGGTCATGTTTTCTAGACCTTTAATCATTGTTGTAGCTCTTCTCTGCACCGTCTCCAGTTTCTCCACATCTTTCTTGAAATGCGGTGCCCAGAACTGGACACAATACTCCAACTGAGGCCTAACCAGCACAGAGCAGAACAGAAGAATGACTTCTCGTGTTTTGCTCACAACACTCCTGTTAATGCAGGAGACCTTTGCAGAGCTTCTGACTCAGTTTTGTGGCTTGTCCTAAATCCACACTGTAAAATGGCAGGGCCCAAAGGCCAGCCGGGCTCTGACCGTACCCCTCTTTCAGAGTTCTAGAGCCTAGGTGCTTGCTGACCTGAGTCAGGATGAATTGTGTGTGGACAGAAGGAGGGCTTGGGTTCAAACCTGACTCAGGGCCCAGGCTTACCATACCCTAAGTGTTCAGAGTTTGGGTTCAGTTAGCAGAAATGGGTTGGAGCCACTGTGTTTGGATCAGAATTTGCACTGAGACTTTTCCAGGACTTGGGAGCATTTGGGTTCAAGCCATAATAGAAACCTAGCCTAGCGACTGTAGAATCCCCTCCTTCTAAACAGAAGGACTCGACTGTAACAAATAGAAAGGGGATTCTTTACCGAGACTGCCAGACCCAGACAGATGTTATAGGGCTCTGGTTGTCTACCTCTTGGTCTGTGCTGGCTAGGTTCCCACACAAGGTCACCCTCAGTCTTGGCCTGGGCTCAGCAGTCAAGGAATGGACCTTCTTTACCATTATAAAACGAGAGGCCAGCCATGACGCTGGGTTCCGGACATGAGCTTCCTCACTGCGTGGGGATGGGGAGGGACCAGGGTCTGCGTTTGGACCATCTCTTGTGGTTTACAAGAAGCTTCCCAATGTTGGCTCCATTTCGGCACTTCTGCAAGATGGGGAACATCTCAGGGACTCCCCAGATTTCTTGCGCCTGACTGGACTGGGGATACTGCGATGAACATGGTTTCCAGGTGCTGCTACTGCCGGATGTTGCTCAGAAAGGCGGGACATTAACACCGCATGGTTCTATTTTGAGAAAGTCCCTGCTGCTTTGGCCAAGCTGAGCTCCCATCTCAGTTTAGCCTTTCCAGCAACTGGTGCAATGTTTGATGGGGTGTGGTGCTGTGGTGCTGTCATTTGGTCCACTAGCAACTGGGATGAGACCCAACAAAGTTATTCTGTACAAGACAACGAAAGGAGTTTGAGGTGAGGGACTCCGTTCTCCTTGTTCGCCATCAGAACAAGATGATGCAAGGAGGACGCTAAAAAATCAAGCAAAGAAAAGTTTGTGTCACACTGCCCACCAGCCAGGTTTGTGCAATAGGGATCAGTCAGGAGGTTTTTTTTTTAAATGAGAAATTGTGGGAAACTGAAAATTATTTGCAGGGAGGCTTGGCGATAATGCAAAACACACATTTTGGCACCAAAACCCCCATTTGTGAATTCTGGAGCAGGAATAGTCTCTCCGGCTGCTCCTTTCCTTTGTCCCACATGGCAATGAGAGACAGACCACAGGGCTGTAATTAAAGGGTCTTGAGCTTGTCATTGACTCTGAGATGGGATGCAATGGGAATTTGCACCCGTATGCAAATACTGAAGTCCTCAATCCTGCAAGGGACTGTGAGTGGGTCCGCCCACACAACCTGACTTAGCTGGTTTTCACAAGAGCCTAGTGATGCAGTGAAATAGCATTGCTTTCATTTCTCAACTGGAGAAACAGAGGGTCAGGCCTAATCTACACTTACCGGGAGATCGACGATGTGGAGATCAATCTTCAGGGGTTGATTGAGCAGGTCTAGAAAAGACCCACTAAATCGACCACTGATTGTGTTCTTGTACTCCACAGGGTCGTGAGGAGGAAGGGGAGTTGACGGGAGAGTTTCTCCCATCAACGCCCCACAGTGGGGAAGCCATGGGAAGTCGAACTAATGTACGTTGACTCCAGTTATGCTATTCACGTAGCTCAAATTGTGTACCTTTGAATTTGCCCCCTAGTCTAGACCTGGCCTGAGAGAAGGTCCATGACTTGTCAGTTTAATTGACTACAGCCCTGCCTCAGGAATCAGTTTCTTTGTTGGACACCGAATTATGGTGTGATCCCAGGCAAGATACTTCATTTCTCTCTGCCTCAGTTACTCAGCTATAAAATGGGATAATATTACTCCCTGCCATGCATCCTTTTTCAGACTTCCTTGTTATTATTTGTATTATTGAAGCAACGTGGCACTCCAGTCATGGCCTGGGACCCCATGGTGCTAAGTGTTGTACAAACACAAAACAAAAATTGGTCCCTTCCCGGTCTCCCTTCCCCCTCTTTTCCTGCAAGAGTGAATTTTCAGACGTGGCTTTTCAGCTTCCTTTCTGAGCAAAGAAACGTGTCAAGCCCTCCAGAATTTCCAAAATTGTTCCAAACGTGCAGACATTGCTGTGAACTCAGCTCCTCGGCTACTTTTGCCCACCCTTAAAAAAGCCTACAAATATTTGGGCTGAAGATTGACCACCGCCCTCATGAGGCGTTTCCAAGCGAATTTTAAAGAGGAAGAGGAGAGAGAGGTTTCTGTACCAGAACAAGCCCATGTCTAGCGGAACAACCCCTTGGAGCGGTCTTGCTTCAAGAGCATCTGCAAACCATAGCCTGACATTTCGTCTTTGGAGCTTGAGATACTAAGACCACTGCCTGACAGATTCCAAGAGTGGTTTCCTATTTATATTAGCTTTATATTTATTTGTTCAATATGTGAGGATATGATTCCTTGAATTAATCGTTAACGTGGTAGAGCTTTTCCTACTTCCTTGCCAAGAAAAAAATAGATACACAACAAAACCCAAACTTTCCATGTAGCTATAAGTAGCATGACATGGAAGTAAGTCCCCCTGTGGAAAAGGGCAACACAAATCATCAGCAATCGGTCTGGAGTCCTGAGGTGCGTAGGTTTTTATTTATATCTTTGTTGCTGGGAGATTTGCAGAAGACCTACAGATGCTCTTCGTGTGCACGCCAGCCGGCCGGCACAGGCTTGGATTTCATAGCAAATGTTGTGAGTCTCCATGTACCAGTACCGGATCTCTTTGTGGGAACACAGCTCCTACCTCTATGTCTCTCCAGTTCTTGGGTCTTTTCTCCATCCATATATAGCTCTTTGGGTGTTATTGCCACAATTTTGTTATGCAGGAAGTCAGTCCAGATGATCCAAGTGGTCCCTTCTGGCCTGAGATTTTATGAATCTATAATATGAAGGTAGTGTACCTTTCTTTGCCTAGTTTGATCAAAGGCTCCTTGGGGGTAGAGACAGTGGCTTACTTTGTGTTTGTACAGCCCCCCAGCGTTATGACCTCTTGGCTCCTGTACGCAGGACTGTAATAAACGAAAGTTGTCAGAAGAAACGTCCCGGCATCTGGAAAATTTTGGCTTTTCTTTATTTGGTGCCAGGACTAATAATAGCCCAAGTACATCTGCCTAGAGCAGATTCCATCACCCCCCTCGTTTTTCTCCATGACAGGGCGGACGGGAGGAGTTGGAGAGGTGCAATCCAAGAAGAAGCTGATAAAAAGAGACGAGCCAGGGAAAAGACCTTGTATCGGGTCCAATTTCCAACCCAACTCAGGTAGAGTGAAAACTTTAAAAAAAACCTTTATTCGCTCTCAAAAGCTGCACTTAACGAACGGAATTGCTACTAGGAGGGGGGCAATTCAATGGTGCCCAAGTGAGTTAGGCGCATGAGAGCTTGTCTACCCCATGGCCTTTCCCTGATTAATTCCGGGTGTAGAAGGAGCAATGATTAATCCCACGCGTAGACACTTGTGTAAGAGCACCTTGTTTCTATTAGCTTAACCAAAGTGGATTAGTGCAGACAGAATAAGGGTGTCTACACGTGGAACTAATCAGAGACCGTTAACCAGAAATAACTCCCCATCCAGACAAGCTTGAAGTCTCACTTTTTAAAGGAAACATGGACACGTACGGGCAGGAGTCCCATTGCCTTCCAGTGACCCTTAAGCTCCTAAGTCACTTTTGGCCATATTTTTAAAATGACACCTTTTACATTTTAATACAGGAACCAATTCCTTCCAAGCGGTTGCATTCTGTGACTTCAGATGAACCGTCTCCTAAACCGAGTGCAAAGGGATTAACAAACACATCATGCACGAGCGGGGGATTTTTATTTTCCACTTAGATTTCATGCTGGGTAAACATGGTGGATCGAAGACCTGAGGTAGGGACTGAATTGACATAACCAGCAGCAGCCCTGTCCGGAAATAATAAAACGGCGTGACTTGACTCAGCGGCTCCACTCATAAGAATAAGGGTATCCCAGTAGAAATCCTTTGGATGATTATTCTGCTTACTTAAAATTCCCCCTACACTTTCAACTGAATTACCAAAACAAGAGATGGAAAAGACCTATTAGGTCATCCAGTCCATCCCCTGGCCAGCGTGGGATTGTTCTCCGTGTGACACATGTGCGCTTTGGCTACTCCCGGCTTCAATGACTCAAGTGGTGGTGGGGGGGTTTCCATCACTTCTCCTTGGAGACTCTTCTGCTGCCCTTGTTACTCCCACCCGGAGGAAAGTTTTCCTCAAGCTACATTTTCCTTTGCACCATGTCATCTTGTTTCTCTGAATTCTACCCCCTGCCCCCCGCCCCCTCCGGACCTCCCTGAATGACGGCTCTTGCCTTCTTGGATGCTCTTCAGTGTGTTATTATCCCCCCCCCCCCCCCGCTAAGCAGCCCTGTAGCCAACGTAAATGCTTTTCCATTGTTGTTTTGGAATTCTTCTGCTTGTACGATGTCATGTTCTTTTTGTAAAAAATAAAAATGAAATGTCAAATCAAAAGGCAAATGGAAAACAAAACCCACAACTTCCCTCCTGGCTCCTGGGATGCCAGTTGCCAAAACATCTTCCAAACGGTGGGTGTTTTTTTGAAATGGCAGAGTTACAAAATTCCGCAAAGAAAGGATTAGAGTAGCAATGCTGGCATCACCTTTTCCTTTCTAACACAAATTGCTACTTTCCGACACCAATAAGCCCGTATGAGTGTGTTTTGCCACTCCCTGGAACTCGCATCAGGAACAAGCTTCACTGTCCCATGCAGTGGCACTTAGACCACATACAGTGAGAGATAAAAATAAGGGAGCTCTACAGCTTAAGCTGAGAGCCAGCTGGCTTTTATAGCTCCAACACTAAGCTCCAGAGGACCCAGGTTCAAATCCAAATGGCACTCATCCTTTCTCTGTATTTCTTGTCTTCTGGCTTGGGGCAATGGTTCCCAGCCCTGGCATTGCAAGAACAAACAACATCAGAAGACCTATCTCGAAAATTGTGCTTTTCATCAGCAAATCGTGCCTGACTTGACGATGGAGGACAATGTCTTTATCTCCATGTTACCTGGCCTGATGAGGAAACTGAAAGACGAAGTGACATCCCCAGCGTCATGTGGCAAGCCAGTCGCGAAGCAGGGATTAAAACCATCCTGTGTCCCTAGCCACGTTCTATACCCACTAGGCCGCACTGTCTCTCACCGTACACACCTCTAGCACCTTACATCCTGAAGGATTCCAGAGAGCCACAGGACCTGGTCATCTCTAACTAATCGACGAAAAGGAATTGCCATAACATAGCAGACCAGTGGGGCGCTGTAAGCTAGTGTTGATATGATATTTTCTCTTGTCTATTCGATCCCTTACTTAATCAATGGCGCCTAATCTTCTGTTAGCTTTTTGGACTGCTCCTGCCTATTGGGCAGATTTTGCCTAGTTTTCTGAGCACAAGACTCCCAGATATCTAGCTTGAGGTTTTTTTTCTGGGTTCTAAAAAGAATTAGTTAAGTTGATGGAGGATAGGTCCATCAGGGCTCTTACAGATACCCAGCACATGGGGTGGCAACCCTGACTAGGCTATGTCTCTGAGGCTACATCTAGACTGCACCCCTCCGTCGACAGAGGGATGCAAATCAAGCACGTCGAAATTGCTAATGAAGCCGGGATT
>JANRFK010006693.1:69058553-69071044 GCA_030068395.1 Apalone spinifera
GGCTGGGTTGATTTAGTTGGGATTGGTCCGGCCTTGGGCAGGGGGCTGGACTTGGTTAATATTGATGGTTAACATAGAATCCCAGGGCTGGAAGAGGCCTCAAGAGGCACCATTAGACAGGATGGGGTGAGGTAATATCTTTGATTGGACCCACATCTGTTGGTGAAAGAGCCAAGCTTTTTAGCTATACAGAGTTCTTCTTCAGGTCTGAACAAGGGAAACAGAGATGGGTATCCAACCCGTTGCTTGGCTGCTCCGGTTATAATTTTGTTGCTGTTACATTTTCATATATTATATGTGGGAATGCAGCATAGCATCTGCCGCTGTAGGTTATGTGAGTTCTTCTGACAGTAGGACAGATAAGTAAATCAGATACCTGAAATAGTTGTTGTTCGTCCATCGTGGTCGATGAAGACCTCAACACCACTAAGTGCTTTGAGACTGGATACAGTGTGTCCGAAGATGACTTATCAGGCCAATTCGGGCACCAAATGTCCTGGAACATGTTGGGCAGACGTGTGTAGGCATTGCAATCGTTACGCTGGTAGCTTTAAACTTGTGAAGCACGCGCTTGTGTTGTGCTTCAGAGATGCGCCTTGTTTCAAGAACTTGGCATCCCTTGTGAAGGAGACTGCGCTGGTTGTGTGCCAGCGATTCCCAGGTGGTTGTATCAATTCCGAATGACTTCAGGGAGACCTTGAGTGTGTCTTTGTAACATTTTCTCTGTCCACCACGTGAGTGTTTACCAGCAGAAAGTTCCCCAAAAAGGAGCTGCTTAGGTATACGCTCGTCCGGCATACGAATGACATGACCTGCCCATCTAATCTGAGCACTCATCAGCAGAGTGTGGACTGATGGTAAACTTGCTCTAGAGCGAACCTCAGTGTCTGGTATTTCGCAGATGCGTAATATTCTGCGAAGACAAGTCATGTGGAAGTGATTAAGCTGTCTTGCGTGCCTCCGATACACAGCCCACGTTTCACAGGCATACAGGAGGGTGGTGAGTACCACGGCTCTGTAGACCTTCAGTTGTGTTGCTTGGCTGATTCTTCGATGTTCCCATACCGTGGGGCGCAGTCTACGAAAAGCCGAACTTGCCTTCGCTATTCTGCATGTGACTTCTATGTCAATGTTAGCTGCATGGGAGAGAGTACTGCCGAGGTAAGTGAACCGGTCCACTGCCTGTAGCATCCGCCCTGTGACTGTGATTGTGGGTTTTGTGTACGGTGCATAGGGGACAGGCTGATACATGACTTCGGTCTTTCTGCTGTTGATGGTGAGTCCAAAGTTGTCACAAGCTGTGCAGAACTTGTCCGCGCTGACTTGCATCTCTGCTTCAGAGCCAGCATACAAGGCGCAATCATCGGCAAACAAGAAGTCTCTCAGAACAGTCTCTTTCACTTTGGTGATAGCCTGAAGTCTCCTCAGGTTGAAAAGATTCCCGTCCACTCTGTACTTCCGGCAACGCTGTCCTGGAAGGCATCATTCAGCATAGCAGTAAACATGATGCTGAACAGTGTAGGTGCGAGTACACAACCCTATTTGACACCATTGGCGACTGGGAATGCCTTAGAAGATTCTCCACCGCCTAGCATTCTGGCCATCATGCCATCATGAAACTGGCGTACCATCTGAATGAATTTGGGGGGGCAGCCAAACTTTGACATGATCCTCCACAGACCTTGTCGGCTGACCGCGTCGAAGGCTTTCGGGAGGTCAACAAAGGTTGTGTAAAGTTCATGATTCTGCTCCTGAAGTTGGCGTGCGGCAAAGATCATGTCAATGGTCCCTCGGCCCTTATGAAGGCCACACTCCAGCTGAGTGACCAAACGATTTAACGTCACTCTTGCAAGGATTTTACCTGCGATGGAAAGCAGCGAAATTCCCCGATGATTGTCACATACCTGTCGATTACTCTTCCTCTTATAGAGGTGTACAATGGATGCATCCTTGAGTTCCTGAGGAATGGATCCTTACTCCCAAAAAGACTGGAACAGCTCAGTGAGCTTCTCTGTGAGTACGTGTGTGACGGCGCGTTAGGGTTTTCTCGTCTCCTGCACCCCCGTAATGGCATGAACAGACTCCACCAGCCAGTAGAATAGAGGGAGTTTATTGCTTCTCCAGGACACAGCACAGCATAGATGCAATCCAATTACAGGGCCAGGCCCAGGATGCCTCAGCCCTCCCCTTGAGATGGGGCGGGGGGACTGGCCCCTCAAATTGCAGCCCCTGGCTCAGCTGCTTCCTCCATGATACCCAGACAGAAAACTAACTAACCTCCAGCCCTGCCCACCAGCCAAGGGGGGCATTCCACCTTCCTTTGTTTTTCTCCCTGGGGGGTAGCTGGTCAGACAGGTTTGGGGGTCTTTTGCATACTGACTCAGCAGCTGTCCTGCTGGGCCCTGCTGCAGACAGCAGCCAGTGGAGGTCACTCACAGCCCACTGCCCAGCACAGCAACCAGCAAGGCACCCACGCTATGTCACAACGTGACCGCTGGCTTTATAGACCTCTGCAGGTATAGCGTCTGGCCCTGGAGCTTTGCCGCCGGATAGCTGGCTAACAGCTTGTGAAACTTCGGCTACTACCGGTGGATCATCCATGGTGCCATTGATATAAAGTATACAGGATAACAATGCAACTGATAAAATGTAATTGATAAAATTAGCATGATGTATTGATAGAAAACTATAAAATCGTATTTAGTATACAAAAATGGCATTTGTTGTCACAACAGTAGATTGGTTAATGCGTGCCCTGGCAAAATTCAGTGAGAATAAAACTCCCCCGTCTACCTTCAGATGGAAACTATCTTCTTTTCTTTCTCACAAAACTATTATTCAGTGTTAAAGGCACAAAATAGGTCTGGTGTATTTCAGTTATGCTGTGTTTTGTTATCTGAACACTTATTCAATCATAGAGGTGGGCAGGAAATGGTTTTCCCATCCTTCGAGAATTTTTGTGATATCAGAAAATTGTCCCATCTTGAACTGGAAAAAAAAAGCTGAAGTATCAGAAATCTTCACAGAGTTTTTTTGGAAAGACAGACATTTTTCTGAAAAAAAACTTGAGTTACGTCGACACTGCAATCATGTTCTTTTGAAAGAAAATCAAAAGAACAGAGGGGTTTTTCTGACACTCGTAATCCCCATTCTAGGAGGAAGGAGCCTTTTTGTGAAAAAGCTCTTTTGCAAAAAGGCGTGTGTGGACGGGGAAGAGGGAGTTCTTTCAGAAGAAGAGGAAAAAGGAAAAAGCACAAGGGCCCTGGTGGCAACTCTGTCTATAGTAATCACAGCTTAAATGTGAGGGAGTGTCCATTCAGTGTGGACGCTCTCTTTCGAAAAAGCAGATCGCTTTTCAATAAGGTTTGGCCGTCTGGACACTCTCTCTCAGAAGGAGTTTTTCCAGAAGATCTCTGCTGGAAAAGCTTCTTCCGAAAGAAGCCTGCAGTCTAGACATAGCCAAAGTGATAATATTAAAAAAGATGTCATCAGTCAAAACATATCGTTTCAATATTTGCAAATGTGTCCATTTTTATTTTGAAATATACTGTATATTTTATTTTTCACGATTTACATTTCAGCTCAGTAATCAGAAAAGATGTTGACCTTTTAAACGATTGTTGCTTTTCTCTTTTGAGCATACCTTAGCTCCCATTTGAAAACGGACAGTCATGTTAAACTGAAAGGAGGTTTGGAAAGTTTTGAAACTTTTTTTTTCAAGCCTTTTCTGAATTGGGAGATTTGTCGACACCGGCCCTTTCCTGTGTTGGCTTTAGTGCATCGGCACAAGCTGCTGTGATACATTCTGTTGGAAAATTACAATGTGATACATTCTGTTGGAAAATTTAGTTGTACTCCAGATTTTATCCGTAATATAGTCGCATGTCAGGTCCTATCTGAGATCAGGGCCCCATGTTAGTGGATGCTGCTGGAATATATACAATCCTTAACCTACAGACACTTCTCTCTCCTTTTTTTTTTTTTGTCCTATGATGACTGCAGAGGTGTTAACAAGCCCCTTCACTTTGAATGGTCCCTTAGAACATATGTTAACTACTTATCCTGCACAGACAATTCTGCCTTATATTTAGCTGTGACACTAAGTACCTTTCCCAGCCAGGAAGCACTTTGTGTAAGCTTGGAAGCTTGTCTCTTTCACCAAAAGAAGTTCTGCCTAATCTGCTCCAGTTTGGCCAAGGGCTATGTGAATAGAAGTGTGCACCAAAGCGCTGTCACTCCCCCACATGGACGGGGCAGGTGAGACAGAGACAGTTCCTGGTTTGCCTTAATGTCTTCCAAGTCGGTTCAGTATCTTTATCCCACACCAGCCTGATGTAGGATATTTGCTTATGAGCCACTATTTCTAACCTGATTGTACCACTCTGAGTCTCATTGCTGATATCAAAACTTTCCCATTTCTGAATTGTTTCTCCCATTTCCATAAAGTAGGGACAATGCCCTTGGTTTTGAAGACTTACCCCATAATGGGATCTGCTCTTTTAACAGGCTGACAACATAAGAACAGCCATACGGGGGCAGGCCAAAGGTCCATCTAGCCCAGTATCCTGTCTGCCAAAAGGGGCCAATACCAGGTACCCCAGAGAGAGTGAAAAGAACAGGCACTCATCAAATAATCCCTCTCCTGTCACCCATTCCAAGCCTCTGACAAAAGGAGGCTAGGGACACCATTTCTATCCTTCATGACAAAGTATTGATGGACCTATCCTCCATAAATGTGTCTAGTTCTTTTTTGAACCCTGATAAGGTGCTGGTATTCACAACATCCTCTGGCAAGGAGTTCCGCAGGTTGACTCTTCAACATGGTTAGAGCTCAAAATCAGGTGGTTTATCTTTATCACATAGGGGGATAGGAAAATTGCCTGGCTGTTACCACTATTGCAAGAAGGATCTGAGACCTGGGTCACCTATCTAATAGCCTCTAGTGTACTACACAGTTTAAAGCACTGAAAAAAGAAAAAAAACGTGTAGCCAGTCTTTGAAAGCAATCAGGTTAGCAGCATTAAATTTGGGTCTCTCTGCTGGCTTTTCAGAGAAGACAGCCACCGTTTATTGTTCGGTCGAAACATTTGCATGACCTTGGAGGTGGAAGTGTCTGGCTGAAAGAGACCTCTGAGTCTCCACACACGTCCTTCTACTGTCCTCCTGTCCTCTTGGGCACCGCGTTTTTCAAGAGCATTCAATGTCAGTCCTTCCAGGTTTGCGTCACGCCACGGTCGGAGAGTGAGGTGACGGCCCTGGATAGATAGGTTTGGTGCTGGCAAACCTCGAGCACTTCACATATGTAAGGAAATGTCAGGATTAGTTAACTTAAAATGAATCGCCAGGAGCCAGTCCAGGACAGCTCCTCCTGCCAAGTTCCCCAGGGCTTGCTAGGTGAGCCAACAGCCCTCTGCCAAGAGTTTGCTAAAAGATTCTCGTTCCTCCCTCGCTACCTGCTGTCCAGCTACACTGGGAGAGCTTCATTCTTCAGTGGGAAACGGTCATGCTGGGTGGCACCAGAAACAACCCGACGGAGCCAAAGGAGCCTGGCCCACTGCAACAAAACAGCTCACTAAGTATCAGAAGGCAAAATCAAAGGCTGCTGGTGGCCCCGGCCTCTTCCTTTGGGCTCGTGACAGCGAAGGAGGGTTACTCCGGTGCCGGGCCCCAAGCAACGTGGCTTTGAGATGCAAACGGCCCCTGTGAGGAAGCTTCCTTGCCACGGACTTTGTTGCTCTGTGTCAGGTGACTGGGATGAGGGTAGTCTGGCTGAATGGTCGGAGCAGACGTCAGGCCTCGGGGTCACAGCCAGCATCAAGGAACCATGGACTACAGTCAGAGCCGGAGCTGATAGAAGCTGGAGCCATGGGTGAAGCTGGAGCTCAGGAGCAGGATTCTAGAGCAGAGGGGCAAGGCGGAGTTGATAGAAGCTGGAGCCAAGGGGGAAGCTGGAGTTCAGGAGCAGGATTCTAGAGCAGAGGGGCAAGCGGAGTTGATAGAAACTGGAGCCAAGGGGGAAGCTGGAGCTCAGGAGCAGGATTCTAGAGCGGAGGGGCAAGGCGGAGTTGATAGAAGCTGTAGCCAAGGGGGAAGCCGGAGCTCAGGAGCAGGATTCTAGAGCAGAGGGGCAAGGCGGAGTTGATAGAACCTGGAGCCAAGTGGGAAGCCGGAGCTCAGGAGCAGGATTCTAGAGCAGAGGAGAAAGCCAGTGTCAATAAGCAAGCTAGGGGGCAGGAATGCGAGCAAGCAGGAGAGCAGGCAGCGAGGGACTCAGGGCTGGGTGCGACGGAAGGGAGGCAGGAAAAAGTTCACACGGGAGCAATCACAGCACTTGGCATGAGCATCGAGCACCCAGCAAACTGCTGTTGACTTAAACACTGGGCTGCTGACTCCCCCTCCCCCCTCGTCTGTCCGTCAGGTGGCATGGCCACCCAGATAGCCTGCCACAGGCTGGCAGTACTGACGGGGCTGCCACTGCGGGCCCTGATTCCCGACACGCTCGCCCGCTCCTGCCCGTGTTCCCACCTAGTTCCGCCACGGCACCTCAACCTGGATCTCCCCCTGGGCTGTTTGAGCCCCGCCTGTGACACAACGCCGCAGTGCCGACGTATCGCAGGGCTCGTCTGCTGCACCCCCTGCTACTCCACCCATCCCTCAGCCACCCCCCTTCTCCATGCAGACCTGGCCCCATCGCCCCCACTCCCAGCTGATCCAGATCTGGGACCTCTCCCCTTTTACACTGCTCAATCCGTTCCCTTTCCGCCCCCTTGAATTTCTCTCCCAGCCTGGCAGCCATTGCTGGTGCTTATCCGACGTGGACCCAGGTCTGCTAAAATCAAGGCGCCCGCGGCACGCAGCTGGGCTGGAAAACACTCTTCTGATGAAATGAGTTACTTTTAATGCTCCCCACGGGGTTTTCCCTCTCCCGTTGAGCTGCACGATGGCTCACGCCTCTCTGAGAGGCCCAGCACGACCTGCCAAAGAGGTTTAACGGAGGCCAACGAAAACGCGTTGGTGACGTTTAGTTGGAAGGCAGCGACTGCAGCAAAGCCAGCATTTTAACAAGGGGTGCCCATAAGCAGCACCCCTTTTAGCCTGCAATAAACCCGGCAACCCAGTGGAAGAGGAGGGGGAATAGATTAATTAATTGCCCCGTTTAGACAACACCTTTGTCTTTTAGCTACTGCCAGAGAAGCAGGCAGCAGCACCGGCCAAACACACTCCTACTCAGTGTACTTGCGAGAAATATTTATACTTTGCTCCCCAGTGCCTTAATAGCCTCGCTCAGCTTTAATTTGAAGGGGAGACCTTACTGGGGAGCCCAGGTTAACCCTGTGAAGGAATCATTTTGTGGATGGGCTCCGGAAAACCGCTAACTTGGATAGGCAGATCACACCAGGGGGAGGCGAGGGAGACACAGAGCTGAGGTTAACTCCTAGTTCACCAGGGATCAGTCTGGATAGCGGCTACGGAGGTTACATTCTGGGCTTTGTTCATGGCTCTTATGGAGATGCCCCGCGTGACCTTGGGGAAGTCACCTAATCTCTGAGCCTGGGTTCTCCCCCAAAAGATGGGCATAGAGGTGGGAAATAACCTCTCCATTATCTACTTGGATTGTGAAGTCTTTGGTCATGGACTGTCTCTTCGTGTGTGTATGTGGAGCGCCTAGCACAGTGGAGCCCTCCTCTCAGTTACGGGATTCGGGTGCTTCTGTGCACTCCACTGCAGCAGCATACACAGCCTCCAGGGCTCTTCATCTTCTCTTTCTCTGGCTCTGAGAGTGTAAAACACTGGTGGGCAGCCTGCGGCCCATCAGGGTTCTATGTGGGGCCCATTTGTTTCCGTTGCCCACGCACAGGGTTGCCCGATTTTGCTGTCGGGTCTTTTTCCCCTCGTATTACTAAAGTGACACGCACGTAAAGCCAGGGCACATGAAGTGAGATGCGGGCTGATTGCACCCAACATTGTCTGTGAGAGCCGTGCGCGTCCTCTGCATCCAATCAAAGCGCTGCAACGGTTCAGTTGACACCCCTGCACATCCGAGGTATGCATGCACGGTTAGCAAAACTACCCTATCCGGGGAGACCGTCTTGGTTGTGGCCATCTTGAAGGCCCACTAGTGAGTGGGCCCTCATGTGGCCCACTCACTAACCTCGGTTGTTCATCCGTGCTGTAAGCTCTTCAGCGCAGGAAGTAACTTTCATCTGTGGGTATTGTAGAAGACTGTGCCTGTTCTCCCAATCTTCTTAGCACTGCTGAGGCTGCAGCTGGAATGCTGGGTTCCGTTCTGGGCACCCCATTTTTGGAAAGATGTGGGCAAACTGGTGAGAATCCAGACACCAACAAAAATCTGACCTATGAGGAGACAATAATCAATTGTTCTCCCCCTCCACTGAAGGTAGGACATGGAGTAATGGGCTTAATCTGCAGTAAGGGAGACTGAGGGAAGAATTTAGGAAAAAAGCTTTCTAACTCTCATGACAGTTAACCTCTGAATAGGTTACCCAGGCCACGTCTTTTATCTGGGAAAGATTGATACTACTGTGATTGATCTTCAGGAATTTGATTTAGCAGGTCTAGTAAAGACCTGCTAAATCAAACTCAGAGGGCATCCCTGTTGGCAGCCAGTACTCATGCTCCTGCAAGGAATAAGGGAAATAGATGGAAGCGTTTGCTCCCATTAGCCTCCTGCTGTGGGGACTGCAGGGAAAATTGAGTCAAGGTCCGTCGACTCCAGCTACATAATTAAGTCAACCTTCCCGTTAGTGTAGATCTGGCCCAAGAGAGGTTGTAGAATCCCAATCATTGGCTCAGGGTTTTAGCAACAGGTTGGCAAACACCTGTCAGGGATGGACTTAGTTCACGTTGGACTTGATGACCCCTCAAGGCTTCCTTCCAGTTCTACCATCCTCGGATGCCATGATTTCTGGCTCGTAACATGTCACAGCAAATGGCCCGGGTACAGTCATGGAATAAAAATACCCTTTAAACACCAAGGCTGAGCGTTTCCAAAGTGACTGGTGATTTGGGGCGCTCAATTTGAGACATTACAAGTATGGGCTTTCTGAAGGGGCTTTGTGCTTCTCCCCTTTATAAATAGGGACACTGACCCAGAGCTGAGGGCCCCCGGCTGGGTATTAGAGGAGAAGAGCCAATTTGAAAAAGTAGCAGTAACACAGAAAAAGAACGGTGGAGGGTTCTTCTCTAAAACTGGCTGCCCCCGGACAGCACTGTGTTAATGCAGGAGAAACGGGGAGTGACTCTACCCTTCTGTGTTGCACTGTCAATGCAGTGTGAGGGACAGCAATTGCAATGAGGGAGGAAGGCAAACTAATTTTATAAAATGATGTCAGGTTGACACACCGTAGCCGTTATTAGGCATCCCCTCACTGGCCCCAACCGGCTACCCCACATCTCTTCCCTCACAATAGTCAAAACCTTCCACAAGACTGGCTTTTGCTGGGATGGGGTCAAGAAACCAGCCCCTTTGTAACGGGCTGGATCAGACGGCAAGAGGGAATAGTTTCTGCCCCCTTGCCATAGTATCTGAACACCTCATAATCTTTAATGTATTCACCCTCTCAACACCCCTGTGGATGGTGCTGTTATCCCCATTTTACAGACGGGGAACTGAGGCCCCTAAATACTTATGAAGATCTAGGTGTAGGTGGCTTGGCCAAGATCACACTGGAATCATAGAGTCCTAGGGTTGGAGGAGCCCTCAGGAGTCATCGAGTACAAACCCCTGCCCAAAGCAGGACCAATCCCAACTCAATCATCCCACCCAGGGCTTGGTCAAGCTGGGACTAGATACATTCATGGAGGACAGGTCCATCAATACCTATTAGCCAGGAAGGATGTGTCTAGACTACAGGGTTTTGTCAACAAAAGTGAACTTTTGTTGACAAAACTATACCTGCGTCTACACTACCGCCGAGTTCTGTTGACATAACGTCGACAGAACACGGCAGGTTTCCCGACGGCAGTAAACCTTACTCTACGAGGAATGTCGACAGAGTTCTGTCGGCAGAAGGCGTTATTGCATCTACCCTGTCCTTTGCGTCTACACTCTCCTGTCGACAAAGCGGCTTGCTTTGTCGACAGAACTGGATGTCGTCTAGACGCTCTTTGTCGACAGAAGCTTTGTCAACAGTATCTGTTGACAAAAGCCTGTAGTCTAGACGTACCCGAAGTGTAGGAATGGTATCCTAGCCTCTGTTTGTCATAAGCTGGAAATGGGTGACAGGGAAGGGATCACTTGATGATTATTTGTGCTGTTTACTCCCTCTGGGGCTCCTGGCATTGACCACCACTGGAAGACAGGGACACTGGGATAGATGCTCTTGTAAGTTCTTATGGCTCAGGCCCGATGCTCCCAAACCAGCCCAGAGGAAGCCAAGCCCCACTGCTGCCCAAAATGAAGGACGAAATGGAGGGAGATGGCGTTAACAGAGTGTGTTACTGAGTGGAGAAGATGGAGCCTCCTTTTCATGCCTGCTGTGACCAAAAATTGGCCCCTCCCCCCCTCATGCCGACAGTGAGCTGGAACGGCTCTCCATCGTACGTAGGCGCATACACGATCCTCCTCACCAAAGCAGCTGAGTGCTTCAGAATCATCCATGCAAAGTGCCTGGGAGATAGGGAAATGCTGTCCCTGATTGTACAGTGGAGAAACTGAGACACGGGGTCGATTAAGTGATTGCCCGTGCTTGCACAGGGAGTCTGTGGCTGTGGTGGAAACTAAACCCACGGCATCAGACGTAGATTGTTCTTCTGTCCGTTCAACTCTCTCTCCTGAATAGTGCCGATCTGAAAGCCATATTCCTCCTTCAAAATCACCCCCTTAGGCTGAATTAATAAGAGGAGTGTCCACGCTACCAAGCCCGTTATTTTGAAATCTGTGCTCCTGCTCTTTTCGGGGAATAATGCTAATTTTGAAATCATGGATGCTCTGGTGCTGCTATTTCAAAAGAACTAAACCCTAGAGTCATTCAAATGAATTACTCCCCAGTGCGTCCAGGGGCTCTAAATCAAGGCAACGTGTCTATATTAACAAAGCTAGGATAGAGGTATATAAAGATAGGATAGAGGTATATAAAATCATGAGGGGTGTGGAGAGGGTGAATAAAGAAAAGTTCTTCATTAGTTCCCATAATAGAAGAACTAGAGGACACCGAATGAAATTAATGGGTAGCAGGTTTAAAACTAATAAAAGAAAGTTCTTCTTCACACAGCGCGTAGTCAACCTGTGGAACTCCTTGCCAGAGGAGGCTGTGAAGGCTGGGACTATAACAGAGTTTAAAGAGAAGCTAGATAATTTCATGGAGGTTAGGTCCATAAAAGGCTATTAGCCAGCGGTTAGAAATGGTTTCCCTGGCCTCTGTTTGTCAGAGGCTGAAGAAGGATGGCAGGGGACAAATCGCTTAATCATTGTCTTTGGTCCACTCTCTCTGGGGCACCTGGTGCTGGCCACTGTCGGCAGACAGGTTACTGGGCTAGATGGACCTTTGGTCTGACCCAGTACGGCCATTTTTATGTTGTTATGTTCTTAAGCCTGCCTCAGACTCATTTCGAGGCTTCGTTCGATTTTGTTATTTCGGATGTTATTAAATCGATTTTTACTCTTTCGAAAGCGTTTCCTAGTGTAGACATGCCCCGACGTTGTGACTTTCTTTTCCTAGACACAGAAATGAGGATGGAAGTTGTATGTAGCTAGGGGAAAAAAAACCCAATGAAAAGACGTGGTGTTGCCTACCCAGCATAGACGGAGTAAAATATCTTTCCCTTGTTATTATCCTTTCATTAATGTGACTCTACTAATATATTTACATTGCCCCATGCCAGAGGGCCCCTGGGCAAGGTAATAAAACACAGCAGGCATGATCATTTGTAGGGAATCCAGCCAAATCCAGCGGAGAGCAGGCGCTAAATGAAAGGCAGGGCTCCATGCACAACATGCACAGCCTGACAATAAACCCCATAAGCCAGTTAAAAGGCCTGCACCCTCCAATGAGCATTAGAGCCCTGCAGATGTGGGACACAATACGTGTGTTAGCCGTTGGCATCGGCACCATAAACAGCACCGCATGTCTCAGTCTCAGAGCCCTCTGTCTCTGGGATTTATCCTGAGCCCCCAGACAATTAAAGGACACAATGTTCCTGATCCAGAGAACACGAGAGCCAAGGGAAAGACTCCCAGAGATTTTGATGGGCTTTGGATCAGGGCCCTGTGTGTTCCTCTCTGACTCTTGTGTGGCAGCAAGTCAGGGAGTAGGAGGATCCTGGTGGAAATCCTACATAATTAAGGGCAGCAGAAGGTTCTGGCTCGGCCTCCCTGGAGAACAAACTCCTCCATCTCTGCCTCCTGGTGGGGAAGCGCTGGGATGGGTTCCCTAGGAGGATGGCAGAATCTCCATCCCTAGAGGTGTTTAAGTCCCGGCTTGACAAAACCCTGGCTGGGCTGATTGAGTTGGGATTGGTCCTGCTTTGGG
>JANRFK010006693.1:69194349-69204734 GCA_030068395.1 Apalone spinifera
CCCCCCCCCAAAATAATATAAATTTGCTTTAAAAGTTCACAAAGGCCCAAATCTGAATGTAAAGTTTTAGTTTTATTTAAACAACATGTTTTAGTCAACCCAGAATGCCCCCCCTTCCCCCAGAATTTCATTTTGCAGGATTTTTTAAAATACCTTTAGAATGGAAAAAGAAAATAAAAAAGAAGGGATTTCCCCATAAACTATTTGGTAGCTAAATGGCCAAAGAAAACCACAGCATGCAGACCGTCCATGGACCTCAATAAAGAGATGTATTACAATGGAGCCCCCTTTCTGCCGAAAGAAACTTCACAGCGGTATGTCCCCTATGCCGAACAGGTGTAGTGAAATCTTCCAGGAACAGGCAAAGCAGCTTTTGAGTCTAGAAACTGAACCTGAGCTGGAGAGGCGAGAGAAATTTGCTGAATCCTAGAGCTCAGAGCTGAAATAGACAAAATTATCTTATTTCACCTTGACAGGCCGGGTGTTTGGACTATGGGGGGGGGAAGGGTACCAGTGTCCAAAGATGCTCTTCGAAACTTGACCTGGGGGAGGTGAGCTAAGCTTTTCTTAAGCACTGACTCATCCCTGTCAAGAAAAGAGCTAGAAAAAAAAATCTTCCAACGAGAAACAAAACTGCCCTCCCCCTGCTCCGAGGGGCTTTATTTTCCACTCCGTTCCTTTCTTCTGCCCCGAAGCACTGGGTGATGTCTGTTTCACCTGGCCGAGTGCCAGGCCTCCTGCTGGAAAGAAAGGCAGGCTTTTTTTTTTCAAGCAGGCATTGCCGTGAGTGACAGAAAGTTGGCACAGAAAGCCCCGCTACTTTTCTCGAAAAGCCAGGCAGGCACCGAGACTTAAACATTGTTAATTATCATTATTAGAACACTTCCCGCCCGCCCGAGAGAAGAAAAAACTAAGCTGCTTGCCAAATATTAAAGAAAGAAAGAAAGAAAGAAAGAAAGAAAGAAAGAAAGAAAGAAAGAAAAAGAAAAGAGCAGGATTCAACTGATTTCTGTCTTTTCTCAATTAACCTCTGGGCCTGGTAGAGTTAAAAGGGTCCAGGGGCATCTGCAGGAAGCTGTCTTCATATGCACCCACAGCTAATCGTTGTCAGCTGCTTCTTCCTTTGCCAACGCAGAGGTGAGTGTGAGGGATTTCTGCGTGGTACTTATTTAGCTATTACCTTTTAAGGCTCTCTCTGTCTCCCACTGCCTGGCTGGCCCCAACGCCCGGGGCCATCCTCTTCTCGAAGCTGTAAACTAAAGGCAACGGAGTAGGAGAGACGGAGACAAAAACCACCCACGGGTCAAAATGGAGTTTGTTCCGGCCTGGTCTCTGCATCCAGGCGGCTGCTTGTGTTTTAACGTGGTTCCTCCAGGTCTCGTCCGGAATTGAGGCACTAGACACTGGATGCAAAGTATGAATCACTCCCTGCCCTGAGAATCGGAGCAATAGAGGGACATTAACAGGTCATAGAATCCCAGGGCTGGCAGAGACGTCAGGAGTCATCGAGTCCAAAGCAGGACCAATCCCAAGTAAATCATCCCAGCCAGGGCTTTATCAAGCTGGGACTTAAACACCTCTAGGGATGGAGATTCCACCCCCTCCCTAGGGAACCCATCCTAGTGCTTCCCCACCTACCTAGGGAAATAGTGTGTCCTAATATCCAACCTACACCTCCCCCGCTGCAACGTGAGACCATTGCTGTTTCTTCTGTCATCTCCATCCTCTTTGGAGCCCCCACTTCAGGCAGTTGAAGGCTGCTGTCAAATCCCCCCTCACTCTGCTCTTCTGCAGACAAACCCCTCAGCCTCTCAAGTCAAATGCTCCAGCCCCCGGGTCATTTTCTGAGAACCTAATCGGGATCTGAGCCATCGTCAGGGGAAGTTTACAGTCTAGTCCAGCGAGGAGCAACCTAAGGTAGAGATTGGGCCCCCTGAGTAGCCTCCTTCATCTCGGTGGGCCGCAAGAGTGTCGCAACCACGATGTTCACTGCGTTTGCACGGCTAGAATTTGTGGTGCTTGATGACACTGAAAAGTAAAATGATGGGGACAATATTCAGCCAGGGGCGTTGACCCCGGCAAACCTTTGGGCTTGAGGTTTGGGTGAAAGTTCCCGCGTATTGTAACGGAACCAGTTTGTTCTTTCCAGGCTCATTGTGCAGGAAAAGTGCTCTTCAGCCTTTCCTTCTTAATCTGCCCGTGCGGTGGCTCCTGTCAGAGTTACCTCTGAGCCTCTGTCTGCCTGAGTGTAATGCCTCTCCTAAGCTGCCTCTTTTCAGCCTGGAAAAGAGGAGACGAAGGGGGGATGGGATAGAGGCCTATAAAATCACGAGGGATGTGGAGAAAGTGAATAAGGAAAAGTGATTGACTTATTCCCACAATATAAGAACTAGGGACCACCCAGTGAAATTAATGGGCAGCCGCTTTAAAACAAACCAAAGGAAGGTTTTCTTCACTCAGCGCACAGACAACCTGTGGAACTCCTTGCCAGAGGATGCTGTGAAAACCCGGACTTTAACAGGGTTCAAAAAAGAACTAGATAAATTCATGGAGGTTAGGTCCATCAATGGCTATTAGCCAGGATGGGTCGGAATGGGGTCCCTGGCCTCCGTTTGTCTGTAAATGGGAGACAACCGAGGGATCATGTGAGGCTTCCCTGTTGTGATCCCTCCCTCTGGGTCAGCTGGCATTGGCCGCTGATGGCAGACAGGACTCTAGTCTAGGTGGATCTTTGGTCTGACCTAGTATGGCCGTTCTTATGTTCTTAATGAGTCATTGGTTACCTGTAGGATCAGCCAAGCCGCACGCTAGTCCCACTCAGGTGATCCCAAGCAGGTATATAGGCTCCGAAAAGAAGCAGTCTTTCCTGTCCCCCCAGCATGACTTCCTAGGTGGGTACTCTCCCATTGCTAGTAGTCACAGTCTATTCCTACTTTAGCCTGCACCAGTTCTCCGCTCCCCCCCCCCCCCCCCCCCCCCCCCCCCCCCCCCCCCCCCCCCCCCCCGCCAGCCCATTCCTGTGCCATCCTGTATCTGCTCTAGCCACTGGTGACTCTGATAGATAGCTCCTTCTGCTGGAGGAAGGGTGTTATTGCTGTTAAGGCACTAAACTCAGACATAGGAGCTCTTGGGTCAACTTCTTTCTCTGCTACAAACTCCTTCCGTGGCCTTGGGCAAGTCACTCGCTCTCGCAGGTCCCCCTTTGTAAAATGGCAATCCGAATCCCACCATTCCCCCACACTGGTCTGCGCAGACAGTGCCCGGCACCTCTTCCTCTGTGTTTTGTGTAGCGCCCTGCACAACAGGGCTGCGATGCTGGCGGCTGCCTGCAAAAGCCGCCCTCCCTATAAATAACACAAGTAATACCCTCACCCTTCTGATGCTGCTCCAGATCAGACTTTGCCATGAAGGCCCCTCTCTGTTGGCAGGGGAAGACTGACGGCAAAAAGGGCAGCAAATGTCTTTCTCCTCTAACCGGCCTCCCCTCACGCCATGTCGTCTATTTTTGCAAAGCACTTGAGGGAGATTCGCTTTTACAAAGCACAGACGGGCAAGTTTATGCTGCTTTCAGAATCGACGGCGTGCCCTGGATACGGGAAGGGCCCGCATTCCAGGTGTCATTGTGATTGCCCATCAAGCCCCGACCTGGAATTCAAAAGTTGCAATCCAAGGGCTTGTTGTTGTTGTTGTTGTTGTTTTAAAAGACTCTCGAGGATGAATTAGGGGACCACCCACACAATCTTTTCTCACGGCCCATGCGCTGGCAGGCCACTTAACCCCCGTGCGTGACAGACAGCATTAACAATGATCTCTCAGATGGGAGAACAGGGCTTTGGGGAGGAAATTTGGGGGAGGGGGAAGTCACGGGTAGCTTCGCTCGCACGAGTAAAATTACACCACTATAAGACTCATTGCAATAGGACCTCGCTCTCAGAAGGTATTTCAGAATAACGGCTGTTATTCCAAAATAACTATGAGAGCGTCTACACAGCCATTCCAAATCATTTCAAAATAACGGGCAGCTTATTCCGACTTCTGTAAGCCTCATTCCACGAGGAAGAACGGCTCTTCCGAAATAGCTGTTTCAAAACAAGGCATGTGTCGATACTCCACGGCTGCTATTTCGAAATAGCCTCTCCCCAGGGCCATTCTAAGGTATTCCTCCTGGGGCTCTACATCGAGATAGCACGTCTACATTAGGGAAGCCTGCCTCGGACTCATTGTGAGGCGTCCCTGCAGTGTAGACGTGCTATTTTGAAATAAGCTATTCCGGAATAACTGGGCAGTGTAGGCATCGCCAGAGTGTGCTCTGCATCAGATCGCAATGATCAGGCGATCTCAGAGCACTTTACAAAAGAGATAAGCATCATTAGCCTCTTTCTATCGGTGGGGAAACTGAGGCATGGGACAGGAAATGACTTGCCCAAGAGCCCCAAAGGTAGTGCCACGAATGGAATCCAGGCTGAGCCCCAGGCTCTCCGCTAGCTCCCTCAAATGAGTGACAGAAACAGCCCAGGATGGAAAAGACAAGAGCCACATCTTCTTGTAAACCAGGGCCAAAATATTTGGCTTGTCTGCTCTGGCAGGACTCAGAATGCAGCCGGAATTACCAGCCATCTCAGGAGAAAACTGGGCACAAGGCTACCCTCTGGAATAGAGGTGTAGCAGGAGGGAGAGGGTACAATATGCATGCAGAGATCTTCTTGGAGACTTTTCCCTGCATGATTCCTGGGCAGTACATAATCACCCCATCAGCAAAGTGGAGGGGAATCACCGGGGCTTGCACCCCCATCTGAACGTAGACGTTACTCTTAGCTGGCAGGTAGAGTGGAAGGTAGTCAACAGGGACACGGCGTAGCACAGGCTTTGCAACCCAGAAACCAGAAGCCGTCAGCACCATCCATCTTGGGAAGAGGGGGGGATTCCAGAGCTAAGCCCCCCGGCACTCCAAATCAGCTGAGATGGACTCCCTCCCAGCTCATGGTTCTGACCCCGCAGCCGGCCCCTCCTCCGGCCTTTGTCCTGCTTCCTGGGCAAAACGTGTCACCTGGTCGCACCCCCAGGCTCCGGTTCAAAAAGGCGTCAGCCACTGTGTACGTGGGGGAGGCTGTCACACTGAAAATCCCATCCCCATCTAGGCCTCGGCACAGTGCCCAGGGAAACTGAGGCACACACATGGGGTTACCGCAGGACAGTAGAACTCCCATGCAACGTAAGTCACATATAGTCCCCACTTCGTCACAGCCCCCAGAGTGGCTGTTGTCCTGCCCAGTTGCTGAACGTCTTGAGGTATCTCTACTTATCTGAGGTCTCTCTTCACTCCTCACTGGTGCTCTCAGGGCAGGATGCTGACACTGTATGTCCATCCAGTCCAGTGTCCTGTCTGCCGACAGTGGCCAATGCCAGGTGCCCCAGAGGGAGGGAACAACAGGGAATCCTCACGTGATCCCTCCCCTGTCACCCATTTCCAGACAAACAGAGGCCAGGGACGCCATTCCTACCCATCCTGGCTAATAGCCATTGATAGACCTAACCTCCATGAACCTATCTAGCTCTTTTTTGAACCCTGTTAAAGTCCTAGCCTTTACCACATCCTCTGGCAAGGAGTTCCACAGGTTGGCTGTGCGCTGAATGAAGAAAAACATCCTCTGGTTTGTTTCAAACCTGCTGACCGTTCATTTTATTGGGTGACCCCATATTTTTATGCTGTGGGAACAAGTCAATAAGTTCTCCTTATTCACTTTTTCCACACCCGTCATGATTTTAACACGTGCTCAAGTCAGGCCTGGGGGCTTCAGGCTTGGGAGACAGCTTGTTACTCTTAATCGTTTCTCCCCCTTCCCCGTCCCATTGTGCTGGGTTGCTCAGTGGGCAGCCAGATCACCAAGGGGCTCATCTTTATTTGCAAAGCTGCTCCCGGGGAAAGTAAACACCATTCACAGCATGGTTGCTCCAGGCCAAGCCGGTCTGCCTGCCATCCTTCCAGCTCCTAAGCACCCTCCCGTCTGTGTGAGTTCTGTGCCTTCTCCCTCAGAACACAGAGCACCTTGGCGTGATGCTGGCAGGCTCGCCTCAGCCTCAGTGTGCCGGCCTCTATCAGGGGACGCCCTGTTCCCCGGAGGGGGTCACAACGTGCAGAGCTGCCGGGTTGTATCGCCTCTGGCAGGGCAGCAGAAAACCCCGGGTGTCTCCGGGAGCCTGAAGAGGTTGCGATAGGACATCAGTGAAGCCGTGGCTGGAGTCGGGTTGTTTATGCCGGACGAAGCACACGGGCACAGCCAAACAGTTCTGCCTGAGAGGGATAAGCATCGCCCAGGCAAGAGCTACATGTATTGCTCGAGCTTTAGGAGTCCAGCCGCTTTCTACAGAACCGTAGGCCATCCTGGGCCAGTTCCTCTTTCCCCGCTCTTAATGTTAGTGGAATAGGCTCTGATATAGAAATAATCTGAGGAGAATCCAGAAGGACAAGTGCAGAGTCCTGCCCTTGGGACGGAAGAATCCCAAGCATTGTTACAGGCTGGGGACCGAATGGCTAAGCAGCAGTTCGGCAGAAGAGGACCAGGGGATGACAGTGGATGACAAGCTGGAGATGAGTCAACAGGGCGCCCTTGTAGCCAACAAGGCTAATGGCATATTAGGGTGCATTAGGAGGAGCATTGCCAGCAGATCCACAGAAGTGATTATTCTCCTTTATTCAGGCAAGGCTATATCTGGAGAATTGTGTCCAGTTCTGGGTCCCCTGTTACAGAAAGGACGTGGGTGCATTGGAGAGGGTCCAGTGGAGGGCGACCAAAATGATGAGGGGGCTGGAGCGCATGACATACGAGGAGAGGCTGAGGGATTTGGGCTTATTTAGTCTGCACAAGAGTGAGGGGGATTTGAGAGCAGCCTTCAGCTACCTGAAGGGGGGTTCCAAAGAGGATGGAGAGAGGCTGTTCTCAGTGGGGGCAGGTGGCAGAACAAGGAGCAATGGGCTCAAGTTGCAGTGGGGGAGGTCTAGGTTGGAGATTAGGACAAACGATTTCCCTAGGACGATGGGGAAGCACTGGGCTGGGTTCCCCAGGGAGGGGGTGGAATCTCGTCCCTCGACGTGTTTAAGTCCCGGCTTGACCAAGCCCTGGCCGGGCTGATTGAGTTGGGATCTAGCTCTCTGGATGCCAGCAAACACCCCGGCCATGGGAGCTTTCCCTGAGGTCTGCCCCACAAGTGAAGTTGAAATGTGCTGACCCAGGAACTGTAATATTCTGTTTCTGAAATGGATGCAGCAGGAGCCTCGGGAGAAGTGACAGAGCAAGCTCTCCCATGGGCTTCACAATACTTAAGGTTCCTGAGACCATCCCCTCCCAGACCCCGCTGCTGCCCCTCAGTCCCCTTCCCGGATCCCGCTGCTGCCCCTCAGTCCCCTCCCAGACCCCGCTGCTGCCCCTCAACCAAGCAATTTATTGCCATGCAATTTCTTGAGTTGTTCCATGATCTTCCCCCCTTTGCTCTGTCTGCCTGAGAATGTCTCTCCCCCCCAAACCAGGACCACCAACTCATGGGGGCAAAAGGGGCAGTTGCCCTGGGGCCCGGCTATTCAAAGGGGCCCAGGGCTCCTGGCCACCACTCGCTTCTACTGCAGCAGTGCCATTGGCTGGAGCCCTTTAAGTCACCACTGGAGCGCCTAGCCACACACTCCAGGGGGTCTTAGGGCTGGAGGGTCAACATGCTCCGGACGGTGCAGAGGGCTAGTACCCGCAGCCCCTCCCCTTCCACCTGAAGCCCCGCCCCTTCCAGGAGCATGGTGCTGCGGCCTCCCCCCCATCCTTGATGCTGATCGCCACTTCTCTCTAGCTTCTTTCTCACTAGGGCGGCCACACACTGTCATGGGCCATTGTACTCGCCCCGGCCGGCGAACAGGGAGCTGGCCAGCAGCAAGACCTGCCAGTGCCGATTGAAGCGGGAGACAGAAAATTCAGGACTATTTGCCTCCTTTTAAAAAAAAAGTTGGGGTGCCTGCAGAAGGGCTTCATGAGGGGACTGTCCCTTTAAAAACGGGACGGTGTGACACCCTCGCTCACTTGGCCTTATCTGCCCCATGTACAATGTGTTGCTCTGAATGCCCCTAGACATCCTGCAAAGGGAGCCGCAACCTTTGTGGTTATAACCTGCCGGGATTTTCCCTAATATCTCTGGCGATTGGTTTCTTCCCTTTTCCTTCTTCCATCCCATTCTTCCTAGAGCAGCTAGCATGCTGGCAAAAGAGAATCGTTTCCTCTTGTTTTCCCCCGCATTTTGACTCCAGCCCTTTAGCCTCCCTTGGTCTGGTTTTCCCGTTTCAAAGGACAACCTGGTTTTGCTTGGAGAAACCCCCACCAGCTCCCTGCCATTTCTCTGTCCGAATGTTTCCCTTCTGCCGTTGTGAGTGACGGGGCCCGCCTAGCTAGTCCGGCTCTGGCGAGACATTCCAAAGCAGCCGCCGTGGCCCTTCGGGGGAGTTCTCTTCCTGCTCCTAAGCAGCTTCCTCATTCGAGAACCAACAACAATTTGCTCTCGAGGTAAACGTCCACATCTAACAGCAAACATGTGGCTTGCATCCCTCCCTTCCAGCTGGAAACTCAATGGCACTTCCCAGGTAGTCCTCTGGATGGGCATCGGAGCCCCCCCATGGATCCTGTTTGAATCACGGTTCCTCCTTTTGCCTGACTCCCCCGTCTTACCACCTCTAGTTTCCTTCTCTCTCTCACCCACATCCCATCCTTCTACTCAGATCCTTGGCATTCCTCCCACATGGCTAGTGCCATCCCGAGATCACCTTTCGACCATAGCAGAACCCTGCTAATTATTGTAACGCAAATCAGATGTTAAGAATGTAGCATTCTGGGGACTAGATTTCTTCCAGAAGGACACAGTCCATTGTATTGGGCAGTGTAAAACCAAACTATCTTCTCTCACCTCCCCAGGAATAAGTGAGTCAATTATCTGCCACTCACCTTCTTGTCGTAGATCAGGGTGCTGGTTAGAAAAATGGAGGACACGGGTCTAGTCCATAAAGTGGTATAATCTAGTCTGATCTCCTACATAACACAGGCCCTACAATTCAGAAGGGTGGCCAAGTCTGTTTAAGCAAAAATAGGAAGCCCCGTGGCATCTTAAAGACTAATTGGTTTATTTGGGCATAAGCTCTCATGGACTCCTGGCATTAACAGGAATGTTGAGAGCAAGACAAGAAGTCATTCTTCCACTCAACTCCACACTGATTAGACCTCACCTGGACTCCTGTGTCCAGTTCTGGGCACCACATTTCAGGAAAGATGTGAAGAAACTGGAGAAAGCCCATAGAAGAGCAACACAAATGATTAAAATCTAGAAGACACAACCTATAAGGGTCAAGTATCAGAGGGGTATCCGTGTTAGTCTGGATCTGCAAAAGCGACGAGAAGTCCTGTGGCACCTTATAGACTAACAGATGTATTGGAGCATAAGCTTTCGTGGACAAAGACCCACTTTGTCAGATGGACATGCATCTGACGAAGTGGGTCTGTGTCCACGAAAACCTATAAGGGAAAACTGAAAGGATCATTCAGCTGCACATCTGGTAATTTAGCAGGTTTAAAACTAATGAAAGAAAGTTCTTCTTCACACAGAGTGTAGTCAACCTGTGGAACTCCTTGCCAGAGAAGGCTGTGAAGGCTAGGACTATAATAGAGTTTAAAGAGAAGCTAGATAATTTCATGGAGGTTAGGTCCATAAAAGGCTATTAGCCAGGGGATAGAAATGGTGTCCCTGGCCTCTGTTTGTCAGAGGCTGGAGAAGGATGGCAGGAGACCAATCACTTGATCATTGTCTTCAGTCCACCCCCTCTGGGGCACCTGGTGCTGGCCACTGTCGGCAGACAGGATACTGGGCTAGATGGACCTTTATCCATCTCGTATGACCCTCCCAGTATGACCATTCTTATGTTCTTATGATCTATGTCATCAAATGCCAGCAATGCTCCACTGCTAAATATATTGGACAAACTGGACAGTCCCTACGGGAAAGAATCAATGGACACAAATCAGATATACGTAAAGGGAACATACAGAAACCTGTTGGAGATCTACCTAATCACTCTTCTACCTAATCTACTTCAATCTACCTAATCACTCTTTAAAAGATCTCCAGGTGGCTGTCTTGTCGCAAACCAATTCTACAAGCCAAATACACAGAGGGGTGTTGGAATTACAATTCATCCACAAATTCAGTTCCTGCACTGATAACCTTCTCAATCGAAATAACGGATAGTTGGGACATTATCAACCTAACATTCAATGAAGGTGCCAACAGCTCTTTGTCTGTGTAGATTTGTGTGTTAGTACCCTTCCTATTTAATTGCTGTCTTTTGATCCTTATCTGCTTCTTTT
>JANRFK010006693.1:69242884-69253558 GCA_030068395.1 Apalone spinifera
AAATTCAAGCGGCCAGTGTAGACAGCGGGCAAGGTTTTGCGCAAAAGCAGCCGCTTTTGTGGAAAAACTTGCCGGTCTAGACCCAGCCCACTTGTAAAACGTGGGTACAGTCCCCTTGTCTTGCCTCTCGAGGATGCTAAGGGGTTAAATATGTTACACGGTGCAAAGAGCTTTGAGATCAGCTGATGAACAGTGCTCCATATTATATTATCTTTGCAGAGGGGAAACTGACGCACTGAACAACTTAGGTATCTTGGCGAAGAGACACAGAGAGACTATTATTAGGCAAGAAACTGACCCCACCTCCACCACTTCACTGTCCAGGCCCATCTCCATGGGCGTATCCTGCCTGTGCATCCGAGTGCCTCTCAAACATCAGCTCCCTTCCTTCCCACCAACACAAAGAGGAACAACAGAGAGGAAGCGTTTCAGGTGTACAGCCCCATGAAGCTGCCGCATGCTCTGAAGGGGTTGGTCAACTTGCTCACCTCAGCCTCTGATGCAACGGACGTGATGAAAAGCCAGTGCCCTGTGTGAAACCAAAAGCAAAACCCGGCCTCCTCGCCTCTTTCAAAAATAAAGTTAAACCCCCCAATTCCGAGGCGTTGAGATGTCCACGGGGCTGAGAGTGAAGAAAAACTCCATTCATCCAGCCTACACGAGCATTCACCCCAGAACTGAATGGGCGTTGGCTGTTTTCTCTGTGTAACGGGACATTATAAAAATGTTATTGGAAGGCCAAATTTAGGCATAGCAGGGGGGAGAAGGGGGAGGAATTGGGAAAGATGAATTGGCCTGTTTGGGAAGGAGATTTCAGGCCTCCCCTTGTGTGTTCCTGACAAGTGTGTTGGACCAATAACCACAGCTCAATCGGACCATTTAGAATAACAAGAGAAAACCAACTTCTCTGTTCCCCACGTGCAAAGTCCTCCTTGCATCCTTCGCGGGCCGGTGCAGCTCAGACAGATTTTGATTAGAGTGGGAAATGGTGCATGAGGTGAACAAGGATAAATGGGGGGAAGAGGTTCTTCATGTGGAAAGGGGCTTCCTCCGATTTCAGTCATGTCCTGCCTGGGTAAGGAAGGGAGAAAACCTTTAATCCGCCGCGTGGCCGCCAGCACTAAAAACAAGCACAACATTGTAAAGCAGAAAACATGCATGAATATTGTAAGACAGTGGTCCCCAACCTTTCGGGGCTGTCGGGTGCCCGGGAGTGGGGCCGCTCATGCTCTGGGCATCCGGGGGTGGGGCCGTGCATGCGCCGCGCGCCCAGGGCAGAGGCCACCCATGCGCCACGCGCCCGGGGCCAGCACCATGCATGTGCCGTGCGCCCGGGACAGAGGCCGCCCATGCGCCTGGGGCCAGCATCACACATGTGCTGAGCGCCCAGGGCAGAGGCCGCCCATGCGCCACGCGCCCAGGACTGGCACCGCGCATGTGCCGCGTGCCCGGGGTAGGGACTGGCCCAAATCATTCGGCGGGCGCGCATAAATGCCACCGGCAGGGCAACACGTTGGCTGTGGCAGAACAAGACGGATGGATGTCAAGATGGAAGAAGGTCTAGAGATCCATTGATTCATAGAATTCAAGGGACGCCAGTGATCATCTAATCTGAACTCACCCAAAATAATTCCTGGAGTAGATCTTTAAGAAAAAAAACAAACAGTCAACCTTGATTTTAAAAATTTCCCGTGATGGAGACTCCACCAGGACTCTTGGGCCTGGTCTACACTCAAGGGGAAAGTCGACTTAAGATATGCAACTGCAGCCACGTTAATTTCGTGGCTGGAGTCAATGTATCTTCAATCACATTTTTGTGCCATCCGCACCATGGGAAGTCGACGGGGCCAAATGCTCCTATTGGCTTCCCTTACTCCTGGTGAGGAGCAGGACTACTGGCACTGACGGGAGCGCCCTCTTGGATCGAATTAGCAGGTCTTCCCTAGACCTGCTAAATCAAATGCTAGAAGATCAACCTCTGGAGGTCAATTTTCGCTGTAGTGTAGACAAGCGCTCCGTGAATTATCCTGTGGTTAGCTACCCTCACTGTTACAATTATACCTTATTTTCAGTCCAAATTTGTCTGGCTTCAACTTTCAGCCACAGCACAGTGTTGGATCTTTCTCTGCTAACCTGAAGAGTCCATTATTATATTTTTTCCCCAGGTGAGTACTTACACACTATCATCCAGTGACCCCTTATCCTTTTATTTGTCATGCTAAATAGATTGAGCTCCCCGAGTCCATTCATATAAGGGGGCGATTGAAAAACACAATTACCGCAGGCTCCTCTGGTGTCTTGGCGGTTGATCTTCTGCAAAGTCGTTTAGGCCACTTACGTTTTCAAAAATGACCTGTGATTTGGGTGCTCAGCC
Organism: Apalone spinifera; assembly: GCA_030068395.1. Classification (NCBI taxonomy): domain Eukaryota; kingdom Metazoa; phylum Chordata; order Testudines; family Trionychidae; genus Apalone; species Apalone spinifera. Next base: position 69,245,259 of record JANRFK010006693.1, read on the forward strand.
TGAGACACTTGTAAGCTGATTTTTACTGGTCCTCATCACACCCAATGGCAAATGACAACAGAAGGTGACTCAAATGTTGCCTCCAAAAATCAGAGGATCCTTTAGAAACCGTTGGCCTAACTTCTTTGTAACTCAAGTTGAAGAAGAAGAAGAAGAAGAAGAAGAAGAAGAATAGTCTGAGCTCATGCATTGAAGATGCCAAATTCTGGTGGGAATTGAATGTTTCTCCAACTTGGAGAAGTATTGGGATCCGAAATTTTACATTGTCCCAGTAAGATTTGAGTCTGGATCCAATCTTCAGCAAAGATCAGGACCAGTGTTTTCTTTGGATCTGTGTCTAGATAATGCTGACTAGAGCTTGATTAATTATTCTCATGAGTTTTGACTCTTTTTCTGTCCATAATTTCTCTTTGAACATATTGTGATTTTCTCAAAATTATTTGCCTTTCAAATCATAGAATTGGAGAGTTCCATGGGGCCCTGTCAAAAAAGCTCTTAGGTTGGTTTGCATGGAAAGTGAAAACCAAATACGGTAGAAGAAAATTAAAATATTCATTTGAAAATTATCATAATGCCATGGAAAATACTGACCAACGTCACATGGTGCCTTAGACGTCATTAATTAACATGTCCCAAGTGATAGGACATTGTAATGGGAGCTAGAAGGCTTATGGTCTAGTTCCAGCTTTGCTACTGATCTTCTGTGTGTCCCTGGTCAAGTCATTTTTCCATTCTTTCACTTTCCACACTTTATCTGCTTTATTTATTTCAGCTGTAAGCAGACTGGGATAGGAGCTGGCTCTATGTATGTGGGTATGTCCAGTATCTTGTGTAACAGGGACCTGATCTTGGTGTGACTTTCCATATTATCATAATGCAAATGATGCTTTGCAAAATGCTTTGAGATCTAAATCCACGGATGGAAGTGTCCATAGAAATTAAAAGTGCCATTATTAATTCCATGCCTTGCTGAAGCTTTAGGCTGGCTCTTCTCTTATTCCAGCTAGTCCATTTAACCTCACTACGGAAAATACAGGGACAGACTTGTACTTACGCAAACAATTAAATGGATGGCTGGTGGGGGGAGGGGGGAAATGCACACACCGTCTAGTAATTATTTCAGCAGCATCGGGAGTCTGAAGATCTCACAAGATTCTGCCAAAGCAACTGGCATCTGGAGGAGGGATTTTAGACACACGGAGAGAAAGTCAACTGCCGGCTGGCATCTTTACCTCGAGTGAGCCGTGGGCACACCTTCCACCCACGGCACATTCCTGCTTATCAATCGCAGCTAGAACCCCATTCATCTTCTTGAAAAGAGAATGTTTTGGCTACACTGCGAAGGCTGAAGCCCTTCCCAAAGAGATGACACACCTGGGCAAGGCGGAGTCAAGAAGGGAGCCCCGTGGGTATGTAATGACAACTTGCAGATGTCCCAGGAAGATTGATGGTGTATTAAGCCTCACAATATGGTTCTACTTTCCTGTGCTGAAACAGGCCTTTGCTCATCATGGTGCACAACTGTTTTTCTTGGCTGGGACCAGGGAGGAGAAGGCTCCGTCTTTCGCGCATGCACTTCTTCCCACCGCAGATTAAAACAGCGCTGCCATTAGAGAGTTTGAAGGCAAATTGTGAAATAACGGAGCAGCTCCCTGGCTGTGGAAAAATGACAGCCATCTATTATCTGGGGCTTTTTCCTCAATAGATCTCTCAGCTTTTCATTGGTTTACTGAACTGATCTTATTCAGCAGGGATATTCAGAGCCGGTGATAGGGACGGGCGAACTGGGCGGTTGCTTGGGGCCTCCATTTTCAAGGAGCCACCAACAGAGCCAATTGTAGGGGCGGGTTGAGATGACATTTTGGCCTGACCTCCCGAATCCCTGGTTATTCCCTGACCCCACCCCACCCGTTTTTTTTTTTTTTTTTTGCTTGACAAATTTTTGTCCAGTATTTTTTTTTAAACCATCTGGCAACCCTACTGGCGAGCCAGGCAGTTGCTGGGGCCGCCAATTGGTTAGGACCAGCCCTGGGCATATGCTGTTACCTCTGTTATAGAGTGGGGAAACTGAGGCACAAAGCCTGCAAGTGGAATGAGCCACCCAGCTTAGGCACACAGATGTGTGCTAGCATGTGAAACATAGCACCATGAATGGTGAAGTGTACCCACATAGCGACGGATCCTATGTCGTGGCATTTAGACCACTTACAGAGAGAATGAGTTTGCTCGACAGCCTTACCTCAGAGACATCTGGCTTTTAGCTCATACGATGGAGGCTCCTGCTCTATGTTCCAGAGGTCCCAGGTTCGGTTCCGCCTGTCGGTGTGACAGAAGCATCGGTGTGGTTTCGGGTTAGCTGCCCGGGGTGGGCAGACAGGCTTGGACTTGACCAGCTTAGCCCATGCGGCCGCCTTCTCCACAACATGCACTCTGCTATTTTTAGCACACTCGCTCGAGCCGAGCTAGCTGCAGTCTGCCCACCGGCTTGCTCCCATTGGCATCGGGAACGCAGGAGCACGGACATACCAATTATGGAGCCAACTCTGTCATGAAAACATAAAGCTGGTGGGCCCGGGTCATTGGCAAGTGGGATTAAACCTGAGACCGTAGGGACTATAGCAATGAACGTCTAGGGCATGAGATAACACCAGGTAGCTGCAGAGCAGACTTTTCACACCCAGACTTTTCAGTCTCCCCCTTTAATAATTTTGGTGTGTTCCTCTTTTGGGGTCCCTCTCAGGCAGTGCAGCCCACCTCTGGGCCTTAACAGACAGAGATATGTATGTGTGAAGGCACAAGGATAGAGAAAGGTCTTATGGTTGGGGTCATGGGAGTTACAAGAACATAAGAAGGTTCATACTGGGTCAGACCAAAGGTCCATCTAGCCCAGTGTCCTGTCTGCCGACAGTGGCCAATGCCAGGTGCCCCAGAGGGAGTGAGAGAACAGGAAATCATCACGTGATCCCTCTCCGGTCATCCATTTCCAACCACTGGCGAACAGAAGCGATACACACCACCCCTATGCATCCTGGCTAATCAGCATTGATGGACCCAACCTCTATGAATGTATCTAATTCTTCTATCGAGGTCTAAATTCAGTTCTTAGCCCTGCCACAGATTCCCCATATGACCTTCAGCCAATCACTTAATCTCCTTGTGCAGCTGTAAGATGGGAATCACAGAATCATGGAACGTTAGAATGGGAAGGGACCCCGAGAGGTCATCGAGTCCAGTCCCCTGTCCTCATGGCAGGACCAACCACGGTCTAGACCATCCCTGCTAGATGTCTATCCAACCTGCTCTTAAATATCTCCAGGGCTGGAGATTTCGCCACCTCCCTAGGCAATTTATTCCAGTGCTTAACCATCCTGACACATAGGAAGTTTTTCCTAATGTCCAACCTAAATCTCTCTTGCTGCAACTTAAGCCCGTTGTCCTATCCTCAGAAGCAAAAGAGAACAATTTCACCCCCTCCTCCCTGTGACACCCTTTTAGATACTTGAAAAACTATCATGTCCCCTCTCAGTCTTCTCTTTTCTAAACGAAACAAGCCCAGTTCTTTCAGCCTTCCCTCACAGCTCGTGTTTTCTAGACCTTTTATCATTTTTCTTGCTCTTCTCTGGCCCTTCTCCAATTTCTCATTTTACTTGAAATATGGTGCCCAGATCTGGACACAATACTCCAACTGAGGCCTAATCAGCGCAGAGCAGAGCAGAAGAATGACTTCTCGTGTCTTGCTCACAACACACCTGTTCATGCAGCCCAGAGTCACGTTTTTGCAACAGTGTCACACTGGTGACTCCTATTTAGCTTGTGGGCCACTCTGACCCCCAGATCCCTTTCTGCCGTACTCCTTCCTAGACAGTCGCTTCCCGTTCTGTGTGTCTGAAACGGATTGTTCCTTCCTACATGGAGCACTTTGCATTTGTGCTTATTAAACTTCATCGTGTTTACCTCAGACTATTTCTCCAGTTTGTCCAGGTCATTTTGAATTATGACCTTATCCTCCAAAGCACTTGCAATCCCTCCCAGCTTGGGATCATCCACAAACTTCATAAGTGTAAAAATACCCTCCCTTTCCTCCGAGCTGTCTTGCCTGTTTGGATTACAAAGTCCTTCCAGGCAGGCACTGTCTCTCACTGCGTGTGGGACCAGCGGTGTCCTCATCTCAGCTGGGCCCCTGGGCACAGTTACCATACCAGTTACAAGAGCAGCTTGAGAAATGGGTTTGGTTTTTGACCCACAGAAAATGTTTTTTGGTCTCCCTTCCCCCCCAAAATAACCAAAAACTGAAATTTTGGGCCAAGAACCATTCAGAAGTGGCTTCCTGGTGCCTCATGTTTCTGTTCACTTCTGTCGGTACAGGTGTTACCGATCACCCTTCTGCGCTTGGCAACGTTAATCTAGTGAAGGGAGGGAAAGTCCTGGCATTCATCTCCATAGGCAGTGGCGGTGAAGTTACAGCGTTACATGACACAGCTGTGTCCCCTTAATTAATTAAGCAAACATGGCCTGTTCCCTTCTAGTTCACCCATTGGAAGGTTATGAGGATAACCCATGTCCCGTGCGGTGGGTCTCCATTGCCCTCTAGTGGCTGGCCCATATTAGAAGTTCATGAGTCCACTTCTGCCTCTACGCCGGCAGAGTCGACTCGTTAGCTCCCGCAACAAACGCTCCTGTTTTGGAGTTGTGCGTTCAATCCCCACACGAGATCCATCGGGGTCCGTTGTTAAAAAGGGTGGCTGGTTTTAAATGCCCCAACTGCTGGAATGTGTTCCAGTTCATTGAGGAGACCTTCCCTCAGCCGAACGGAGTTCAACATTTGGACGTTTTCCTGAAGATCCAATCTCATTTTTCCTCTTCTGAATTTCCTTTTATAGAAAAAAAACTCCATATACTGATAAATCCTCTGACGCTTTCTCAGCAGAGTTCAGGGGAATGTCTAGTAAAGACAGTGATGAGCAAATAAAAGAGATTGAATTCCCTACGTAGTGCTCTGAAAAATTTAGAAGCCATAGGAAACAGCACTTAATAATTTAGCTTGTTTCCAGAGGTCTGTCAAAAACATTCGGTCGGCTACCCTCACCGAAAACCGAGAAAGAAAAACTTTGATGCAACCCCTTAGGGATTTCACCTAGTCATAAATAATAACAATTATACCTTGTATTTACATGCCATGTTTCCTCCTGGATTTTCCCAAAGCGCTACATGAACTCAACCATGCATGTAGGCACAGCTCAGTTCCTGAGAGCACTAGCATGTCACACAACGCCAGGAAGCATTGATGTCCCCCACGAAACACATATAATCATTCTTTATTACAGATGGCCGGAGATCCCGAACTCCTCAGCGTTTGGCCGGTGAAGCTACTTCTTGGAATCCAACAGGGATTCTCCTGAAGAGCCAGGAGAGAGTTCAGATCTGCGGAAGTCCTGTCCTGCACTGGAACCACCAAACACTTCCCGCCGTCTGTCACAGTCACCGTGGCGGAACGAAGTGCTGTCCATGGGGCAGGCCGGATGTTCTCCACAGAGAGTGCTTGGCTCCTCTCAGCGCCTGTATTCTAACGGCCTTTAACACTCGGTACAGAATGGAATCATAGACGTGTAGGACTGGAAGAGACCTCAAGAGACCTCGTACTCCAGTCCCCTGCACCCAAGTGAGGGAGCCGACAGAATTGCCAGGCCCCTGGGCAAGAGGCACAGCTCCATGTTTCCGGAAGAGGCGGGGCCTCAGATGGAAGGGGCGGGGCTTGGGGCTGGCTAATCAACCCTTGCCAGCCCTTCAACACCTCCCACTCAGGTCTCCAGAGGTGATTTGAAGGCTTGGGGCTTACTGCCACAGTAACAGCAGCAGCGGTCGGGAGCCCCAGCCCTTTTGAAATCACCAGGCCCGGGGGCAGTTTCCCCTTTGCCCCTCCATTGGCAGGCCTACGCCCCAGGCAGGACTAAATATTCTCTAGACCACCCCGACAGGTGAGATGCAACTAGACACGGAGTTCATCACTTGGTATCATCAGCGGGCATGGGCTGGCCTCTTCTGTGGCCAGTTTCCAGTCAGAAAGGCGTCGAGGGTTAGGCAGTGTGCTGTGAGATGGAGACGGGACTAGAACCTATGAGAGGCCGAAGAAAGGTGCAGACCGGCTGCCGGCTTTCAGGCACTGGATGAGGACTCAAGCAATCCAGCCACGAATCTGCCGCTCGCCTAGCGTGTGACCTCCAGGAAGTTGCGTCCGCTCTCTCCGTTTCTCCCTGACATAGCCTGGGCCGGAGACTCTCGCAGCCCAACGGGCTGTGAAAAGCAGCCGCTCTCTGCCCACGAGGTTGCCTTGCCGAGGGAAGCTTCCAAGCTCACAGAAACAGAAAACTGGCTGCCGACAGCAGCAACGTTCAGTTGTGGCAACTGTTGAAATGGTCCAACATTCCTCCTCCAAACAAAGCCATTTCGTTTCAACATGGCTCAGGTCAACATTAAAACGTGCTCCGAAGCAGGTGCCTCTTAGAAGGTTCAATGCTTCCCTTCCCCTCCATAGGCCAGGCAGGCCAGCTGGACTGCATTTCCCACAATGCACCACAGGCATGCGACTCCCAGGATGCACCAAGGGAGATATAACCCCTCATTAGCAATAGGGCTGAATGAAAAGTTTAGAATCCAGGGACCTATGAACACTGGGGAAGGTCAGGTCCCACGTGTCTGTCTGTGAACCTAACTCTAGTCACTACTCATCTGGACTGGAGTCAAGCTAAACCCTTCCTGAGGTGGACTTAAATCCAACCAGTCTCCGGAGCCACTCAGTTCTCAATAGCATCTTAGCTTTGGGACAGACATGGAAATCTCCCAGGGAAATTTCAGCTGGCAGCTCCTCTAAACTGCCATATTTTTGTTATTTGCCTCAAATACTGAAACAAAGGGCAGGAGAAATTATGTTGAAAGCCAAAATGAAACTACCGGTTCCGGCAAGATGTCCATCGCTTCATGGTCCAACACCCCATCCCCGTCTCAGACAGAGGCCAAAATTCATCTGTTGACCATCTGTGGGCACTAATTTATTTTTCCACATTCAGATTAGATGCCAATGCAGCCGGTCTCTTTTATTTGACAATGTCGTTATTTTGTCCTCGTTTCAGCTCTGACAAAAAAAGTGGGTGCCGAGCAAGAGGGTCCATTTTTAGGGTACATCTTTTGGGGATTTTTTTCTCTCCCCCCCTCCCCTGGAGAGCAAGCACAGACAAAGAAAGTCCTCGAGCAGTTTATGTAACTTCTTGGCTCGCTGCCTCATCCCATTTGGGAGCCATATTGCAATGTGAGCAAGGACGCCGCCAATAAACAGCGGCCCCGGTGTTTGTTTTTTTGGAAGCATGCATCCACACTCATGATAAAATGCTTATTCAAGATCCCAGAAACATCCGCTTTCTTTTCCAAGATGGGATTCCCCGGCTCTTCTCTGAGCACCTTTGTGACATGGAGGCTGAACATGAGTTGAGAGCTGGAGACGGACGGAAGGGAAGTTTCAGTTAAGTAAACAAAGCAGGATGAAAGTTGACATCTGAATTCTCTAGATAACTGTCCGGTGGCAGGGAGCCCTGGGGACAATTCCAACCTCCACTGCTGGATGGTTTGCTGCGGGGATAAAGTCTATTTCCTCTTCTCCAGCATTGTCCCAGCATAGGACAAGCCTCTTGTACACGGTCTCTTCTGTGTTTATCAGACAGGGCTGTTTTGTTTGGTTTGGTTAGCAATAGCAGCATATGGTTTGACCTCGAGAAGGCACCCCCCCCGTGACACGCAAGAATGCCGCTGGGACAACGATCCCAAAGATGGGATGCTGAGGAATGGGAACATTTTAGAAGCCAAAGGCGGTTTGTTGTTTTAACAAATTCTCCCAGTTGTTGAGCGCTGACAGCAGAATGCACTTTATTAGAGATTTTTATTAGAGATCCTAATTCGAACTACCTACTCCATGCCACGCGTAGCCGCAGGCATGGAATTCGGACTAAGTGGGATTTAAAAATGGTGGCTCCCGGGAAGATGCAAATGAAGCCTGGGATATTTAAACCCCGGGCTTCATTTGCAACTCCGATTGCCCTCATTTGCCTACCTAGCTCGAACTATCGAGCTAGTGTAGACATACCCTTACAGAAAAAAACAGCAAGCAAATGGTCTGGTAGCACTTTATAGACTAACAAAACATGGAGATGGGATCATGAGCTGAAGGAGTGGGCTGTGTCCACGAAAGCTCATGATATCATCTACGGCTACGTCTACACAGGCCCCCTTTTCCGGAAAAGGGATGCAAATGA
>JANRFK010006693.1:69257146-69267206 GCA_030068395.1 Apalone spinifera
CTTTTTCATTTTAGTCTGGTTTCCAAATTTTCAATGAAAATCCAGAAATCATAAACCCCAACATTTTGAGGTTAAAAAAATCCATTATGGTAAAGAGTTATTTTCTCCCCAAAATGAAACATTTGACTAAACCCCCAACAAGTTTTCAAGAACAACAAAACCTGAAAAAAAATTCATGGGATTTTTTTTTTTGGGGGGGGGGTAGGAATGAACTTTTGGAATTTTTCAACCAGACGGAGGCGCTCCCCTGCAGTAGGAAGTAAGCACATGCATTTAAAATGTTTCTTTGCCCTCCTCAATTTTCAATCTCTCACATAGAATTTTACCAGACCAAACAATTACGGTTGTTGGAGGACCATGAATGACATTCAAACCCTCGCACATGAAACTCCCGCAGGATAATGACTGACAAAAATGGTCACAGCTGAGCCCTGGAGACACCCCAGGGCTGCTGTTCTCTCCGGGCACTGAGGGTCGGGTCTGTTAAAGGACCCGGAAAGCCACAGAGACCTTCCATTCCTCTTTGACTAGAGTAAAACAAATAGCCCTTACTTTGATGCCTTTCTGCTGCTCTTTGGAAATGAAATTTCCAGCAGGCAAGTATGTGGCACCTAAACTAAGAGAGATTGATTAGGTGAAAGCATTCGCTTGTTCCTGCCATGCTATTTTAACATCAGGCCTTACTTTGCTCCCGGTCTCAGCTGCCAAGACTTTGAAAGATACTTTGCCATAAACTTCAGCAAGAGGGGGACATCTATGGAATCAAATCGGCCTGGATTCACTATAATTCCTGTCTGTTCTCAACTCCCTCGATGTCTCTCCTGCTCCCTAATGGAGACGCAGTGACAGGGTACGTCTACCCAGCAACGTTATTCTGAAATGGCTTAGTCCGGATTTACACAGCCGGCAGTTATTTCGAAATAATGTCGAAATACTGTCAAGCTGGAGGACTTCTTACTCCGACTTCTGTAACCCTCATCGAGGATTACAGGAGTACGAGGAGGAAGGGAAGTCAGAGGAAGAGTGCTCTATTTCAAAATAAGTTCTTTCAAAATTGTGAAAGAAAGTGCTCTTTCAAGCCATCCCTTATTCCTCGTTATCGAGGTTTACAAGGATGGCGAAAGAGCTCGGCCATTTTCTTTTGAAAAAAAAATCGAAAAATGGACGTATTCCTTGGATGTGGCGTTGCTTTTTCGGGATACTTCTGATATCTTGAAAAAGCAATGAAGTCTAGACATAGCCAAAGACACTTGGAAAATGTTCGGTTTCTGTGCTCTAATTAGAGGTTCTTAGATGTGGGAATTCCAATTCCTCAGGAAATGCTGAGATTTGGGGGGAAAAAAATCATTCCAAATTGGAACACAAGGAAGACATTTTTAAATGTCCTATGAAATAAAAACTACCCCCAAAGAATTGATTCGGGACCATTGAAAGGTTTCACTTTGATAACATCCATTTGTGCCTTGTTTCAATAAGCTAATTGTATGGCATTTCAAAAGGCAAGGATGCTGCATTTTGCCTTTCTCGTTCTGATTCATTTCATTTCCTCTTTCATATTACATTCAAATATATCTCCTATCATGCACCAGTGACTGTGACAGTGTGGGGTGCGACCGAATGACACAAACGCACTGACGGGATCAGACTGAAACAAAACATTTTTTACTTCATTCGAACGAAATGAGTCACCGTCACTGAAGCAAAGCAAGAAAGTCAGAATGAGGCATTTCTCTGTGTTCCAGTGGAAAACATTGTTAAAATGGCCATGTGCTTCTAGACCAGTGTTTCTTAACGTGTGTTCTGTGGCACACTGGTGTGCCGTGGAGAACAGAGTTCACAATGGCCGCCCTTAAAAGAGTAATGCCTGCTTCTTTTTTTTTTGCTCAACCGTTGATGTTCCTCATTAAAAAAAAATATTGTTTGGTGTTCATCGGTCTTAAAAAGTTTAAGAAACACTGTTCTAGACCATCTTGCTTTTTTAGTAAACTGTATTTTTCAATGGAAAACTGTTATTGTTTTGCATCAGTTCAAGGTACAATAACAGGGAGGGAGAGAGAGGTGTACCTACCCCCTGGGCTCAGCAAGAGGATTCAGATACCTACCCCTTGTAGTCTATCCCCATTTCTGTAACTGTCTCCATGGGTCTGATTTTGATTCCACTTATCCCCACTTTACACCAAGTAACTCCATGGCATTCAATGAAGTTTTTCCTGATTTACATCGGGAGTAATTATAACTGGTTTGCCCCCACCCCCCCCAATTTCTCCATTTATAAATGATCCTTAGATAAAACACATTAGAGTGGTTTAACATATTTTCTCCCTTCCATTTTTCTCTCTCCTGTGCTGGTTTTTAATACTAGGGGGCACACGGACACAGGGGTATTTGTTGTGTGTGTATTCTCTAAGGGTGCGTCTACACAGCACCCGAAACTCAAAATAAGATATGCAATTTGCACGATGCACATTGCATATCTTATTTCGATTGTACTTTGAAATAGGTGATTTTGAAATCTGGCGCATCTACACAGCATCACATTTTGAAATAACACGCTATTTTAAGACATCGCAACCCTCGTAGAACAAGGGTTACAAGGATGCCGAAATAGCACGCCCGTTATTCAAAAAAATATTTCAAAATAATGGGCAGCTTGTTAAGTCGCGGGGTAGCTATTTCGGGATCCCTCTAGTATCCCGAATAGCCATGCTGTGTAGACATACCCTAGGTATCAAGGAGCTTGAAAACAAACAGGCATGCTCAGAGGAGATGGGTCCTGTAGTTAAGCCTATTGCTGCTGAGGCAGAAGTTATGAGTTCAAGACTGCTCTTTGGTCAATTATCCACCTTTCAGAGTTGGGATGCTGTCTTCTTGCAATGGTAGCGAATCCAGGCTTGGGGATCAAAGGAGTGTAAGTGTGGTGCAAAGCAGCATTTGGACTTACTGCTGTGTGGGGAATAGTATTTAACCAGACCTCAAACCCTGATTGCTAATGGAGATCAGGGAGGAAGTTACAGAGGGGGGAGATCTGATAGGACATTTGATGCATTTCCCTGCACATACCGGGATTGTCCCTACTGTGTGTTTACTAAGGCAGCAGTTTTCAAACGTTTCTTCTTGTGACCCAGTTGAAGGAAATTGTTGATGCCCACCACCCAACAGAATTGTATCTTCTGACTAGAGGGTGGGTTCTGGGGGAGTAGGGGCTAAGAATGAGGAGACTGGGATGCAAAAGGGGGCTGTGGGTTTGGGGGGGGGGCTTAAGGCGAGAGCAAGGGGTTCTACGGCAGGTTTCCTGCCTGTCCTGGTGTAACCCTGGTGTAACCTAGTGGGTTACTGTCCCAGGCAGCGGCACTTAGCCCACTTACAGTGAGAGATAAGAGCAAGAGAACTCTGCAGCCTAAGCTAGAAGTCAACTGGCTTTATAGCTCCAGCTGTAGAGGGTCCTATACACAGGTCCCAGGTTCAAATCTGCTTGGTAGTACAGCAGGTCTGGCTCCCAATTAGAAGCACACAAGCAGCTCTGTATGCTGCTTTGGCATGCCTACAGACCCAGCTCCCATTGGCTGTGTAGAGCCTGTGCTCAGGGTGGGGGAACCCCCCCCCCCAGAAGCCCAGCCTGCTTCTGGGGCACAGGGTGGTCTGCCAGGACAAGTAGGAAGCTGCCTTAGCACCCACATTGGGTCATCCTATATGCTCCCATTCTGTTTCACTTTATTATTCCCAGGGCCTCTAGTTATGGGCAGACCGCAAGAACGTGTGTTTCTGCAGCCCTTTGCCAGGTGGAATGTGCTCATGCATTGATGAGTGAAGCTGTAGCCCTGGCTGGCAGAATAGAGCTCCCTGGGGTTGTTGGAGGGGGGAGAAGTCTAATCCTGGTTTAGCTCGTAACCAGTGTTCCCTGCAAGCCGAGCGCTTGGGTGGCCACAGAGGAGAGATTCAGCTGCTGCCCAGCTGATTAGCAGAGCACCCACAACCAGAAGCACTGCTGGTGGTGCACATCTGCACATGCCTTGGCGCACTCAACAAAATGTATTCTACAAATGAAAAAAGTTAGCGGGAGCATTGCTAATGACTGCGGGTGTCTGTATGTGTGCGGCTCTAGCACATCACGAGCCCGTCTGTAATGGCACCAAGGAAGGCACCCGAAAATACAGCCTCATTCTTATGATACAAAGGACCTCCCGCTGGAGGAAGGGGGGCCTCGATCGCTGCTTGGACATCCACCGTCTGCTTTTGCCACCTCTGAGAGGGACCTGGAGCATGGAGCCAGTGTACAGGGCATTGTGTTAAGTTCTGGAGTGAGAGCACAGAGATGCAGGGATCCTATAAGTCTTTGTATGACAGTAGCACAGAAAGAACCTGACAAATCCGGGCCCCGTTGTGTCAGTCGCTGAACATATGCCCGGTCACAGAGAGTTCCTGCTCTGAAGCGCTTATACACAATGGCTGCGTCTAGACTGGCATGATTTTCCGGAAATGCTTTTAAGGGAAAAGTTTTCCGTTACAAGCATTTTTGGAAAAAGAGCGTCTAGATTGGTACGGACACTTTTCCGCAAAAGCACTTTTTGCGGAAAAGCGTCCGGGCCACTCTAGACGCGCTTTTGCGCAAAAAAGCCCCGATCGCCGTTTTCACAATCAGGGTTTTTTTGTGCAAAACAATGCCGTCCTGTCTACACTGGCCCTTTTGCGCAAATGATTTGCGCAAAAGGGACTTTTGCCCGAACAGGAAGGGCAAAGTATTTCCGCAAGAAGCACTGATTTCCGACAGTAGGAAGTCAGTGTTCTTGCGGAAATTCAAGCAGCCAGTGTAGACAGCTGGCCAGTTTTTGCGGAAAAGCGGCTGATTTTCCGCGAAAACTGGGCAGTCTACACACAGCCAACTAGACGGCGCAAAGAAAACAGAGGCACTGACTAGGGAAATGACTTGCCTGAGAAGCCCAGGATCCCTACCGCCCAGGACAGTGCTTGCTCACTAGATTACACTGCCTCTCAATGGAACTAGACACCGGTTATCCTCCGAGTCCCCATTTGGATGGCCAATCTTGTCCACGTGTACCCTGCATGCCACGGCCCCTGACAATCAGGTGACCTCCAGGTGAGCAGAAAGCTAGTCAGCCACTCTGACTAAGCCCCAAGGAGTGGATGCTAAGTTTGGCTCACTGAGAAGTTGGTATTCTTTGAGCATGAGAGGGCATATTTCCTACGTGACTCAGGGAATCACCCCATGGAGGAAGGTTGAGAAACAAATTACACAACCTGGACCAGATTCGGCGTACTCTTCCCTTGGGGTAAAGCAAGAGCAATTCCACTGACTTGAATTGGCATCTCCTGAGTTGTTCCAGATTTACAGCGGTGTAACTGAGGTCACTGCCTCGCCCTGGACGAGAGAAGCCACGCGGCTCCTTGTCTAATTAGCAATGCCGATTTAAAAAATACTCTCCGTTGGCACACGATTTCCTTACAACCCTCATTACTCGCGCTCAGATTCTTAGCATGTGAGTCTTAAACCATCACTACCCTGTGTCTCGCCCGCAGCTGAAATACCAGGCGGGTTCTGTAAATAGCAACCCGACACAAAGTAAATATTGCTCCCCTGGCACCGAAGGTGTGTTTGTGTACACAGATAGCTTTGCTATCGGGCATGCTGTAGGCTGGCGCTCCGCTTCTCCTCACAATACTCCGCCTGGAGGGCTGAAGGGCCCAGTGCCGAGGGGGCGTGGGGGGTTGTGTGCGTGCGGTTCTTCACCTCCTCATTATTGCCTGGCAGAAGGTGAGTGGCCGACGAGCATTCGGGAGCCGCTGCTGCATTCCAGAAGGGTGTCGTCGGTGAAGAGCCCGAGTCCTCAGGTGGGACCGGCTGGCGTGGCCACGCTGTCACGTTCATTTAGGTCAGGGCTATTCAACTTTGGAAGCCCCGGAGGCCACAGTGATACTCACAACACATGCCGAGGGCTGCAACTTAAGTGTGGTTGCATTGCCATGCAAATATATATTCAAATATATGCAAATAACTTCTTTCACACTGACAGGCACGAATACAAAGATGAAGGCAAGACTACACAACACGCAGGCCCCATTTGAGTCAGTTCTGCTGATATTAATAAAATGCAATAGTTACCCGATTTCCACCCGTATACGCACTTTTAATGAGCAGTGATAGTACAGGGATTTAACTACCAAAACGCATATCAACAAAAGACCGTTATATTGACTAGTTTTTTGTTTTGTCTCCCACCCACCGGCCGCGTGTTGAGACCCACGTAAACCCAAACTGCACAGCGGGCCGCAAACAAACGTGTTGAGTAGCCATGGTTTAAACCATGCGGCTCGTGGTTTGTTATGAATTATTCACTCGGCTCTAAAAACGAGTTACAGACTAACCTGGCTACCCCTCTGAGACTTTTTCACTTGGCTCGGCTTGTCGCATGCCCACTGGATGGGGTCCCTCTACATCACACACACGGAAAGCGAGACATAAAAGACCGGGTGCGTTGAGCAAGAAATGACTTTGAAATATTTGCTTTGTGGAAGTGGGGCCAGACTTCAAAGCCTTTTTCTTCCCCGGTAAGTCGCTATTCACACAAGTAGCCCCGGCTGGCTTCTTGAGGCTTAAATAGATTGCTTTTTTTTTTTCCTGCCAATCCGGTTGGTCAGGCAACACTTCAGTGACGAATCAATAGCGCCCGCATCTGAGGCTCAGCAAGGGATGGGAATTAGGGTGCAAGCACACAGCAGCATCTCTGCCCTCGAGAGGGACCTTCAGCGCCAAACGCACCTTGGCCCTGGACTGAGACCTTCACCCTGATGCAAATTCCACTCGGACCCCGAGTTTGCACCATGAATCCTTTCCTCGGGGGGGTCACTGACACAAAAGAGTAGAGTCAGTCCACATTCTCAAAATACCTGACATTAATAATGAAAACAAACAAGCACCAGAAAACAGCCAAGACCCAGAAAGAATTTAACCCGACAGGCAATCTTATTCCTTTTCCTTTTGCTTTCCCCTGTTACTCAGGCCTTGTAAGTCAGCTTTCTGTTTGGAGCAAAAATCAGTGACACAGGGTCAGGAATTTTCTGTGCCTTTGTTTATTTACAAAATGTGCACAAATCCTGTTTCTTGGAACAGAAATGGTAACAACCCATGCACCGTAAGTCCCCTTTGCAAAAACCTCAGGGAATAAAGACTTCTGTTTTGTTTCTCCATGTTCACTCCTTATTTAAACATCCTACGGCTTGTCTCCATGTACCGGGAGATGGATGCTGAGGAGATCGATCTCCCTGGGTTTGATTTAGTGGGTCTAGTAAGGACCCACTAAATCGACTGCTGATTGCCCTTCCCCCTTAGGGTTGCCAGATGCTCTCCCAAAAAATACCGGACGCCCGGTATTTTTTGGTAAAGAAAAAACAAAAAAGGAACGTGGGATAAGCAGCGATCACAACCCCGCCTCCTAGCTGATGCTATTTACATAGCTGGAGTTACATACCTTAGTTTGACTTTGACCCCTCATGTAGACCTGGCCTTAGAGGCAGTACTTCCAGCACTTCTCCTGGGAGATTTCCCCCAGCTCAGCACATCCTTATAAAACAATTCATCCTAAATTTCTTTTTGCAGACTCCTTCTGCCTCCTGGTCAGCTCCTCCTCGCAGTTCTGCAGTCCCTTGACCCATTTGGCCTAGCGTACCATACCAGACACAACACTGGGACTTAAAGTTTGGACTCAGACCCAGAGTTCGCACCATATCTCAGGGTGGTTCTGATCTGGGGTTGTTCGTTCTACCCCTTGAAGCAGACAGGCCCAGAAACTACATTGAGGTCTGGATCCAGATTTGACAGCGATGCAAATCGGCATAATTCCATGGACTCTTCGACATGCGGAGTGTGTTAATGCTCAGGAGACTGTGTTTGTCTGAGCCCTGGGCTACACCAGGCAATTATTTCAAAATAACCCCCCTTCTTTGGAAATAATAAGCGGAGCGTCCACTCTACCAAGCCTGTTATTTCAAATGGCTAGTTATTTTGAAATCTGTGCTCTTGCTTTCCTCAGGGAATAATGCTTATTTTGAAAGAGCGGTCGTGTGGATGCTCCTCTGCTGCTATTTTGAAATAACGACTCCCCAGAGTCGTTCAAAGTAGTTACTCCCCAGTGCGTCTTGGGGCTCTCCATCCAGGTCCACATTAACAGAGCTGGCCTCGGACTCATTTCGAGGCTCCCCCATCGTGGGGACATACTAGTTTGATTTTGTTATTTTGGGAGGTATTATTTTGAATTTAGTTCTGTCCTAGTGTAGCCATGCCCTGAGGCACATTTGAAGATAGTGGCAAGTGGAAAGAGTTAATAGAAGCTCTCCACTACAGTGTTTTCTTTATTGGATTTTTTGGGGGGGGGGGGGCAGAGAGAAGGGTACAACCAAAAGAGGGGGAGGAGAGAAGGTCCAACTCAACAGCTGATTGTAAGATTCTGTGCTTGGTCGTGCCATGAGGGCAGGGGACTGGACTCGATGACTTCTCGAGGTCCCTTCCAGTCCTAGTGTTCTGGGATTCTATGATTCAAGCTCAATGAAAGCGTTTGGCGTACCCAGCTGGGAAGGAAAACGAGAAAGCCCCCAAGTCAGGTAGACTCGCGGTCCCACAACAGGCGTTCTATTTGTCCACGGAGGCAGATCTGGTCAAAAGGACAACATGGTTTTAATTTACCAACACTTGGCAAAGGAAATCGTGTAGCGGTTATGGATGGGGTGACTCTCGCCCTGTTCCGCAGGGCAGGTAGGATTAATTCATCAGCCTTCCAGCTTTCCACAAACTGAGAGAGAGAGAGAGAGAGAGAGCAGGAGGGGAGGTAGCGGAGAGGGGGAAGGCAAGATTTATATCCAGATGGGAATGTCGAAGCAAGGGTGGGAGCCGCCGCTGGGAACCTCCACAATGAAGGCTATTCATCACGTCTTACAGCAACAGCACTCAGAAATGCACAAAACCAGAAAGTATTCCACCAGCCTGATCTTTGGTGAGCATTTGGGGTTTCAGCGAGGAAGCAAATCCACCAGTAGCAGAATAGCTCCAGGCTCATATATCCTTGTCTTGGGATTGCATAGTTCTTTGTGGGGGTTTGTTTGTTTTTTTGGTTAACCCTTCATTTTGCCAGTAATCCACACAGCGTCTCTTTCCTCGTGGGTCTGGGAGCAAGGCGGGATCCAGCCGGAGTCAACCAGGAATGAGACAAGGGACACAGAACACAGCATGGTGTTTTTCGCCAGAGAGGGGCTAATTCGGGAAGGCAGAAATCTCACTCGGCAGCTTAATGGCACCGAACCTGTTCTCCTTTGGGCAAACTCTCTGCAGGTGTAAACTAGCCTAGTTCCATTTGAAATCTACATAGTAATTTACAACAGTTTGGCTCAATATCTTAAAGGGTTCTGACAGCTTTTATACACTCATGGTGGTGGGGGGAATAAAAACCGCACTGAAAATAAACATGAACACAAAAATAAGCCATTGATATGGAAATCAAAAGGGATATTGTCATGATTAAATATATTTATTATCCTAGATAATTCGTCTAGACATTAACCATTATAGCTGTATTAGTTCCAGCTACTTAGTATACTTCCTCATTTTTATTTTAGTGATATCACTATGTCGGATAATGAGGAGTCCTGTGGCATTTTAGAGACTAACAGATTTATTAAGGCATCAGCTTTTGTTACTGATAAGTAAGAAGTTACTTACCAAGTGTTAATAAGGCGAATCAAGTCAGGCTAGATGTGGCCTTGATAAGTAACTTGAAAAGTAACTTCTTTGTTTTGTAGTATTTTCATATCTATATACCCCTGCCTCGGTAATTTCAACTCCAACTCATCTGAGGAAGTGGGTTTTACACACAAAAGCTTATTCCCACACAAAATGCATTTCGAAATAGCATTTGGCTATTCCGAAATAGCGCGTCCATACTGAGTGGACGCTGAATCGCATTTAAGGACGGCCGGAACCAGGTCCGGCAGGGCATCAGCTCAAGAGCCTCCCTGGTCTGCCCCACTGGGGGCTTGTGCCTCATTCCTCCCTCAC
>JANRFK010006693.1:69280233-69292926 GCA_030068395.1 Apalone spinifera
CGAATTAGCAAAATGCTAATTTGAATTAGTTTTTAGGTCTAGATGCACTAGTTCCAATTAGCTTAGTTCCAATTAACTAATTCGAATTAAGTTAGTTCAAATTAGTGCTGTAGTGTAGACGTACTCTTATAGACAAACAGATTTATTGGAGCCTAAGCTATCGTGGGCAAAGACCCACTTCGTCAGATGCATGTAGTGGAAATTCCAGAGGCAGGTATAAATATGCAGGCATCAGCAAAGAGTGCCAATCAAGAGTAAGGCTAGATATAATGAGGTCAATTCAGTCAATTCCGACTTCTAGCAGGTGTGGTCTTTACCCACGAAAGCTTATGCTCCAATAAATCTGTTAGTCTATAAGGTGCCACAGGACTTCTCGTCGCTTTTGCAGATTCAGACTAACACAGCTACCCCTCTGATACTTGATTGAGAAGGAGAAAGACTCACCCCATATTCTCTTTGCACACCAGAGTCTGATGGGCCCAGGCTAGTAGATTGTGTGCATCAGCTCTTTGGGGGGGGGGGGCTCCCCAATGCTGGGGGGAGCCCTGAGCCTCGGGGGCTGGATCCAGGCAAGCCAGGGGCCACAACTGGCCTCTGGGGTCTCAGGTTTGAGAAAAATGTGGTCCTGGCACACTTGAGTCCAATGTTAATGGGCTAGGAAAGAAACTGAGCTTCACTGCATCTCTTAAGACAAGAACTTGTTCTTGGACTACCCCCCCTCCCCCCCACACACACAGTCTTGAGCGGGAAGTTTGCAAAGTGGGGAGAAAAAATATTCCCCAAGTCTAGTTAGCAGCAGGTTTCAAGGTCGTTTAAGGCAGAAGGAATCAGTATTGATACAGCCCTGTGGATGTGTGTGTACAAAGTATCTGCAAAAGCAGCCGCTCCTGCAGTCGTCTCATATTGCATTTGCAGGTGGGCCTAAATGGCTAAAAAGAACGATTTAACGGTGACCCCCGCCCTTACGACTGTCGTAAGTCGAGCCGTCCTACGTTGAACCCTTATTTCCCATAGGCGCAATGTTATGAATGGCGGTTCTGTGCCTGGAAACCCATTTCATACCCTAGAAATACCAACATTGACTATGGAAATGGAGGAAAAAACTAAACTCAATTGTTCAAGTAATGCACAAAAATAACTAGAAAGTGAAGAGCGATGTGGCGGAGACGCGCACAGGTCAAGCAGCAGCTGCACACCGGTGAGTCTGAATGTGAACGTTTCCTGTTTTGGAATGATGCGGGGACTCTGCATCGTACACGGTCATAAATGCGAGCTACGGACGTAAATGGGGGGGGGGGGGGTTAGGAGCTATCTTGAATGAAAAAAATGGTTGTAAATGTGGGGGGTCGTAAGTTGGGCGGTTGTAAGTCGGGGGTCGCCTGTAGCTAGATCTTGTCAGTGTGAATAGTGTGTTCGTTTCTTGTGGTAATGTACACAACAGGTATAAATGTAATTTGTGAGAGTCAGTTTAATAACGAGGTAATTATTTGTTCAACTGAAGAAAATACTTGTTCAGATAGGGGTGGGGAACCTCTGGCCCCGGGACCGGATGCGGCCCCTGGCTTGCCTGGATCTGGCCCCTGAGACTCGGGGCTTCTCCCCAGCCTCATGGAGTCAGGGTTGAAACTCTAGCCCTGCGCCCCGTCCCACCCTGACCTCCACCCCCACTCTGTTCTTGCAACCTACCACCCTCCCAAACCCACCAGCCCTCAACCCACTCCTGCACCCTCCCTCCTGCCCAGACCCCACACCCCAAGCCTGCTTCCCAGCAGCCCCCTCCCACACTCTGAACCCCTCATGTTTGGCCCCAGGAAATCTACTAGCCTGGGCCCCCTAGAGCAAAGGAAGAGTCTTTCTGCTTCTCATTTGGGGCCACATCAGTAAGTGGTTGGGTTTTTTGTTTTGTTTCTCACTTTTGTGCGGCCCACCCCTGACTGATTTTTCTGTGGATCAGTGGCCCCCAACCCAAAAAGGTTTCTCACCCCTAAAGCATTCGCTCTGAAGGTTCAATCTTGTAACAACATTCTATTCTAGTCTTAGGGTGCCAATTCCCACTGGGTGCAACCACATGATGTTACAAGAGTTTTTCCTTCACATTTCAGTGGTGAATCATAGAATCGGAGGGCTGGCGGAGACCTCAGGAGTCATCGAGTCCAGCCCCTGCCCAAAGCAGGAACAACCCCAACTCAATCAGCCCAGCCAGGGCTTCAGCAAGCCGAACCTTAAAAACCTCTAGGGACAGAGATTCCACTCCCACACTTCTAGGAGCAAGCACCAGCAGGTACCAGGAGGAAGAGCTTGAGAGAAGGAAGGTGCAGGCGAAGAAATAGCCCAGAAGTTTTGTAGCTGTCTCACAGCTAGTGTTGGACACTTTTAAAGGCAGCTGCTATTACAGGGCCCCGGGCTGGAATCCAGAGTAGAGGGTGGGTGGGGTTCCCCCCAACACTCACTCCCCATTTCCACTTGGGGAAAAGACAGCCTGGGGAAAAAGGGGGTTACTCAGCCCTGTATCATTAGAGGGGTCCACCCACACTGTGGGTTTGGGCTTTCCCTCTATATCTTATGCTGGCCAGTGAGGAGAGGAGCTCGACAAACAGAAGCTGGTGCCTAAATTGATGGTTCCTGTGAGCCTTTGAGGCAAGCAAATCGGCCTGAAAGCACGGGACCCACCGAGTTTGGATAGGAGCTTTGTCACAACTGTGACACTCTTAGTACCCTTTCTAGACCCGAGGAAGAACTCCGTGTGGCTCTAAAGTTTGTCTCTCTCACCCACAGAAGTAGGCCCAATGAAAGATATTCCCTCACCCACCTTGCCTTTTTACCCTCCAGGGCCTCGCACAACAGTTGAGCCCTGAAAGTAGAGAGCTCTGGGGTCATTCTACTCCCTTACAGGCCCCAGTGCCACGTTTCATGAGGCGGTTCTGTCGTCCGCATTCGTGAATCCCGCCGTTGGGGCTGGTAGTTTTGTTGGCTTGGAGAAATGTCGTTTTCCATGGTTGTGGAGGGAAACGTGGTCTCTGAGGAGGCCCTGGGCCAACCCCTAATCTGGTTCTAAATATCTGGCCCAGATTCTAGAGTTCTGGTTCTGTGCACATCCAGAGCCCGCGCAAATACGCTCATGTTGCTAAGTACATACTCCCCTTTGTCTTGGGCAAATTGCTCCTTATTTTCAGACATCGTGCTTCCAACTTGCCAAAATGAAGTTTGATTGTTACCCTGCCCGGCCAGTATCCTTGTTAGTGTATGAGAACAGCCCGCAATTGCTTTCAACTTGTGTCGTGACAGTCTCCGTTGAGGGTTGCCCAGAACTGGGTCGTGAAGCTGGTTTTAGGGGATACGTAGCATTCCTCCCCTCACGCGCTTTGTAATAGTCCTAGAAATTCACTGACTTCCACTGGAATGTGAGCCAAAAGTCCCTCTTTCCCACACACCCCTCCCCAATGGAGATACGACAGGTTGAGCCTCTCTGGTCCAGAAACTTTGGGATCTGACTGGTTCCAAACGAGAGAATTTTCTGGACCATGGGAGGCCAATATTGTCTAGCAGCATTACCAACACTTCCACTGCTTACTGGGCTCTGAGAAGACATTTAGAGCTAAATTAGAGCTAAATAACAGCCCAGAACACTGAGGCTGTGTCTAGACTATAGCCTTTTATCAGAAAAAGCTACGCAAATTCCGCTCTGCAATTCTTTTTCCGATTGCTTTTCCAGAAGAGGCTTTTCCGCCATTTGGCCCCATCTAGACAGGGCCAAATGGCGGAAAAGCCTCCTCTTTTGGGGAGCCGTGTAGAACGGGGTATACAGGGCTCCCCAAAAGAGCGCGTCTGCTCTTCCGCAAAAAAAAAGCAGCAGAGCAAATGTGTTCCCTAGACACAGCAGGGAGGATACCTCCCGTATCCTGAAACCCCCCCGCAGTCTAGAAATACCCTCAGAGGACCGGTGGCTGTCAGACTTTATGGGACCACAGGAAACTTGGCCACGGCCATGAAAAGTGGACATCTGTCTAATTAAAATCATTCTGGATGACGGATGTTTCTGGACGAGAGAGTTCTGGATTAGAGAGGTTCAGCCTGTACTGGCTATTTATTTAACAAGAGCAATAAACTCAGACATAAAGTGGAGCAGTTAAAACGAGTATTTTTAAACAAACGCCAAGTGAGGCAGTTGATCCTTCTCTTTTGTAAACATGGCCTTACTGCTTAAGTCTTTTTCACTCTCACCACCAGCCAGATTTAACTTCGAATGTCCTCAGCAAAAACACTGCATTTCTCTACAGCTGAGTAAAATAGTATGGGGACCTAGCAATAAATACTAGAGAGAGGTGGGGGGGGGCACACAAATTTGGGGTGGAGCTACTGGAAAAAAATATCCCAGAATCCTGTTACAAAGGCAAGCACTGGTGACTCTGAAGTATTGTCTTATGAGACATAAGAATGGCCGTACCGGGTCAGACCAAAGGTTCATCTAGCCCAGTATCCTGTCTTCTGATAGTGGCCAATGCCAAGTGCCCCAGAGGGAGTGAACGGAACAGAGACTCCTCACATGATTCCTCGCCTGTCGTATGTTCCAAGCTCCTGACAATCAGAGGCTAGAGACACCACCCCTCTCCATCCTGGCTAGTAGCCATATCTAGCTCTTTTCTGAACTCTGTTATGATCTTGGCCTTCACAACATCCTTTGACGAGGAGTTCCACAGGTTGCCTGAGCATTGTGAGAAGTACTTACTTTGGTTTTTCTTAAACCCCCTGCCTATTGATTTCATTTCACAAACACTCACTTGGTTCTCAGAGTGAGACCAGAGAACACAGTCCCCAAGGTCAATCTTCTTTAGTTTCTGTGCCTTTCCAGTGTTTATTTCTTAACCCACCTAAATGTGCCTAAAGCTCTGGGATACAGTTGGGCAAAGGAGGAATTGACATTGTCCGAGGCAGAGTTATGGCACCATGAAATGTAGAGCCCAACCTTGCCAGCACTGTGCGAGTGGAACAACTTTAACTTGGCTGCTCGGTGGGCGATTGGGCATAAATGGCTTTTAAGCAGGTCGTATTTAGGTGCTAAAGTGGTGATTTGAAACATACTCCACTCTCCATGGAATCTCCATCACTGGAGATATTTAAGAGCAGGTTGGACAGACACCTGTCAGGGATGGTCTAGACGGTGCTTGGTCCTGTCGTGAGGGCAGGGGACTGGACTCGATGACCTCTCGAGGTCCCTGCCAGTTCTAGTGTTCTGTGATTCTAAATGTTCTCGAATCATACTGTGCTATTGGAACCATACTCTGGTAGTGAGCTGAGGCAGAGCAGGGTGACACCAATAGATAAACTTCAAAACCACATGCTAAATTATGCTAATCGCACTCCTTTGGCTACTTCACCTATTTCTAATCAATCTCCTTAGGGAAGCATTTCAACATACCACACCCCAGAGCAGCTTCAAACAGGTGCCATTAAAAACCAAATATCATCAGCCCTTTCGCAGAAATGTCTCGTTCTTTTACCCTCAAAAGTAGACTCCTCCCACCCCCAGAATTATGCATCAGACAATCTGGACGGCCAATGTCCGGGCTGGTACCAAGAACACATTTAAGTTCCCTGTATATCAAAACTCTGAGTCCAGAACTGGGTGCATTGGACCGCTGGTAGGAGGAGACTTCTGGCTTCATGAGATGATACAGGGCATTCTGGCCTAGCTGTTGAACAGCCCAACATAGGAAATCTCAAAATTGCCAACATATTGTGTACGCCAGAGTCAGCCTAGGAAAATAAGTCTCTGACCAAGCGAGTTCATAGCAGTGCCTATTGCATCTACAAACTTTTGGTGGGTGTCTCAATCATTCATAGGTCTCCTCTCCTTTTGCAGAATGCACTGTAGAGTTTCTGGTGCTCAGCAGCTTAGATTCACGCAGACAAACCGATGAGAGGTGTTGGCCAAATAACAACATTCCCTTGATGTTACGTTTGTGGATGTTCCTCCCTCTGACCACCCGGGGTGACACCACTCTCTCCATGTTCAACATCAAAGAAGAGGATGGAAGGAAAGAGAAGCCAGAGAATCCTCCAACACGGTACAACAAAGATGTGGCTTAACCTGACTTTAGGGATGATGGGGGCGGTAATGTTTTTATTTCCATGTCTTTGGAAAGACCCTGCTTGAGCTCACTTGGGGCTTTGTTGCGCAGGAGTAATGTGGTTGTCCCAATGGCATGGCAATAAAACAATTATGCTGCCCCATCATGTGGGTATTTTCCCTTTCTCCAGTGGATTTCATATAAACAGCAGCCAAGAAGTGGCAAGACGTTCCCAAGCTTTGAGCATCACCTGTGTGCATCCCTCATTAGCTTCGTTAGGCACATAACCTCAGGGAGCTGCTAGAAAGGAAACCCTTGGGGATCAAAGCTTCTGGTATGGTGGGCAAGTGAGCAAGAGGGGCTGGTTTCTCTGTGACACGCAGCTCTATGAATCTTGGGAGAGATTCGTGAACGCACAGAAGGAATTTGCGATACGGAGAAAACAATGAAGCTTTTTTTTTTTTGGAAATTGAGTCAGACATCTTGGGACATTATCCTTGAGTGACCCATGAAAACCGGAACGGATGAACTCCTACATAGCTGAGAAGCACATCATGTAATATTGCTGTCAGGAAGTCTGCAGCTGTAACCCTGTGGCCTATAAACGCCGCTTTGGGTAGCTTCTTTTCCGCTGGCACTGCTCTTCCCTTTTGGCTCTCAGAGTCTTCCCTTAGTTCTCCGTCTCTCAGGGTTCCTTATTTCCCTTAATTGGCTTTGCAGTTTAACCAAAGAAAGGAATTTTAACTCTCTGCATCTCCAAAAGTCTCCCTCCAGCTCAGGTTTCCACATAGACATTTCCCTCCCCGGCCTCAAGTCACCGAGGTCGGTTTCATCTACACAGGAATCCATAAACAAGCGAGCAAGAAAGCTCCGAGGTATTTTTACGAGATGGCTAGCAGGTCTCGCGCTGCTCAAGCAGAAGAGAAAGTGTTTGGGTTTGTAGGTGGTGCTATTCTTGCTGTAGCAGTAATTTACATCCTTCGAGCCATTCCCCAAAGGAAGGGAAAGGGGTCTTTTTGAACTCAGGGATGCCATGCATTGCAATGGTATGTACCCTGTAACGCAGAAGAACTTTTCAAGTCTCCATGATTGAAGCTATGATAACGGTGTTGGGAAAGAGGGTAGTCACTGGGCATATAGTAGTCACATGTACACTGCCTTGGGTTAGCATGGAGCATGAGACAGGGTGTTCGATTATCCCGGCTCTTCTTGAAAAGTACTATACAGAACTGGACTTCCATCTGGAAGGGTGACCGAGTAGAGAAGATAGTACTAGAGAGGTAGCCGTGTTAGTCTGATCTTGCTAAAACAAAAGGAAAAACTATGTAGCACTTTAAAGACTAACAAGATGGTTTATTAAGCGATGAGCTTTCGTGGGCCAGACCCACTTCCTGAGATCATATTCTGGAAGAGAATTGGCTTGATCATATATACCGAAGGAATACAATGAAAAAAGTGAACCTATTATTAAACTGACAAATCAGATTTAGTATAGAAGGTGGGGTGAGGGAAGGGGGGGGAGAGAATAGCTACTTATGAGTCAATGAATGGCTAATCAGTGGTGATAAGTGGGGAAGCTATCTTTGTAATGGTTAAGGTAATTAGCATCTTTGTTAAGGCCAGTTCTGGGACAGGTTGGACCTCCCTGGTCTAGCACCCTCAGGACCTGACTGGTCCCAGACAAGGGAGTTTGCCGGACTAGAGGAGTTCATGCGGGGGAGGCGGCACCAGCCTCCTCGCTGGGCTCCTGTCCCCAGTTACCTGAGCTTCTCTCTCACATGCTGCAGCAGCCCCGCCAGCCTCGTGGCAGCCCTGCCATCCCAGCAGAGCTCCCAGTGGCCCCACCAGCTGTGGGCTCTGCTTCACTGTAAACTCTGCCTCCTCCCACCATCAGCTTCCCTGCCCCACCGGCTGCCGGCTCTGGTGCCCCGCTGGCCCTGCCAGCTGGCTCCGCTCTGAGCTGCCGGCAACCTCGGCCACTGGGGCTCTAGTCCCACCACATCCGTGGCCCTGCAGGACCACGGACGTTGGTGCACCAGAGAGTCCCAGACCACAGGGGCTCACCCTGTAGTAGTGTGTCAGCTTCGTCTTTGGCCCTGCGTCTTGTCCCTGTGTGGCGTGGGGCAAAGACTGTGGCTTGTGAACTGGACTGTTGACCCACTTGTGACGCCACAGCAGGAGGGGGGCAATAATTTTTGAAGGGGGGGGGGCACATCACAAATTTCTGACGTGGTTGCTACTTCCTACCATACTCCGTTGAATTTCCTTCAGGGTCCTTCCTCCAGCCCTTCTGTAGTGCTGGTGTCCCACTGGCTGGTTCCCCACCCCGGTCCCTCTGGTGGTTCACCAGCAGGACCTCCTGCCTCCTCAGCAGCCAGCCCTGACTGAGCCTCTCTGCAGGCTTTTATACCTGGGCTGCAGTCTGAGCATGCCCAGCAGGGTGTGGGGGCGGGGCTTCTTCCGCCAGGGGAGCCTGTTTAAGCCCAGCTTTCCCAGTGCGGGGCTGGTCCACCCCGTCACAGTATCTAACAGAACTTCCATGTGGGCTTCTGAAGAGACTTACTTCAAGGAGCACGAGACACTGGCCCATCAAATAAACATACGGGGAGGCGTGAAGCAGGGTTAACCCTGCTACTGGTCTAGAAAAAGCCATGGAAGAGTAAAACACCCAACAAACCATTTCCTCTGGAAACTAAAAACCGCAAAAATTAGTCAGCCCTTCAAAGAGTAATAATTTAAGCTAAGGGAATGCCAGCAATGTTCACTTTCACTGGAATGTTTATAGCTTGTATATCCTGCCTGTCTTACATTTATAAAATGTAAAATATTTTTCAAATAAGCTATTTTTTTAAAGCAGGGGCCGGTAACCTTTTCAAACCCCAGAGCCAAAGGACATCGGAAGTCAGAACAAGTGGTCAACAAAGAGCCATATAAGAATACCCATTGGCGTGACTGAAAATAGATGATGTAATAGGATTGATAATGGACATGCTGATTAATAAGGGGGGAGGGATAGCTCAGTGGTTTGAGCATTGGCCTGCTAAACCTAGGGTTGTGAATTCAATCCTTACAGAGACCACTTAGGGATTTGGGCAAAAATTTGTCAGGGATGGTACTTGGTCCTGCTGTGAAGGCCAGGGACTGGACTCAATGACTTTTCAAGGTCCCTTCCAGTTCTAGGAGATAGGCAATCTCCATTAATTTATAACAGCATCAATTAAATCTTGTCCTCATGGACTTTATTTAACGGGATGTCTGCTGCTGCATCTTTTCACACATTTCTTTGACATTTATATCATAACTGGACAAATTCAAGTTCAAGTGCGCACTCAGACGACATGAGTAAAGATGCATTTTTAAAATTTTGAATTAATTCTTCATTTTAATGTAAAAAGTTGCCTGGGTTTTGGGAATGACAAAGCGTCATATTGGGTTCCGTACTGAGCCATATTTGGCTCAAGAGCCATCGGTTGCAGACTCCATTTTAAAGAATACGAATGCCCTGGCACTTTGTTTTTAACACCGTGAGGGTATGTCTAGACTGCAACGCTATTTCGAGATACAGCTGGTATCCTGAAATAGTGTTTTCTGTGCCTTTTCAGCATGCCCATTATTTCTAAATGCAATCAAAATAATGGGTGTGCTATTCCGGCAACCCAGTAAACCTCGTTCCACGAGGATTAAGGGGCTTGTTGGAATAAAGATCTATTTTGAAATAAGTAGTCACAGCGCCAACTTTTGAAATAGACTATCTCAATTTGCATAGCTTATTTCGAGCTAGATCCACAGCATAGGTGCACCCTGAGCGTGGTCTAATTTGGTGTTAGACATTGTGCAATTGTAATGCCGGTAGGTGGAATTGAACTAGGGACCTTTGTGCATGAGGCTCTGCTGCTTGAGCTAAAAGTTGGCTAGCGCTCAACTAAGGCTGCAGAGCAAACTCATCCTCTCGCCGTAAGTGGTCTTAGGGCCACTACCTGGAACAGTGCAGCATACACAACAAGTGCGTGGGTTACAGAATGTCAGTATTTGGGTCAGTACCCACTTGTCTGGCTAGGGTCCATTGTCATGTTCAGACCTTTTGGCTCCTTTGCAAGGGAACGCTGTTGAGATGGAGAAGCTCCAAGCTGTGACCTGTGGGTGTGTTTTGATATGTCCGTATCAGTTTGTAAAGTTCGCCTTGTTCTTGGTGCATGGCTATAAAACAGCCAACAGGCTCACCACAAAAAAAAAAAAAATCAATGAAAATTCAGCTGTCTGATGCTAACCATTGGAAAACAAAGAACAGCCCTGTTTAGTGGACAAACTAAATAGACAAGACACACACAGGCTGGGGAAGAGGTTAGAAAATATAAGAACAACAACAGGGCAGTATTTTTTTACCTCTTCACATAATACAAGAACCAGAGGTCACCCAGGCTACAGCTACACTGCCGTTTTTTTGCGGAAGAGGATATACAAATCACACTCTCATTTCCTTATCTTCTTTTTGCGGAAGAGGTTTTGCCTATAAAAAGCCCCATGTAGATGGGACCATATGTTGGAAAAAAACTCCTTTTTTGCAAGACCCTGTAAACCTTGATTTTTGAGGAATAAGGGATCTTGCGAAAAGGGTTTTTTTTTTTTCCGACAAATGGCCCCATCTACACGGGGCTTTTTATCAGCAAAACCTCTTCCACAAAAAGAATCGGAAGATGATATGCAAATGAGAGCATGATTTGCATATCCTCTCCCACAAAAAAAATGGCAGTGTAGCCGTAGCCCCAATGAAATGAGTAGGTAGGCAGGATTAAAACTAACATCTAATTAGGCACTACAGGGAATAGTGAGCCGGTAGAATTTGCTGCCAGAAGATGTTGTGAAGGCCAACAGTGTAACTGGGTTCAAAAAAGAATGAGAGACATTCCTGGAGGATAAATGCATCAATGGCTATTAGCCAAGATGGCAATCAGGGATGCAACCCCAAGTTTTTGATATCCCTAAAATTCTTACTACTAGAAGCCGGGAAACTGGACAACAGGGGAGAACATAAGAATGGTCGTGCTGGGTTAGGATTAGCGCCCAATGCTACAGATCTCTCCTTCGGGTCTCGACTTAGATACACAAACAAGTCTTCGTTAGTACTAAATTAGTATCTTTGTTGGCACATGCAAAGGGGATCAACCTCCAACCAGCCCTCAGCATGATTATTTTTGTTGTTACATGTATTTCCAAAGTGCCCATCACCAAAATATCTAGCGCTCTTACACACAGCTTTTATATCGGTCTGCCGGTCTCTCTCGGAAAAGACCACTAGGCGTTTCTGAAGTCAATGAGTACTTCCGAGTCAGCCCATGTGGGCCCTTTAAAACAATCAACAGGCCCTGTTCCATGTTCAGCCCAGAACCAGAGCATTCTGGGACTCGTAGTCTACAGGGAACATGAGACCTGTAGCCTTGACATCATAGAATCATAGAATCCTAGGGCTGGAAGAGACCTCAGAAGTCATCAAGTCCAGCCCCCTGCCCAAGGCAGGACCAACCCAACTAAATCATCCCAGCCAGGGCTTTATCAAGCTGGGACTTAAACAGCTCTAGGGATGGAGATTCCATCACTTCCCTAAGACATCAAGGAATTCTGGGAAGAGAGGCTCGATATAACAGTTTGCTTTTGCTCAGGATGGGGAGCATTCTGAAGAAAATAGGACCAACCGTGGAACATCTTCTATGAAAGGGCCCCAGACTGCCTTTAGGCCTACAGGCAGAGACAAAAGGCTGGATAAAGTACCCCAGAAAGGGTGGTGAGTTGGGGGAGGTAGATGGAGTGTTTACCCTCCCAGCAAGAGGGAAACTGAGGCACTGATGATGAGGCATTACCTCCCCTTAGTGGGAGCACAGGTTCCCCCCCCCCCCTCATCTTCTCCTATTAGAAAGGTAAATCTCCAAGCAGAGGGTGGAGGTTCTGCCCGTCTACTGCAAAAGTGCTTGCCCCAAGACATAACTCGCGGAAAGCATCATGGAAATGTTACATCTTTGTCCTTGTCTCTGGTGGAGGCCATTTTCCCAGCTACTTGGACCTCTGTTAAGAGGTGTTTTGATCAGAGCCCATATCCCTGCCAGCCTCATGGTGACCCTGGTACCCAAATGGAAGGTCTGAGACACTTCATGGACACCCCCTCCATGCCTGGGAAGTCAGTGAGTGGGTCTCCTTCACTTAAGCCAGTACAGGTGGAACCTTGCTAGTCCAGTACTCTCTAGTCCGGCAACTTCGATGGTCTGGCATGACTTTAGTTAGCTGGATGTCCACTTAACATGGACGCGGTCAAGTTTCCTGTGGTCCCATGAAATGTATTTATAGCCACCAGACCTGGCTCTCAGTGTTCTGTGCTTTTTATATCACTCTGATTTACCCCTAAGTGTCTTCTCAGAGCCCAATTTTTAAAAATTGCATTTGTTGAATATTCTATAAGGTTTGCCCACTTCCAGTACTAATAAAAACTCTCTAGTCCTGACATAAATATACCCATTCCTATGCAGTGAATTACACTGTTTAACTGATGCAAGCAATACAATCTTGGCACACTTCTTAATTCTAATACTCATCTATTTCCAATGCTGGGTCTACACTGCCATGAATTTGATCATGC
>JANRFK010006693.1:69293026-69315808 GCA_030068395.1 Apalone spinifera
ATCTATTTCCAATGCTGGGTCTACACTGCCATGAATTTGATCATGCAAGGTCAACAATTGTGTTACTTCTTGTGAAAAGTAAGAATACTGAAATTGACTTCAGAGGCCCCTAAAGTCAACAGAATAGGCTTAGTAGTGTAAACTCACTGTTTAGAAAATTGACCGTATGGTGCTAAATTCCACCTAAACTCCTAAGCTGTGTCTAGACTGGCAAGATTTTGCGCAAAAGCGGCCGCTTTTGCGCAAAATCTTGTCGCCTGTCTACACTGGCCGCTTGTATTTGCGCAAGAACACTGACTTTGTACTCTACAAAATCAGTGGTTCTTGCGCAAATACTTTGACGCTCCCGCTCAGGGATAAGACCTCTTGCACAAGTATTCAGTGTAGACAGGCAAGTTAATTTCTTGCGCAAGAAAGCCCGATGGCTAAAATGGCCATCGGAGCTTTCTTGCGCAAGAGAGCGTCTACACTGGGCATGGATGCTTTTGCGGAAAAGCAAATCTTTTGCGCAAAGGCACATGCCAGTCTAGACGCTCTCTTGCGCAAATACTTTTAACGGAAAAACTTTTCCGTTAAAAGTATTTGCGCAAAATCTAGACGCAGCCCTAGTGTAGATCAGGCCTACGTCTTCTCACAGTCTTCTTTTCATTGAAAAGTCAACACAACTGCCTTGGCTTTCTATTTACAGAACTGGTGCCATGAAGATACGCTGAACAGTACTGAGCAGTGAAAAAAAAAGTGTAACCCTTTCAGTCACTGTCTAAAGCTGAAGTGTTGACGATGCTGCTAGACAACCTTGACCTCCTGTGGTTTGGCAGCGGTCAGGTCAGGAGTGTGCCGGATGAGAGCGGTTCCACTTGTTTAAACCCATGAATAGCCAATGAGAGAAAGAAGTGCCAGACAGTAAAAGACGGCACTAAAAATGTCAGCATTTCTGTGCCTTTCCCTGGAGGGGCACAGCAGAAATATTCACGGCTCCTCAGGGACACCTTTCATGCCCATTGTTTTCAGTGTGCATTTCTCGGTTTCTGTCTGGCTTATCCTTTAGTAGGCTGCCACTCCCCAGATATTCCTCCCCCCCACGTGTCTACAAATCAGACACAGAGGAAGTGGGTTTTGCCCATGAAAGCTCATGATACTGTATATGGATATGGATATTTATTAGTCTCTAAGGTGCTACAGGACCACTTGTTTTTTGTAAAGTTACAGACTAACACGGCAACCCTTCTGAGACTGGTGACCAGCGTAGTTTTGGCCAGAATTCGCTCTTCCTTCCCTCCCCCCACTCCTCTGAAATTAATGGAATAGCAAATATCAGTGTTTGTGAAATGAAAGAACTGGAGTGAGTTAGAACAGGAGAAAACAAATAGCTCCATGTGAATCATTAACTGAACTAACCACACCTCTCTGAGCATCAAGAGCAGAATTGTTACCTTCCAGACTGCTCTGATGCATGGGCTCTGTGTAGTTACATTTCTCCATGGGGAGGAATAAACTGACCCAGCTTTCTTCTTGATGTGCTAGCTTCCCTCCTCCCGGCCAGGGCTGTTTTGTGCCGAGGGAGGTTGTGGAATCTCCATCACTGGAGATGTTTAAGAGCAGGGTGGATCGACACCTGTCAGAGATGACCTAGGCGGTGTTTGGTCCTGTCGAAACAAAATACAGGACTATGTAGCACTTTAAAGACTAACAAGATGGTTTATTAGAGGATGAGCTTTCGTGGGCCAGACCCACTTCCTCAGATCAAATAGTGGAAGAAAATAGTCACAACCATATATAGTCACTATCTTCCACTATTTGATCTGAGGAAGTGGGTCTGGCCCAAGAAAGCTCGTCCTCTAATAAACCATCTTGTTAGTCTTTAAAGTGCTACATCGTCCTGTATTTTGTTTCAGCTACACCAGACTAACACGGCTACATTTCTATCTCTTTGGTCCTGCCATGAGGGCAGGGGGCTAGACTAGTGACCTCTCGAGGTCCCTTCCAGTTCTAGAATTCAATGATTCTACTAAGGGCCAGATTTCTAGCTGTTGTCAATTGCAGGGACACCCCTCTTTATACCAGGTGAGGGTCTGTCCCTTATTATTAAGGCAGGCTCCTAACAAACCTCCACGTCTGTGCCGTGTTCCCACTGGGATTCCTGCATGAATAGCTCCGTGTAAGAGCTCTGAGTGGCTTTGTGTCTTTCCTGCCTACGAACCCTCCTGCAGTGCAAAGCTCCATGCCTCGGTTTCTGTCTGGCTTATGCAAACACAGATGAGGTCAGCCTCTTTGCATGTCGCGCTTTGTATATATTTCATCACTCGCCCTGCGCACACAAACGGTGTTTACAGCTGAGTCACCTGCCTTGTGCTGAGCAGGGCAAACGGCTGGGTAAATATTTAGACCAGCGGCTCTGAAATGTGGGCTCTCTCACATCTCTCCCGGCGCAGAAAGCACATTGCGCACTTCGCGCGCTTTGCTGACACACTTTTTGTTCTCTTCCCTCCCTGGCAATATTTGGACTCAAGAATAACAGCTGTAAATCAGGGAATCCAGCAGGGACACCACACAGCTGTTAACCCAGAGAGAGTTAAGTAGCTTTGAAATGCATGAGAGCCGGAAAGTGAGGGTTAGGGCTGGCAGGGGGAGAAAGGGGCCACTGCCCTGAAGCTTGGCTATTTAAAAAGGCCTGGCTACTGCTACTTCCTGGGGGCCTTTTAAATAGCTGCCAGAGTCCCATACAGCATGCCCCGGGCACCCCTGCAGGGCTGGCTAGTGGAGGCTAACAGCTGCCCCACTCTCCCATGTGAGGCCCTGCCCATTCTGGGGTCACAAAGCTGGGCCCTGCCCCTCTGGCCCAGGGGCCCGGCCAGTCTCTCTGCAGCTCTGATTGGTAGAAATGTTTATGGGCAGACCGACATCTAAGACCGGAGGGTTTCTCTCCGCTGAGGGGCAGGGGGCTTATGGGAGTTTCGTGAATACACAATCAGTACAGGAAGTAATTTGATCACGCAAGATTGGTGCCGGGGACAGAGGCGGTGGGAGGGAAAAACACCACGAGGCCACCATTCCGTTTCTACAATTTTGACTGGCAATATCCAGGTTTATTTTAAGGGTTTTTAATTGTTTATCTATATAACATTTTAGAGGTATGTTATACCTCTAAAGTGTGGGGTTTTAAGCATTTCCCCCTATTTTTGTCCATTTACATTTTCACAGTTACGGCTAATGTTGGGGGAAGAGGTAGAAAATAACTATTTAAATGACTGTAGACACAAACAAACCATTGACATCATGGGTCCCGAATTCTCAATCTCCGAATTCTCAAGCGGCATTTTTCTTCCTTTGCCCATCTGTAAGTGAAGATTATTACAAATGGCTTCATTTTTTTCAGTCCGTTTGCGTGGGTGCGGTAAAAACGATGTTTCATCAACATTTCATAGAAAAAGCTGATCCTTCTACACCCAAACAGGCTCTTCTGGGGGCAAATCCCAATTAGCTACTAATTTGGCTGGGAAGCTTTGGACAGTGTGCTAATTTGCGCCTGAGTCGTTATGAGTGGAAGTAGGCCGACTTACTCAGCAGCCATGTTTTATGGATAAGGAGCAGCCATTATATGCATCCAGCGCAGTGCAACCGGACGAATGTTAGAATCGCCTCTTGTCTGGTTCTTGTGCTGCTTTGCTGGCTGCTGCTTCCCCAGGGTGTAGGAGGTGCAAATGCTCAGCAGGGATGTCCTAAGCTTCCCTTCGAGGACCCTGCTACTTTCCAAATTCAACCAGACTCTCTAGGCCTTTGTCTACACCAGCATCTTGGAGGATTTTGCTATTTTCTTCTTCTTCCCAGAAAGTTCCAAATTCAGCCAGACTCTCTAGGCCTTGGTCTACGCTACGACCTTAGTCGGAAATAACTATCCCCACCCCAGTTTAAATTAGTGAGCTGTGCATCTGTAACCCACACACCTAATGGGTGTGGTTCACTGTCCCATATAGTGGCACTTGGACCATGCACAGGAAGAGATAAAGAATGAGTGAGCTATACAGCCCAAGCTGCGAGCCAGCTGGCTTTATAGCTCTAGATGTAGAAGCTCCCGCACTAAGCTCCCCAGGTCCTAAGTTCAAATCTGCCTGGTGGCAGTTACTTATCCCTACTACCCAGCCTGTTACTTCAGAATAAGGGAGCATGGCAATCAAACTTTGTACACCAGCTTTTCATCAGTTATAATGCTAATCCCGAACTTGTAAATAGTGTGACAATAGGATTTTATGATTCTATGTTAGCAAAAAAGTGTGTAGCCTGTCTACGAGCATGGTGAAAATGTGGTGTGGTCTCTTCACAGTGTGTCTCCTAGCAAGTACGCATTATGATGCAGTTTCAGCTTTTATCACGTCTCCCCCTTTGATGGATTCTTTTTCACCATTTTTAAACTATTTTTCAATCCAAACTCCCTTTAAATCTGTACATGCGCCGAACTCTCACTCATCCCGAAGTCATGCTTTTTAAAAAGCTGTCTGGGCAGAACAAGTTACAGCTTGGTGGCCCAGCTGTCTTTTGTTTGCAACCACTGTTTGTTGGATACAAGCGAATTTGCATCACCTTGTTTAGCACCTGCTGTTTGCAGAGTTCCCAATGGCTCATGCTGTGGAGCCATCGGAAGAGCTGGATGGTTTCTATTCAACTCCCCACCATCGGGCGCAATCAAATCCGATCTGGGCCCCACACGGCTTCTATCTACAGCATCTGGAGTCTTCCAACCTCTCTCTCCTTCCAATTTGATACAAACTCAGTTGCCAGATCTGAGTGATATGGGCTACACAAGTTTTCATTCTTTCCCTGGTTCAGAACAGTAGTGACTTGCCTTCCCATGGGGAGGTAGCCTTGGCTGTAGCCGGTAGCTACTAAGGGTGTTGAAGCAGAAAGATCCATTTCACGCTCTTCTGAGCTACAGTTCATTATTTTCTTGGCTCTCTGTCCAGTCCACCTGGTCTCGCCCCTTGCTTGAGGATCATGCAAGTTCCTGGTGATGTGTTCCAAATCCTACTTTGATTGGTAGGACTTAAATTCAGCTGCAGTGAACAATGGTCCATTTAATAAGAACATAAGAACGGCCAGATTGGGTCAGACCAAAGGTCCATCTGGCCCAGTATCCTGTCTGCCCACAGTGGGCAATATCAGATGCCCTAGAGGGAAGGATAACAACAGATAATCCTCACGTGATCCCTCCCCTGTCACCCACCTCCAGAGAAACAGAGACTATTTCCCCATCAATAGTTGCTCTGGAATACCAAAAGTGGGCAAATGGGCTATTGAATTTCCCATTAACACTGCAGCACGTTGAATCTTCCGAAGATGTTATTTCAACAGGTTTAGAAAATTAATCCCCTGCTACTAGATAATGATGCCCTTTAATGTCACACGGAATTCTGCTCCCCTCTTCTATGGTCTGTTTGGTAGAGGTGTTGTGAGAGGCTCTTTGCTTTGTGTTGATCAGTTAGTTCTGCAATGGCCATGTGAAGATAATTATTCTCCATGTCCTTGATGATTCCCGGTCACTTGCTGACTGCCCACTCATAGCATTTGATTAGTCCCTGATGCCCATCATGGATGAACAACAGGTAACCTTCAAGCTCACCCGAAGAATTGGGTTGTGCCCAGGAAAGCTCATACTATAATCTAGATATTTTAGTTAGTCTCTACGGTGCTGCAGGACGACTCGTTGTTTTTAAAGTTACAGACTAACCCGGCGATCCCCGAGACTTTTCCCCATGGATGAAGTCGAGAATGTCTCCTCTGAAAGTAGTTGGGTTGACAATGCAATGCAGCTTTAATTATTAGTCCATTGTCTTCATATGGCAAACTAACCTCTTCTTGTTCTTACATAAGAACGGCTGTACTGGGTCAGACCAAAGGTCCATCTAGCCCAGTAGCCTGTCTGCCGACAGTGGCCAGCACCAGGTGCCCCAGAGGGGGTGGACCGAAGACAATGATCAAGTGATTTGTCTCCTGCCATCCTCCTCCAGCCTCTGACAAACAGAGACCAGGGACACCATTTCTATCCCCTGGCTAATAGCCTTTTATGGACCTAACCTCCATGAAATTATCTAGCTTCTCTTTAAACTCTGTTATAGTCCTAGCCTTCACAGCCTCCTCTGGCAAGGAGTTCCACAGGTTGACTACTCGCTGTGTGAAGAAGAACTTTCTTTTATTAGTTTTAAACCTGCTACCCCTTAACCTCATTTGGTGTCCTCTAGTTCTTCTATTTAGGGAACTAATAAATAACTTTTCTTTATTCACCCTCTCCACACCACTCATGATTTTATAGACCTCTATCATATCCCCCCTCAGTCTCCTCTTTTCTAAACTGAAAAGTCCCAGTCGTTTTAACCTCTCTTCATATGGGACCCGTTCCAAACCCCTAATCATTTTAGTTGTCCTTTTCTGAACCCTTTCCAAGGCCAAAATATCTTTTTTGAGGTGAGGAGACCACATCTGTACACAGAAGATGTGCAGATCTTCTTTGGAGATTGGCCGTCCTGCTCAAATGTTACTATCAGAATGCTGAAACTTACTTTGCTGCCAAAGTTGCTTTTTGTAAGAGGTATAGAAACTTATGCAACACTGGGCTGCAAGCATCCATCCCTTTACATCTTCCTCTAGCCCACCATTGCTTGGGTGTGATGGAGGACCCTCTGATGATGAACTGTCTCTTACCCAATTTTTGCTCTCAGTTTTTTGCTAGGGATATCTTCCATGGATGGGTTCAATCTCGCTACCCTAACTAAAAGACAGCCGCATCTTGGGTTAGGCTCTTTCCGTTGAAAAGGGTCAAAAGAGTTTTAGGCTCCATTGAAAGGAGCACAGATATTTATGGTCCATGCCAGGCACTCCTCTTCCACCTCTGCCTATCGTTTTTCTGCTTCTGTAAGTATTTATTGATTCAGGCATAAGCTTTCATGGGTGGCAGCTCACGCCGTCAGATGCAGGTGGTGGAAGCTTCAGTTTATCAGGGATTTGTACATACATGAAGT
Organism: Apalone spinifera; assembly: GCA_030068395.1. Lineage (NCBI taxonomy): Eukaryota > Metazoa > Chordata > Testudines > Trionychidae > Apalone > Apalone spinifera. The sequence continues at coordinate 69,300,037 of JANRFK010006693.1, forward strand.
CATTGAATCATAGAACACTAGAATAGGAAGAGACCTCGAGAGGTCATTGAGTCCAGTCCCCTGCACTCACGGCAGGACCAAGCACCATCCAGACCATCCCTGACAGATGCCTATCCAACCTGCTCTTAAATATCTCCAATGATGGAGATTCCACAACCTCCCTGGGCAACTTATTCCAGTGTTTAACCACCTTGACAGGTAGGAAGTTTTTCCTAAGGTTCAGCCTAAACCTCCCTTGCTGCAATTTAAGCCCATTGCTTCTCATCCTAGCATCAGAGACCAAGGAGAACAATGTTTTTCCTCCTCCTTGTAACACCTTTTTAGGTACTGGAAAGCTGCCCTCATGTCCCCCCTCAGTCTTCTCTTTTCTAAACTAAACAAACCCAGTTATTTCAGCCTTCCCTCATAGGTCATGTTCTCTAGACCTTTAACCATTTTTGTTATTACTACTTAGAAACTTATTACTCACATTTTTTAGTCATAGCAAAAGCTGACCTTTCTTACATGACTCCAGGAGCTGAGAGTTTAAAAAAAACACACCAAATACTGTGAGACACGGGATAAAATTGGCAAGACTCATGCTTTAATTCTCCATGGGTGTGTCTAGACTACAGGGTTTTGTCGACAAAAGTGGCCTTTTTGTCGACAATACTACACTGCCGCTGAGTTCTGTTGACATAACGTTGACAGAACTCGGCAGTTTTGTCGATGGCGGTAAACCTCAATCTGTGAGGAATAACGCCTTTTGTCGACAGAGTTCTGTACACAGAAGGCGTTATTGCATCTACACTGTCCTTTGTGTCTACGCTCTCATGTCGACAAAGCACTGGCAAGGTGCTTTGTCGACAGAACTGGCTGTAGTCTAGATGCTCTTTGTCGACAGAGGCTTTGTCAACAGTATCTGTCGACAAAATCTCTGCTGACAAAAGCCTGTAGTCCAGACGTACCCCATGTGTCCACAGTGGAAAGCGTTTACCTCTCTATGAAGGGAATTGGGCACAACAGAATGGGTGCCTTTCTGCTGGCTATGGTGGGGGAGAGAGACAGGGTTAATGGAGCCAGCAAAGCACTGGAAGGGTTCTCCCTCTTGTATGTTTGACAAAACAGCCCAGTTCTCCTGTATAACAACTGGGGATCTTCTGTGTACCTTGGGTCTTCTCTGACACCCATCACTTCTGTGCCTGCCTTCCTCTTACTCATGCATTTATCTTCACAACACCCGGACAGGTAAGGGAGCTCTATCATCCTCATTTTCCAGATGGGAAAGTGAAGTCTAGAGGGACAAAGTCATCACTGTAAGGAAACCGAAACCAAGTCCCACGCCAGTGTCTAAACTGCACCCTCTACTGGCTGCTGTACTTCTGCTGTCATTCAAACAGGAAGTAACTCCAGGAAGGGAGGCGGTCTAGGATATCCAAGAGGTCAGACGAGACGGTTATGATGGTCACATGATCTCTGAATATTTGGCTCACAATAGCAGCTGATTTAGTGCAACCAAAGCAGAAAAATTCTAGGATTTTTGTTTTCCTGGGCCTCCTCAGCATGTGTATTACAACACCTTTTAGGATGAAATTTCCACTCACCCAGAGCACCTGCCTCAGTGATTAGGGTAGCATCATAAGAGAGTTTCAATTTTGTTCTCTCTCCTTGCTGCTGTAAGGAATCAAGAGCAACAGTAAGCATACACACACACAGCAGTAAAAAAGGAATCTTTGTGGACAGCTATTAAAAAAAGGTTCCAATTTTTTTATGTATTTTTTTCTTGGGGGAAAAAAAGAGAGAGAGAGAGAGAGAGATTCGGAGTGCAAAAGTTTACAGCTAACATGTCCATTTCCCCCTCTGCACCAGACATTCCCAAACACACAATGCCTCTTTTCAAAGTCATCTGGACCATAAATCGCAATTTATGTTAATGGAGCAAAACAAACCACCACCTTCCACCATATTTTGAAAAGGGAGAACGAAGCAGAGCAATTTTAAAAAAAGAGGCCCCATGCCTGCTGTGCAGGTCCTCCACGCCGGCCTTCCCAAACTTAACTTTTGTACAATTGTGGGATTTGAAATTAGCCCTTGGCAAACATTTGGACAGCAGCATCTGTGTTAGTGGCGGTGGGGGAATGGAAATTAAACATATCCTGGGGTTTCTGTATGTCTCACTTCTCTGCACCAATCCAGGGAAGTCGCTATATATAGCTGGAGATATATATAGCTGTAGAGATGTGTTCTGGGGCAGGAAATGTTTGCCATTGTAAGGCTAAATGAAGTGGTATTCTCCTCTGCATTGTACGCTCCTTTCTCCATAGGGCCTTGAGTTCCGGATGCAGCCACGTAACGGGTCGTTAATTATTGGTGTGCATGTTCCCTATTGGGAATATGGTTGTCAGGTGATTTAATAGGGGGGCAATCAGTTAATTTAGGTTGTGCGTGGCCGTAGTGGGAACAACAGCCGGAAGGGACTACATGCTGGGCAATGAGATTCACTCCTTGTGTGTAGCTCCGATGTCCCTTGGTAGAGGAAGGGACAATGTGGTCTAGTGGGTGCTGAACAGAATGGAGACTCGGGAGAATGGGGTGCAGTCTGATCATAAATTCATTAGTCAAATAATAATAATAGTGTGGACTCTGCCTTTGGCGCACTGCTCTGTAGAGAAGTCACGATTACTGTAGAAGATTGAGAGGCAACCGAGGCTAGTGAGTGGGTCACATGAGAGGCCCTCCTTCAACTCAGTGGGCCACAAGATTGTCATAACCGAGATGATCTCCTACGGTACGTTAGTTTGGCTGATTGCGCTTGCGCAACTAGAATTTGCAGGATGGGCCAATGGAACCGTAGCAGCGCTTTGATTGGATGCAGAGTGAGTGCACAGATCTAGCAATGTTGTGGGCAATCAGCCCGCACCTCGCTTCATGGGCCTTTTGCTTTACGTGCGTGTCACGTTTGTAATACTGGAAAGAAAGAAAAAACGATGTGGACAAAACCCAGCAGAGTTGGGCAAGTCTGTGCATGGACAACAGTCAACAAAATGTCTCATGGGCCACATGTAGAACCCTGATGGGCTGCAAGTCGATAGGATAACGAGTCTTATGGATAAGGAAGAAGCGGTGGATGTGGTATACCTAGACTTTAGTAAGGCATTTGATATGGTCTCGCATAATATTCTTATCAATAAACTAGATAAATACAACTTAGATGGGGCTACTCTAAGGTGGGTGCATAATTGGCTAGATAACCATTCTCAGCGAGTAATTGTTAACGGTTCACAATCCTGCTGGAAGGGCATAACAAGTGGGGTTCCGCATGGGTCTGTTTTGGGACCGGTTCTGTTCAATATCTTCATCAACAATTTAGAAATTGGCATAGAGAGTACGCTTATTAAGTTTGCAGATGATACGAAGCTGGGAGGGGTTGCGACTAATCTGGAAGGTAGGGTTATAATTCAAAATGATCTGGACAAACTGAAGAAATGTTCTGAGGTAAATGGGATTAAGTTTAATAAGAACAAATGCAAAGTACTCCACTTAGGAAGGAACAATCTATCAGTCTCACACATATAGAATAGGAAGTGACTGTCTAGGAAGGAGTCCTGCAGAAAGAGATCTAGGGGTCATAGTGGACCACAAGCTAAATATGAGTCAACAGTGTGAGGCTGTTGCAAAAAAAGCAAATCTGACTCTGGGCTGCATTAACGGGTGTGTTGTGAGCAAGACACAGGAAGTCATTCTTCCGCTCTACTCTGCGCGGATTAGGCCTCAGTTGTAGTATTGTGTCCAGTTCTGGGCACCACATTTCAAGAAAGATGTGTAGAAATTGGAGAGGGTCCAGAGAAGAGGAACAAGAATGATTAAATGTCTAGAGAACATGACCTATGAAGGAAGACTGAAAGAATTGTTTTGTTTAGTTTGGAAAGGAGAAGACTGAGAGGGGACATGATAGCAGTTTTCAGGTATCTAAAAGAGCGTCACAAGGAGAAGGGAGAAAAATTGTTCTCCTTTGCCTTTAAGGATAGGACAAGAAGCGATGGGCTTAAACTGCAGCAAGGGAGGTTTAGGTTGGACATTAGGAAAAACTTCCTGCCTGTCAGGGTGGTTAAACACTGAAATAAGTTGCCTAGGGAGATTGTGGAATCTCCATCCCTGGAGATATTTAAGAGCAGGTTATATAGCTATCGATCAAGGATGGTCTAGACAGTATTTGGTCCTGCCATGAGGGCAGGGGACTGGACTTGGTGACCTCTCGAGGTCCCTTCCAGTTCTAGTGTTCTATAATTCTAAGGTTGCCCACCGCTGCTGTAGAAAGATGGGTCTAGATAAAACAAGGTCCTTGTCTGTCTTGGGAGGTGGGACTGTGGGCTATAGGTAGGCTTGAAAGGGTGAATAAATGTTGGTCAAAGTCAATTTCACCATACACACACACACAAACTGATGAAAAAAAAATATTTCCAGTGAGAATAATCAAAATGCACAGGTAGGCACAGTAAGAAAACCACTGCTTGGGCACTTACTAGAGTTGGATTTAGGAATATTTTCTTTGTATATTTTGACATGTAAGCTTGACACTGTGTGTGTTATTGGTGGTGAAGTTTTGACTCCAACAGGGGCATCTACTGTTGTTACCTGATTATTGCCTAGCCCTTGGCATTAGAGGAACCCTTTTCATGACTTTCCACATCTGTGAATATTTAAATCGATAAAAAATGCTTAATATTGCTCAATCGTGAAACACGTAATTGAGAAATAAATGGAGGGGGGGGGAAGGGAGCTTAAAAATAAACATTATTTTTATTTTTGTATTTCAACTGATACCAAGTTCTCCCAAGCCTATGTAACCCACACATCTAAATGTGGCTTATGGTCCTGCTTAGTGGCACTTAGACTACTTATAGAAAGAAAGAATGAGTCTCCTCTACAGCCTTAGCAGAGTGCCAGCTCGCTTAATAGCTCCAGTGGTAGAGGTGACTTCGGCACTAAGTTCCAGAGGTTCCCAGTGCAGTTCTGCCCCTTGGTGTTACACCTATTATACGGGGCTGCAATTAACCAAGCTGTCATGTGATGCTGTAATAAACACTGTGGCTACATCTACACAGGCAGCTTCTTGCGCAAGAACTCTTTTGCGGAAGAGTTCTTGTGCAAAAACTCTTCCAGAAGAGAGCGTCTACACTGCCATGTGCTTTTGCGCAAGAGCATCTGTGCCAGTGTAGACGCTCTCTTGCACAAGAAAGCTCTGATGGCCATTTTAACCATAGGGCTTTCTTGCGCAAGAAATTCATGTTGCCTGTCTACACTGGCCTCTTGCGCAAGAACAGTTGCACAAAAGGGCTTATTCCTGAGCGGGAGCGTCAGAGTTCTGGTGCAAGAAGCCCTGATTTCATACATTAGAACGTCAGTTGACTTGCGCAAGAACACGGGGCCAGTGTAGACAGGCAGCAAGTTTTTGCGCAAGAGCGGCCGCTTTTGTGCGACATGGCGCCAGTGTAGACACAGCCAATGTGTGGTAAATGCAAGCTTTCTGCACCTTAATAAGGAGAAGACCATGGTTGTGCCACCTTGAGCAAGCCCCTTAAAGATCCTGGGAACGCTTTGAGATCTTTGGAAGAGAGGCATTATAATTGTTAGATATGTTGACCTTATCTTTTTGACAGAAAATTGGGGTTTTGATTAAATCCATTTTTTCAGTGCAAGTATTTTTGTGTGAAAAAATTCAGCCTTATCAACAAAACAAATGCTGAAACTCCCAAGCCTGAGTTGAAAATACCATCCTGTTGCCTCATAAAAATGGTAGTTCATGTGAATGTACTCTCCTCTTTAGCCTAGGTTTGCATCACGGGTAATGGACTCCCATGGGGCTCTCTGGCAGTCCAGAAAGAGGGAAGAGCAGGGAGCATCATGGGAAATGTAGTCCCGCCAGGGAGCCTGGACTGTGGGTACATTAGGCATAAAAACTACAACTCCCATGAGGCTCCACAGCAGCAAGTCCAAAAAGAATTTTTCTGCATTCAGCCAAAAGTTTTCACTTTCCCCCTGAAATTCGAGGTTTTAGCTGAAAAAGCGGCAATTTGATTTGTCACCTAAAAGTGGAAACTTCCCTTGCAAGGAAAAATACTCATTTTCTAACGAGTCCCAGTTTGCCTCCATTTTCTAAGTTGAGTATTCAGATGGGGGGGGGGTCCCTCTATTTTTGGATGCCAAACTCAGGACACCTTGATGGTGTCCAACAGATAGGGTCTAGAACTTTTTGTAAATCAACCCACTCCCTCCCTAGATATTCCAGCATAGCTCAGTGCTCTAAATCACTACTCGCTATATTACATAATGAAGAAAGACCAAAAACCTGTGCTTAGCTATGCTGATCCCAGGATATCAGAGAGATAAAGGGGTGAAATAATATCTTTTATTGTCCCTCCCCCCGACCCTTGTCTCGCTCTGAAAAGGAGTCATTCTCTTTAGAGAAATGCATTCTGGGAGATGTAAAAATCCATGTTTGTTTCTAAGCAAAACTTGGGCTTTTCAGCAAGCAGCCTAGTGTTACATCAGAGAACAGATGGCACGCAGAGCCGGTGGCTGGGGGTGGGGAGAGCTGGCTATTTATAATGGAAAATGTCCCGATGAAAAGGAATGCATTTATTTTATTTTAGGCTAATGTTTATAAAATTCCTTTCCCGAGGCTTCTTCAACGTTTTTATTATTATAATTAAAAATAGAATGCACATTGCCAATGACATTTTAGAGGCCTGATAGAAAAGTGGAAAGATTTTCAGCCCCAGGCCGGTTGACTGTTTCTGACCCTTGCATTTACACTTACCAGACAAACTTGCTTGGACTTCCCCCTGCCAGAGGGTTAATTATATAATAATATCCAGCATCTTTCAGGCCTCTGTCTTTCAAGGAAGGGCGTTGTCAAATTAAGGCACGCTCTGATGATGTGGGATTTCTGTAACTTGGAAAAAAAAAACCCCGAATGCTGTTGTCTCTGAAATCTTTCAATGTTAAGAGTACAATCCTTAGCTGGTGTAAATAACTGAGGAGCCACCGACCTACAGTGTTTCCACACCATCAGTGGGGCTAACCTGTGATGTTGACAGTCATCTTTTTCTGGAGTACTGCCTTAGGCCAGATCTACACTAAAAGGGAAGGTCGAATCAAGATACACAACTCCAGCTACGTTAATTACATAGCTGGAGTCAACATACCTTGTTTCGAGTTTCCCTGCCATCCCCACAGTGGGAGCTCGACAGGAGCAAATGTTCCCATCAGCTTCCCTGACTCTTTGCAGAAGCAGGAGTACCAACGCCAATGGTGGGGGATGCCCTCTGAGTTTGATTTAGTGACTCTGAACTAGACCTGCTAAATTAAACTCCGGAAGACGGATTGAGGCAGGATCAAGTTTCCGTTTAGTGAAGACATAGCCTTAGGGGCTACTGCATGATAGTGCCTCACATTAGATTTTTAAATCCATCAAAAGCACTTTACAGAGTTTGATATCGATAATGGGGAAAGTAAAAAACAGAGGCTTAGTAACTTGCCTAAGGTAGCCCTGCAGCTCAATGGGATAGATTCCAGGTATCTTGTTTCCTATTGCTGTGCTCTATCCACTAATCTTTGCCTCTGGCCTTAATGGGGGGGCCTATAGTTTTGAGTCACAATCTATTTCATACTGGGATTTCCCCTACCCACAATCAGCAAAAATCTAGCCAGCAGGCCTACCCCTCAAGTTTAGCAATACAGTGAGGCTGTGACCCTGTACCACCTGTATACAGCCCCAAGGCAGAGAACCCCAACCTACATTAACATATCCAAAATAGTGTCCCATTCCAGCATCTCTTGGGTCAGATCCAATGGCTGGTCCAGTCTCTGTTTTCAGCATTTCAGGACAGGTTGAACTTCTCTAGTCCAGCACTCGCTGATCCGGCCACATCCGTGGTCTGGCGTGATGTTAGTGAGCCGGATGTCCACACATCATGGGTGTGGCAAAGTTTCCCGCGGCCCCATAAAGTTTGTTTACAGCCACAAGTCCTGGCTCTCAGTGCTGTTATGTAGCTTCTAATTTATCCCTTACTGTCTTCCAGCAAGCAGTGGAAGTGTTGGTGATGCTGCTAGACAATATTGGCCTCCCATGATTCAGCAAATTCTCTGATTCAATGCCGTTCAGGTCCTGGGGGTGCCGGACTAGAGAGGTTCAACTTTTACCCTGGTCAGGAGAAGAGAACTCATTGTATTTGCCTATTCTTATAGTGGATCCACACAACGGCGACAAAGCAAGTTTTCCCAAAAGTTTCCTGCTAATCCCTGCATTCAGGACCTTTGAGGTTTACACATGTCCAGCATGAACCCAAATGCTATCTCTGCATGGTCCCACTTCTCCCTATGGCTGAACTGTTCTTGCTTGGCCAGCAGGAAGATCCTTTTGGGGAATTCTTAACTTTTGACCCAAAACCCAATTGGAAACGCTTCAGTGCTGTAAACCAGTGTTTCTCAACCAGTGGTACGAGTAGCTTTGGGGTACTCGAGAGACGTCTGGGGGGGTGGTACATCAACACAACTAAAATTTGGAGAAAACGGAGTTTTTGTTTTAAGTTTTACAGTGCTTTCTTATTTTTGTACTTTTTACACCCAAAAATGTCATCGCCTGCCCGGCTACGATTAAGTTGTTTAAAGAAATGTGTTGCAATGGTAGAAAAAAAATTGTGTGTCTGAAAACTGTAGGTCCTGGGGGGACTTATAGTTTTTTTGAAAAGGGGTTCTTTATAAAAAAGATTGAGAAACACTGCTCGAAATGGCAATGAACTTCAGCAAATTGTCTTATACTCTCCGGGTCATGGTGCTTTGACCCTGGGCTGGGCCTTCGAAAGCCTTCCCGCAAATTCATCTGCAAAAGGTTTCAGAATTCTCCCTTCATCTGCAGCACTTGCTGTTCAGTCTCTGCTTTATGGCTCAGCTGCCCACACTGTAACAATAATAATGGTGACCATAAAGATTAACAGCAATGAGAGTTTGTTTCATTTCGGACTCCGGTACTCTACATCCCCGCTGAGAGCGCTGAAATATATGGACACTGGATTCTGTCTCTTTTATGCCCGAGATCCAACACCCTCTCCTCCATTCTCATCTGCTGCTTGTTTCCAAAACAGCCTTTTACTGGAGGGAGGGGGAACAAAGGAGAGAGGAGGATTATTAAATAGCAGACAAGATCCTTTCTCCCAAATGGGTTGATAACCCTAAATAATGGGCTCCTAAAGAAGCAATACTTTGGACGCCCTCCGTAGGAGGCAACCCGGTGGGAAAGAATGGTTCCACAACAAGAAGGAAGTCTTGCTCTTATCTGACTCCAAACATATAGCCATTGCTGGAGAAGCAAAACTACTTGACCAAGAAATGTGTCCCCTTTGATGTTTGTTTCAGGGTTGCACAACCCCTCCCCTCTTCTCCACCCCATGCTTTTCATAAAATCATAGAACACTAGAACTGGAAGGGACCTTGCGAGGCTATCGAGTCCAGTCCCCTGCCCTCACGGCAGGAACAAGCACCACTGATCATCCCTGATAGATGTCTGTCTAACCTGCTCAGGGCTGGATTACCCAATAAGCAGACTAAGCACGTGGTTAGGGCACCAGCAAAGCAGGGGCACTAAAAAAAATTTAAAAAAAAAGAGATTTTCCAGTATAGTATTGTTTTTATTTTGACTTGGGGGGGAGGGATGGCTCAGTGATTTGAGCATTGGCCTGCTAAACCCAGAGTGGTGAGTTCAATCCTTGTGGAGGCCATTTAGGGATGTGGGGCAAAAATTTGTAAGGAATGGTACTTGGTCCTGCTATGAAGGCAGGGGACTGGACTTGATGACTTTTCAAGGTCCCTTCCAGTTCTAGGAGACAGGCAATCTCCATTATAAAAAAAATACATGGGGGGGCACCATAACCTTTTCAGTGCTTAGGGCCTCTAAAGGTCTTAATCCGGCCCTGAACCTGCTCTTAAGTATCTCCAGGGATGGAGATTCCACAACCTCCCTCGGCAACTTATTCCAGTGTTTCACCACCCTGACAGGCAGGAAGTTTTTCCTAATGTCCAACCTAAACCTCCCTTGCTGCAGTTTAAGCCCATTGCTTCTTGTCCTGTCCTCAGATGCCAAGGAGAACAAGTGTCCTCCCCCCTCTTTGTTACACCCTTTAAGATACTTGAAAGCGGCTATCATCAGTCTGCTCTTTTCTAAACTAAACAAGCCCAATTCCTTTAGTCTTCCCTCAGAGCTCATGTTCTCTAGACCTTTAATCATCCATGTTGCTCTTCTCTGGACCTTCCCCAATTTTGCCACCTTTCTTGAAATGCGGTGCCCAGAACTGGACACAATCCTCCAACTGAGGCCTAACCAGCGCAGAGTAGAGCGGAAGAATGACTTCTCGTGTCTTGCTCACAACACTCCTGTTAATGCAGCCCAGAATCATGTTTGCCCTTTTCTTTTTTTGGGGGGGGAGGGGCGGGGGGAGACACAGTGCCACACTGTTGGCTCAGATTTAGCTTGTGGTCCATTCTGACCCCTATATCCCTTTCACCAGGACTCCTTCCTAGACAGTCTCTTCCCATTCTCTGTGTGTGACATGGATTGTTCCTTCCTAAGTGGAGCACTTTGCACTTGTCCTTATTAAACTTCATCCTGTTTACCTCAGCCCATTTCTCCAGTTTCTCCCGATCAGTTTTAATTATGATCCTCTTCCTACTCCAGTTCCAGTATTTTATAATTCTCTCTCCCTGCTGCCTCACCAGGAATATATTTCTGAAGGCAGGTTGTCCTTTCATCTTTCCTACTCCTCTTGACTAGCAAAAAATGGGCCCTTTTGTCTCTCAGCCTTCCCTATTATGTTCATACTATGCCAAGGCAGAGGGGTCACTGCAATAAGAACAACTAGTTACAAAAAGCACTGTGCAAAACATGGTGGTTCTGAGACCAGCGCACATATGCACACACACACACACACACACACACACAAACTAAGATGCATGGAAAAACTAGTGGCCCTCTTTTGTAAATGTTACCCCTAGCCAACTGGCGGAGACCATCCCCTTGCACCTGGTCTGTGTTATAGGGCCAAAGACTGCCAAAAAACCCTGTTACTCACTAGCAGATGGCTTAACTATTAAGGAGGACTGAGACCGCTTTACCTGTAATACTCCCAGGGATTAGGAAGTGCAGTTACCTATGCAGTTCACACGCTTTGACTCAGTTTACCCAGCTGCCTTTGAACGGGCTGGGTAAGAGCGATATTATAACTGTCTGGAGGCACAGAAAGGCTGAGCCCGATGCACCAGTGGGAGTGAGGAAGGAAGATACCACCAGGATCCTAGCTCCCACCCGCCCTAACCCCTAGACCACACTTCCACTTTTCAGCCAGGGAATGAAGACCTGGAAAGACCCAAAGGACGCAGCTATGTTTTCCCCCTCTAGCGAGTGGCCTGCCTCTTCTTCCCCACAGAGTTCCCGCTGATCGGCATGCCTGCGCGGCTGCGCACAGCAAATTTCAGTCCTGCACGCACCTCGCCTGCAGAGCCGCGCAGCCGCTCGCTTTCCTGCGGCCCCGGGTTGCTCCGGCTGGAGCTGGGGTGCAGTGAGGCTGCCCCGGTTCGGGTTCCAGCTAAGGCAGGGGGGAGCCCTGTCCAGGTAGGAGCCAGCAGCCCCTTGCCCCCTAAGCCCAGGAGCTGCCGGTCAGATGTCTGGGGCAATGCAGCCCCGCCCAGCCGTTCCTCCCAGAAAGAGCTGCTCTCTGGCCTGGGGTCAGGCAGCACCCAGGCCCGCTCCCTTTCCCCCTCTACTAGCAGCTTCTTTGGGGGGCAACCTGGGCCCACCCCCTGCAAGCAACCACTGGAGAAACAGCTAGCCCAGCTCCAGCATCCCCCCAGCCAGGAGCTGCCACCTCCCCGAACTCTAGGTCCCCATCCTGAGCTCCCCACCTTGCCCTGCATCCCGCACTCCCGGCCTGAGCCCCCTCCCTTGTGTGTGAGTAACCGTGCCTCAGCGCACTTCTGCGAACAGGCGCACGTGTCGTCACCAGGGGTGCCCAAGACACAACTCACGTGGGGGTGGGGGAAGTGGAAGAGGGAGCGCCGGTCCCGCCGCGCGGCGCGTGAAATCAGTGCGTCGAAGCGGAATTAGGCTCTTCCGGAGCCAGAGCCTCTGACAGAGACAGCGCTTCAGAAATAGGATTGGCAGACAAGGCCGCAAAACTGCCTCCCACGAGGCCCCAAGAGTTGGGCTTTTAACCCCCAGGGGCCAGATTTCCCACAATTCCCACTTCTCGAAGGCCACCTGTTCCCCCCAGCAGTCTGTCTTCCATGGCTAGGTCTCCCCAGGCTCAGCAATCAAGCAGAATGTGTGGCTCGTTAGCACTGACTCCTTATAAGCCCTGACCTGCGGCCTGTTTGCTCCCTAATTAACCGCTCATTGGGATTCTTGTGCTCTGGGCTCTTCTTGACCGGGCAGGGGAAAGGGCTTGGGCTCTTTTCTTGCAACAGAGGAATCCGCAGGGGGGCTGTTAAAGGGAAAGGGAAGTGCCATGTTGGAAATTGAGAAAAGAGCAAACAAAACCCAGAGGGGTGGTGTTAGAAAAAGAATTTCTGGGCACACAAGTCATTCTGGCTACTCAGCCATAGTGTTGATATTGGTATTCATCCGGAGGGGCTCCCAGCCCCGCAGGGACGAGCAAGGGTGTAGGCAGAGCAAGTGGATCGTTCTGTGCCCCCTTCCTGATCTCTTTCCCCCACCCGCGGCATCCCTCCCCTCCCCGGGGTGGGCCTGCTCTAGAACTTCCAACACAGAAGGGCCAGCTAAACCTATTCAGGCCATCCACCCGCAGACGGCTTGTGGAGGAGGGATGATTGGTGCCCCAGCAAATTAAAAGCTGCATCGCTGGGCAAACATGGGTGCGTCTGTGGTCTCTAGGGGTGAGCTCCCCTGCGCATCACAAAATCTGCACTCATAACCAATGTTCCTTAGGCCCCTTACAGACTCACAGACCACTAGAATGTGAAGGGACTTTCAAAGGCATCAAGTCCAGTCCCCCTGCTCTCACAGCAGGACCAAGCACCGTCTAGATCATGGGGTCCCAAACTGGGGGGCATGAAGAAATTCCGGGGTGTGTGTGCGAGGTGACCCAGCCTCCCCCCCCGCCATCAAGTTTTGCTGCCCTGTTTAGTTCCTTTTTTTTTTAATTTTCTCAACAAGTTTTGCTGTTACTTGGGGGGGGGGAGGCGGGAGGGTTTTTCAAAAATCAAAAAAGGGGGACGTGATGCCAAAAAGTTTGGGAACTGCCGGTCTAGATCATCCCTAGTTGATCTGTCTAACCTGCTCTTAAATATCTCTAGCGATGGAGAAGCCACAAGCTCCCTAGGCAATTTATTCCAGTGTTTAACCACCCTGACAGGCGGGAAGTTTTTCCTGATGTCCAACCTAAACCTCCCTTGCTGCAATTGAAGGCCCTTGCCAGTCTCAAAATGCTCTTCTCCGTGCTAGAGGAGGTCTCTCCAGAGAAGGCATGAAATCAGGCTGGGAAATGCTTGCGTTGTGCCTGTCTGTGTTACGCCTATTCTGTTGCTGTACAGAGGACTCCCAAAAGCACAGAGTCACGGCTTAGGACCTTGCTCTTCTTGATGCTACAGCTAGCGGCCCCACCCTTCACCTCCTCCTCCTCCTCATGTTTCATGCTCTGTGTGTTTGTAGCGTTTTTTCCTCTTCAGAGGGGGGGCAAGGAAAGGTGGATGAGCAGGGAACGGATAGAAAATGGCCCAGCCCTTCTAGACGTCACACTGTTATAAAACTCTGAAATTGCCATAACACAGATTTGGGAGGACAATGCTGGGAGGAGGGGAGACGAGAATGTAAGAAATTCACTTATGGGAGACAGTAATTCTGAGGGCAAAACTTTGGGTGGAATGTGAAAGGCCTGCGGGGGTGGGCAGACATTACAGCGGAAGATATGAACACCGCTGAATTCTGATGACCTGATCTGAACTCTGCATACAAGCTGACAGGAGCAGCACATGGTGTTTGTTAATCACACACACACACACATACACATAATTCCCAGCTTCCTGCTGCTTTTGTCTTGCCTCTTCTCCCAGGCCACATTTGGCTGAGCGCATATTTTGAAAATTGCGGGGCTTTCCACGTGCTGTTTTGAAGCAGTACAATATTTCTCAAGCAATACGGTCCTGTCTCTCTGTGTGAGCGCAGTCGCTCCTTCCACCTCTGCTCTACTTTAATGGGCTTGTTTATTGCTCATCTGTTACGAAATATTGTGCAAGGCTAAAATATCAGCCTGTTATCTCATTCCGATAGTGACTTCAGGGAATGGTTTGCATGTGAAAGTTCACAACAACTTTCATAGAATCATAGAACACTAGAACTGGAAGGGACCTCGAGAGGTCATCCAGTCCCCTGCCCTCACGGCAGGACCAAGCACCATCTAGACCATCCCTGACAGGTGTCTGTCCAACCTGCTCTTAAACATCTCCAGGGTTGGAGATTCCACAACCCCTCTAGAGGTTGTGGATTTTAGAGGATCAAAAACCAAGTCAACATATACAAATATTTTGATGATCTGAGACTTGATGGGCTGAAATAGCTGTCCATGAATGGTGCGGGGTGATTTTTTTGTCATATGATTGTGCTCTGCGTGATGACGGATACATGGCAGAGCTGGTCAAAAAAAGAACTCTGCGGGGTAGCCGTGTTAGTCTGTAACTTTAAAAAGCCATCACCTACAGCCCCCAGCTCAAGCCCTTCCAGCGCATCTTTCACAATCTACAATCTGTCCTGGAAAATGACCCCTCATGCTCACAAGCCTCGGGGGACAGGCCAGTCCTCACCTACAACCCCCCAACCTGAAGCAAATTCTTTCTAGGAGCCAGACATCACACCTCAGACACACTCACCCCAAAACCTACCCCTGCCACAAACCCCGCTGCCAACTCTGCCCACATATCTGTACAAGCGACACCATCACAGAACCGAACCCCGTAAGCCATAACATCAGGGGCTCATACAACCGCACATCCTCGAATGGGATCTATGCCATCAAGTGCCAGCCATGCCCCTCTGCCGTGTATATTGGCCAAACTGGTCAGTCTCTACAACAAAGGATTAATGGATACAAACCATACATTAGAAAAAGGTAACACAGAGAAATCTGTAGGGGAACATTTTAACTGGCCTGGGCACTCATTAATTGATTTAAAAGTAGCCCTTCTTCTACAAAAAAATTTCACAAGCCAACCACAGGGAGAGAGTGCAGAATTGACCTTCAAAAATTTGACACTGTTTCCCTGGGCCTGAACATAGACATTAACTGGATGGCCCATTATACAACCAGTATTCCTTACATTCAACACCTCATTGACATCAAAAGCTAAGTATGGACACTTTCCAGCCCACTCAATTAGCCTCATTAGCACCAGGACTACAATTGACAGGTACTTTTTTTCCCTCCCTCTTCCTTCTTATTCTGAGGGGTCCCCCTTTTTTTCTCCACCCATCTGAAGAAGTGGGCTTTGCTCATTTGCAAATTTGACACTATCAAGTTAGAATTAAACAAAGACTGTGAATGGCTAGCCAACTACAAAAACCGTTTCTCCTCTCTTGGGCTACGTCTACACTGGCGGCTTCTTGCGCAAGAACTCTTTTGCGGAAGCGTTCTTGTGCAAAAAATCTTCCACAAGAGAGTGTCTACACTGGCATGTCCTTTTGCTCAAGAGATGTGCTTTTGCACAAGAGCATCCATGGCAGTGTAGACGC
>JANRFK010006693.1:69315908-69326273 GCA_030068395.1 Apalone spinifera
CAAAATCATGCCAGTCTAGACGCAGCCAAAATGTACTTGCGGAAGAATGCTCATGCAGTGTAGACAGCAGGCAAGATATTGCGCAAGAACGGCTGTTCTTGCACAAGAAGCTGCCAGTGTAGAAGTAGCCTTGGTGTTCACACCTCCACATCAGCTGCTAGAAGTGGGCCACATCCTCCCTGACTGAATTGACCTCATTATCTCTGGCCTTCCTCTTGACTGGTACTCTTTTCATATGCCTGTATATTTATACCTACCTCTGGAATTTCCACTACATACATCTGACAAAGTGGGTCTTTGCCCACGAAAGCTTATGCTCCAATAAATCTGTTCGTCTATAAGGTGCCACCGGACTTCTCGTTGTTTATTGTTGATGAAGTTAACCTTCTTTTCTATTTACAGTTTGCCTGCAAGTGGACTGTTTCTTAAATGTATTCAGAGTCCCCAGTGATCTCACTGAGCCGTACTTGGCCGGTCGATGTGTTTTGAGCAGCTCTTTGTGGGTATTTGATATCTGGCATTCCAGCTGCGTGGGTTAGATTTGATGGGACACAGAGCCCATATGGTGCATGTCTAGTCTCTGATTGCTTGTGCTGCAGGTCCAATGACTCAAGTTTCTGTAGAAAAAATCTTGCATTTCTGACTTCAAAGTAATCCACAAAATTCTAGTAAAACTCATTGTTTCCACCGGCTTTCTTGCTACCAGACTTGTTTTGCTGGAACATTCTGTCCTGGGGCCCTCAAATAATTTGATGTGGGGAGCCATATAGATACATATAAAGAACACAAAGTCAGCTTGGAACACGGTCCCTGTCTTATGGAGATTAAGTAGATCCAGTCGTTCCCACCTACCCTGAAGATTGGGGCCCTCCATTAATCAAGGCTCCTATTGGATAATTGGATGAGGCAGGAGGCTGTGCGCTAGTGTAAAACCAAACTATTTGTCCAAAACCCCTTTCTTTGTCGATCCCTGAAATACCTCTCTGGGGGTTGAACATAAGAACACAAAAATGGCCAGACTGGGTCAAACCAAAGGTCCATCTAGACCAGTATCCTGTCTGCTGACAGTGGCCAATGCCAGATGCCCCAGAGGGAGTGAACAGAACAGAGAATCATCAAGTGATTCCTTTCCTGTCACCCATTCCCAGGGTCTGACAAACAGAGGCTAGGGACACCACCCTTACCTGTCTTTGCTAATAAGTATTCATGGCCCTAACCTCCATGAATTTATCTAGTTCTTATTTGAACCCTGTTAAACTTCTGTCCTGCACAGCATCCTCTGGCAAGGAGTTCCACAGGTTGTGCGCTGCCTGAAAAATCACTTCCTTTTGTTTGTTTTAAACCTGGCTTCAAAGGGTTGATCATGGAGTGAGTCAATTAGCATGCATCTCCTGCCTACTCAAGAAGGTACGTACAAGGCCAGAATAACATACTCAATGACAGTTTAATGGAATGCCCGCCCACCCAAAGTATTAACCCCAATTCAATAAGAGTTAGCTTAATTCAGTCTAGTTCAGCTTCATTCCCTAAGGTTTGTTCAGGTATTGATTGTCTATCACAATTTCTTTGAAGGAAAAAGCCCTGCCAAAGGGCAAGTAAAGGGTGGATGCAGGTTTTGGTTGCATATGATTTCAGGTAGAGAATTCATGTGCCATCCTCCATCTATTTACAGGGCTATACACACATCATATCTTTTAAAAAAAATAAAGAACACAAAGTAAACAATTCCATTATTATCACATGATCATCATGTGATCATACTTTTTTGTTTTGCATTTAAGTGCCACGTTCTTGTCATTATCAATCATAAAATCATGGCTGATGTGGAGAAAGTGAACAAGGAAATGTTACTTGCTCCTTATAACACAAGAACTAGGGGTCACCCAAATGAAATTAATAGGCAACAAGTTGAAAACGACCAACATTTTAAGTATTGTTTCACACAATGCACAGTTGACCTGTGGAACTCCTTGCCAGAAGATATTGTGAAGGCCAAGATTATAACAGGGACCAAAAAAACAAGTAGATATATTCACAGAGCATAGCTCTATCAATGGCTATTAGCCAGGATGGTCAGGGATAGTGTCCCTAGCCTCTGTCTGCCAGAACTCGAAGTAGGTGGCAGGGGAGTGAATCATTTGATTATTACCTGTTCTGTTCATTCCCTCTGGGGCACTTGACATTGTCTGCTGTTGGAAGAATGGACACTGACCTAGATGGACCTTTGGTCTGACCTGTTCTTATGTTCTTTTTTTTTTTTTGTTACCATAGTCTCCTCCACGCCTGAGCGCTACCAAGAGGGGCTTTGAGCACATAAACGCAAACCTCTCAGTTCCTGTGCCCTGTCCCACAGCAATCAAGACCTGCAATAGCAGGGCAAAATCCTACTCAGCCCCTGTAACACTTGGCTGGTGCATGCTTAGAGGACACAGGATCCTCTGAGAATGTATAGCTGCCAAACCCTAAACAAGTCTCTGCAGTATATGAAATGCTAGATAGCTGCTAAGTAGCCTAGACCTAAGCCAACAAAACCTCACTGTTCCAAACCTTCCCAAATATTGCTGGGGGGGGGAGAGCGGGGCTGGAGCTGAAATGGGGAACTTCCACCACAGAGTATGAAGCAACCGAGGATTAGAGGTGAATGGAGATGGGAGAATTTGAGTTTTGAGTGTCCATGCCCTGTTTGAATCAAACACTCGGACTCTCCTATCCAATATACTTATGTGAGGGCTGCTGCCATGACTCATTTATGACACAGGAAACTTGGGACAGTCATGTGACCATAGCCCTATACTGCCTGGGTGTCTACCATCGGAATCAAAGACCAGGCAAAGAGTCATGATGTTCTTTGTCTTCATTCTCATGGAAACAGAAAGTGGATCTGAGGTGAAACATCTGTTTTGGTTTGGGCGAATGTTGTTTATCGGTCTCTTTTCTTTCCCCTTGGCTTTTAACTGTCTCTTGTAGCTCTTCCCCTTTCTGGAGTCAGTGCTTCATTCAAAGGCCACTGAATCTTTTCATTGACTTCAGTGAGTTTTGAATCAGGGTTTGAACTGCGCTTCACACACTTGCTCTTCCCACTTCGGGAGTTACCTACCATAGTTTGCGCCCCGTGCACTGGCATTTGCTAGACCAGGGGTCTCCCACCTTTTTAAGCACGAGATCACTTTTTGAATTTAAGTGCAATCCAGGATCTACCTCAAACCCAAACACCCCTGGCCCCGCCTCCTTCCCGCCCCTTCTCCAAGGCCCCGCCCCTGCTCACTCCATCCCCCCTCCCCGGTCCTCACTCACTTTTGTCAGGCTGGGGGCAGTAGTTTGGGATGCCGGAGGGATTCAGGACTGGGGCTGGGGTTCGGAATGTGGGCTCCAGCTGGGCACCGCTTACCACAGGTGGCTTCTGGGTGGTGGTACAGGGGCTAAGGCAGGCTCACCCCTACTCTGGCCCTGCACCGCTCCCAAAAGCAGCCAGCAATCTCCCTCCATCCCTGCTCCCCCTCTGCTCTGTGGAGATGTAGTACAGGATGGAGGGAGGGACTCCCTGACGTCAGCATCCCTCTTCCTCTTCTTCCTGTGCCCTGTACAGAAAACAGGAGACTCCAAGGGGCGAGGGGCACCTCCAAGGCAGAGGACAGGAGCAGCATGACAGTGCTTAGAGGGGCAGATGAAGTGCTTGCTGTTGGTAGCCTCCCAGTCAAACCAGTCAGGTTCACCCGTCAAAGGCTCCAAGATCTCCCAGTAGATCCCGATTGGTGATCACTGTGCTAGACTATAATATCTTTGTGTGCTTAGTTTAGAATGTGTAGGGAGAAATCAGGAACTCTCTCAATCTACTCCCTGTATTATTATCTATATTATGTTAAAACCCAAAATATGCCTGGTGCAGAAAACACAGATGGGAAAAGAAGGTCCCTTCCAGAAGGACTTATCGTACAAAAAGACAAAGATGAGGTTGTGTTCCATATCTCCCAATCCACCAAGGACACGTCAGCTCTGTAGATATAATCTATGTTTAAAGGATTCATGTTGTCAGTAAAAGCTATAGCCAGTCACCACCACCTTAGAGTCCACTCAGGACACGAAATACAAATTCTGAACAATGAGCGTGATTAACCCCTGGAATAGATTTCCTGTGATGGGGTGACATTTAGTATCTTTAAATCAAGACTAGAGTTCTTTCTAAATAATATGGTTTATTTTGAGCCAAAATTATTGGACACCGGGTCAGAGATGGACCACCCAGGTGAGTGACAGTAGGTGAGAGATGGACAACCCAGCAGGTCAGAGATGGACCACCCAGGTGAGTGACAGTAGGTGAGAGATGGACAACCCAGCAGGTCAGAGATGGACCACCCAGGCGAGTGACAGTAGGTCAGAGTATCAGAGGGGTAGCCGTGTTAGTCTGAATCTGCAAAAGCGGCGAGGGGTCCTGTGGCACCTTATAGACTAACCGAAGTGTTTGGAGCATAAGCTTTCGTGGGCAAAGACCCACTTCGTCAGATGCATAGTAGGTCAGAGATGGACCACCCACGTCTGAGTGGCCCTCCTGCAACCCAGTGGGCTACAAGATTGGCCTAACCAAGTCGATATCCTGAGATAGGGTTGTTTTGCTGACTGCACTTACGAACTTAGAATTTGTGAGGTTGAACTAGAGCAGCACTTTGATGGGATGCAGAGAGAGCGCACAGCTCTCACAGTCAATGTTGTGTGCAATCAGCAACACCCCTCACTTGATGTGAATATCACTTTAGCAGTACCAGTAAGAAAACTAAATGTCTTGCAGGCCATACATAAAACCCTGATGGCCGCATTCTGCAGGTTGCCCGTTATTGGACTAGGTGGTCCCTTGTGACCTTAATATGTACAAGTCTGTGAATTATTCCTTCTCTGTGGATCTGCTCCTACAAACCTAAATGGACATGGGAAGTCAATAAGACCATTCGGTGTTACTGCTCCGTATTGCCCCAGCTCAAAAAGGATGAGCTTGCACAATATTTTTTCTTCTTTGCCTGTCAGCATTCCTAAAGCGTCCGTGCCCA
The DNA here is from genome assembly GCA_030068395.1 of Apalone spinifera. Classification (NCBI taxonomy): domain Eukaryota; kingdom Metazoa; phylum Chordata; order Testudines; family Trionychidae; genus Apalone; species Apalone spinifera. Next base: position 69,320,948 of record JANRFK010006693.1, read on the forward strand.
GAACAATCACATCCTACACTAAACTTTCACTCACTCTCTGGCTTCTGTCCCATGTGTTTTTCCCTTGTCCCTGGTTTGTTGCAGAATGCTTTCGTGCAAGCGCTGATCTGAAGATGAAAAGTGTTACAGCTCCTGCTGATCTTGTTTGGGATGGCGTCTTGTTCTTGAGCTTCCCCCTCAAATTTATATCTGGCCTTTGTTAAGTGCATGCCAGCTGATCCTCGCTGCAGAAGGGGAGAGGTGAGCCTTGAGTTTTAGAGACGGCTCTTCCCATTAATTGCTTTGCCAGAACAAGGAAATGTTTCCAGCAGAGAACGTGGGAAACCAGTACAAACCGCAGAAAATCATTCTCAGATGCTCTGTTTGGTTCGATCACCTCAGGAGACAGGCTACTGCATTATGTACTAGCGGCACTTTCCTTTTTTATTTACACCTAGGCAGAGTGGATTTCAATAGTCCAACCTGACGGTGGGAAACCACAGGAATTTCTGAGGACAAGTCCTTGTTGAGACCAATGAAGGTAGACATCTTGCTAGCTAGGAAGGGACATGCAGCCTTTCCCCCCAAGTGTCCAGAGGCAGGAATGAGCTCAGCAATGACCCAGGAGGTGGTGCGCTATCTCGACTAGCAATAAGCAAGTACTTTCTGTTGAAGGTACGGTGGTGGAAATTGCCGGGTCCCCAAAGTTTAATGAGTCTCACTTCACATAAGCTCACAATGAACCCCAAAAAGTGTGAAGTGATGATCCAAGGCTGTGGGCTCTCTCTACTAGCCAGCTCTTCTTCAATCCAGCTCCCGTTTCCTCCCGGTCCAGAGATCTCTTGCAAGACAGGAAGGTCGTCATCATGTGGTTGGCAAGCTCACCATGTCTCTTGACCAGCTTGGTACTTGTCCTTGGAATGCTCCAAAAGAATCGGGGGAAGGGGACATCTCCCAAAAGCAATACCCAAAATATTCTTCCGCTGCCAAAGTTCAAGTGTCCAGATGATACCATTAGGCATAGCCACGCCAGCACTTAGAAAAACTGCTCTCAAGTGGACGTTCTTCCACTGGTCTCCTTCAGAACCTGGATAGAGCATCCGGATGACATCAGTGTACATCAGATGACTTCAAAGCCACTGTCCTGTAATGAACGTGACAACATTTGACACCTTTTGATGTCCTTTCAACATCCAGTGCCTCCCTAATTTAGATTGAATACAATAGTTTTGGTACATGAAGTATTGTGTGCTAATTGAAACCTCATTTGCGGAGGCTGTTACGATTATGAAACAGCCTTCCTAGGGCTCTAGTGCATAGTTGTACAACTGCAACAAATATGTTTCTAATGATGATTTGGCACCATTCTGTTAGCTTCAGAGTAAAGAAGTTGATAAGTTTATTTAGTGCGCAGTGTTGTCCAAACTTGTATTCAGCTCACACACTCTGCTTCCTTCCCCGGACCTGAAAAACAGCTCCCTATAGCTCGAAAGCTTGTACATTCTGCCAGCAGAAGATATTACATCACCTAGCTTGTCTCACGTTTATTTAGGACACTCAATTTTCCACATTTTATCAAAACTGTAGAGTTGTGGTTTTAAGCATGGTTTTGGTGCCAGCAACCTGAGTGGTAGAATTTATTCTTTAAGTAGATATTGCACCATGGCAATGGCAACACAAGTTTTGGGGGGTTAATACTCCCTACCCTAATCTGTAGTGTACTGCTTTTATCGTTTGTATCATAGTAGCGCCTGGAGACCCTAATCAAGCTTGGAGACTGATTATGCTTGGCACTATACATACATTTGTTAAGAGACAATTGCTGCCTCACAGAATCTACAATCTAAATAGATGGGCTATTATCCCCATTTTGCAGCTGGGGAACTGAGGCACAAGGAGATGAAGTGGGTTGCTGTTGGTCACACAAGGAGTCTGTGACATAGGAGAGCAGTGGTGAATTCTCAGTGAAGTGAAACATAAGAATGGCCAGACCAGGTCAGATCGGAGGTCCATCTCGCCCAATATCCTGTCTTCCAACTGTGGCCAATGGCAGATGCCCCAGAGGGAATGAACACAACAGGGAATCCTCGCGTGATCCCTCCCCTGTCACTCACCTCCAGAGAAACAGAGGCCAGGGACACCATCCCTACCCATCTTGGCTAATTGCCATTGATGGACCTACCCCCCATGAATGTATCTAGCTCTTTTTTGTACCCTATTAAAGTCCTGGCCCTCACAACACCCTCTGACAAGGAGTTTGACTGTGTTGTGTGAAGAAATACTTCTGTTTTTGTTGTTGTTTTAAACCTGTTGCCTATTAATTTCATTTGGTGACCCCTAGTTCTTGTGTTTTGGGAAGGAGTAAATAACTTTTCTTTATGCATGTTCTCCACACCTGTCATGCTTTTGTACACCTCTATCATGTCCCCCCTTAGTTGTCTCTTTTCCAAGAGGAAAAATCCCAATCTTATTAATCTCTCCTTGTATGGCAGCCTTTCCATATCTTTGTTGCCCTTTCCTGAACTTTTTCCAATGCCAAAATATCATCTTTCAGATGAGGTGACCACATCTGCATGCAGAATTCAAGATGTCGGCGTACCATGGATTTATATAGAGACAATAAGATATTCTCTGTCTTTTTATCTGCCCCTTTCTTAGTGATTCCCAACTTTCTGTTTTCTTTTTGACTGCCTCTGCACACTGAGTGGATGTTTTCAGAGAGCTATCCACAGTGACTCCAAGATCTCTCTTGGGTTGTAACAGCTAATTTAGTCCCCACACATATACACACATACATGCACACAGGTGAAAACATGAGGCCTGATTCACAGTTGGTTTAAATGGGAGCTATGCTGATTTACACTAACTGAGACTCTGGCCGCAGGGAGGACACAGTTCAACAGGCTAGACAGTAAGGCTTGGTTTTCAGTATGTATGACTTTGCATTTATCAACATTGAATCTCATCTGGCATTTTGTTGCCCAGTCGCCTAGTTTTGTGAGTTCCTTTAGAAGCTCTTTGCAGCCTGGTTTGCACTTAACTATCTTGAGCAGTTTTGTGTCACCGCATATGTTGCCACCTCACTGTTTACCCCTTTTTCCAGCTCATTTATGAATATGTTTAATAGGGTTTGTCCCGGTACAGACTCCTGGGTGGACACCACTAGTTACCTCTCTCCATTCTGAAAACTGACCATTTATTGCTACCCTTTGTTTCCTAACTTTTAACTAGTTATCCACTAATAAGTACACTATACTCACTGGATCCCCTGTTGTCCATGTGTTTATTGTTCCCCACAAAGAATTCTAGTAGATTGGGGAGGCATGATTTCCCTTTACTTGCACCATGTGGGCTCTTCCCCAATTTCAGAACTTGGCTAAATGCCATCTGGTCCTGATGACTCGTTACTGTTTACAAGTCTCACAAAAGATCATGTTACTATTCTTATGTTTTTGTTAGTCTCTAAGGTGCTACAGGACTATTCATTTGTTTGTTTTTAAGTTGTTTTTAGTGTTACTTTGTAGTTTATCAGTTTGTTTCAAAACGTCTCCTAACGACACTTCAGTCTGGGATAGTTCCTCAGATTTGTCATCTAAAAAGAATGGCTCGGGTTTGGGAATCTCTCTCATGTCCTCAGCCAGGAAGACCGATGCAAAGAATTCACTTAATTTTTCAGCAATGTCTTTATCATCCTTGAGTGTTCCTTTAGCATCTTGATCATCCAGTAGCCCCTGGCTTCTTGCTTCTGATGTACTTAAGAAATTGCTGTTACTTTTTGAGTATTTGGCTAGCTAGTCTTCAAATTCCTTTCAGGCCTTCCTAGTTATATTTTATATTTCACTCGACAGAGTTTATGCTCTTTTCTTTTTTCCTTACAAAGATTTAACTTCCATGTGTTAAATAATGCCTTTCTCTTTGTCACTGTTCTTTTACTTGGTTGTTAAGCCACAGCGGCACTTTTTTGGTTCACCTACTGTGTTTTTTTAATTTGTAAGTTGAGCCTCTATTGTGGTATCTTTGAAATGTTTCCAGGTAGCTTGCAGGGGTTTCACTTTGAACACTGTACCTTTTCATTTCTGTGTAACTGACCTCCCCATTTTTGTCGTTCCCCTTTTTGAACTTAAAATCGACATTGTTGGGTTTTTGTGATGTTTTTCCCACACACAAGGATGTTAAATTTAATTATATTATGGTCACTCTTTGCAAGCCATCCAGCTATATTGGACAAGATCCTGCACTGCACTTAGGACTGAATCAAGAACTGCCTCTCCTGTTGTGGGTTCCAGAACCAGCTGCTCCAAGAAACACTGATTTAAGAAATCAAGAAACTTTATCTCTGCATTTTGTCCTGAGGTGATATGTACCCAGTCAATATAGAGATAGATGAAGTCCCCTATTATTACTGATTTTTTTTTATTTTTATAGCCTCACTAATCTTCCTTAGCATTTCAACAGTGACTATCACCATCCTGTTCAGGTGGTCTATAATACATCCTACTGCAATATTCTCATTATGAGAGCATGGCATTATTATCCATAGAGATTCTAGTGCAGAGACGATAGTGGAAGGGCAAAGTGAGGGCAATCGGTTTTGGTGTTATCACTGAGCATGCTCAGTGGAAGCCAAGGAGCAAATCTGGGAGGGCATGTGAGCCTGCAAGACCCCCTACCCACATCGCCTCTGCTCTAGTGTCTTAATTCTTTCCTGTGCCGCATGCAGGGTAATAATGTAATGGACTCCAGGTGGAAAAAAATGACACTGGCTCTTTATTAAGACAACTATTTGCAGAGATGTTGCAGCTACCACTGGCATTTGCGCCAGGTGCAAACAGACTGAATTCTTGGTACATCCTCCAAATTCTTCCCTCCTGCAACCTGTGCTCCCCCCTCCAAGTTCCATGAAGATTGCTGTATACAATCACGGAATCATATGGTTGGAAGAGACTTCAGGAGTCATTGAATCCAACCCTTGCCCAAAGCAGGACCAACACCAACTAAATCATCCCAGGCAGGGCTTGGTCAAGCCAGGACTTAAACACCTCTAGGATGGAGATTCCACCCCCTCCCTAGGGAACCCATCCCAGTGCTTCCCCACCCTCCTAGGGAAATAGTTTTTCCTAATATCCAACCTCTCCCACTGCAACTTGAGACCATTGCTCCTTGTTCTGCCATCTGCCACCAATGAAAACAGCCTCTCTCCATCCTCTTTGGAACCTCCCTTCAGATAGTTGAAGGCTGTTCTCAAATCCCCCCTTACTCTTCTCTTCTGTAGACTAAATAAGCTCAAATCCCTCAGCCACTCCTCGTAGGTCATGTGCTCCCGCACCATAATCATTTTGGTTGCCCT
>JANRFK010006693.1:69340682-69351534 GCA_030068395.1 Apalone spinifera
ATGCAAATAGTTTTTTGTCCTTAAGTCTTAGCAGCGGTTGGGAGGGACTGCCCAGTTGATTTCCCATGCAAAAAGGGAATCTTTAAAAACACTAAGAAAATAGGAGTGTTTGGTGGTTGGCTGGTACACCCAGGGAAATGAACCAAAGGCCCCAGGGATAAGGAGACTGCCCTGGTTTGAAGGCTCAGCTGGAAAATAAACAGTTTTAGGGTAAGTTTGTAATAAGTTCGTACTGAAGATTTAGTGTAGAATTAGCTAAGTGTTTTCTGTTACTATTAATTTGTAATCTGCTTTGCTCTGCCTGTTCTCACTTATTACCACTTAAAACCTACTGCTTGTATTTAATAAAATCACTTTTACTTACTATCAAGCCCAGTGTAAACGATTATTACCTGGGGGAGCCATCCATATGTCCATGCCTCCTTTCCTTGTTAAAGGGGGCTTACCTAAATAATTCTTTGGGAGTTCTGATCCCATTTGGGGAGTGGTATCCTGGGAAGTTGGGCCCAAAACTGCACTCTCCTTGGACTTGAAGGGTTTCAATGTCTGTGTTTCTCCTGGGGGGGCGTGATCTCAGCTCGGTACCTTGGCTGGGGGAGACTAGGGAGCTGGCCTGCAGGACTGAGCATTGAAAAGCCCCAGGGATCAGGAAGGTGAGTGGCAGTGGCTTTGTCAGCATCCTGGAAGGCTTTCCCAAGTGGTCTTCTGTGACCACCCCCCACCCCGCCGCCGTTACAAAGGGATAGACTCAAAAAAGTAGAGCTAGATTAAACCAGTTCAGACAATTGCTCCTGGCTCTGTTCCTCCCAAACAATGCAGCATTGTTTCTGAAATACAGTATCTTCTACAGGTTTCTCCACTCCGTTTATAAAATAAACAATTGATGGTATCTTCCACTAAGGAAGTTGTGTTGTGAAGGAACTTGATGTTGTGAAGACCAGGACTTTACCAGGATTTATTTAAAAAAAATCGATATAAATTCATGGAGGTTAGGACCATCAATACAGATAGTCCCCAACTTACGAACGAGTTATGTACCAAGCACTTGGTCGTAATTCGATCTGTTCGGAAGTCAGATCCCGTTCATTTACATGTGACCGCGCTGTTCGTAAGTGCGGCTCGCGTTCCTAACTCGGGGACGTGCTTAACGAGGGGTTAGTTGTAAGGATGAACGGTTAGTTGTAAGAATGTAAATTGATGCATTCGTAACTTGGGGACTACCTGTTCTACTTAGCCAGAATGGTATCCCTAGCCTCTATTTGTCAGGGGCTGGAAATGGATGACAGGGGAGGGAATCACTAGATAATTCCCTGTTCTGTTCATCCCCTTTCGAGCATCTGCAATGGCCGCTGTGGGCAGTCACGACACGGGGCTAGAATGACCTTGGGGCTGACCCAGTGTGGCCGTTCTTATGTTCTTATGTAAGGCACTCGTTAATAGTAAAATGTGTTATGCTATTTTCCTTTCTTTAATTACATCTCAGTCATAATATACATCTTAGCATCATCCTAAATACATTCTTTCTGTCTTGGGCATGTTGGAGTATTAGTGCATGCTTTTTTGCAGCTGTTCTGGTCTCTCACATTTCCAAAGGCTAATCTTTTCAAAGCATTGCACTGGGATTTTTAGCCACACTTCTCCATTAAAGTCAAGGGGCTGAGGTATAATCAATGAAGTTGCTCTATGGAGAGAATGAGGGACTTTGGTCTGGGGTGAGGTTAAGCAGGGCCAAAAACCCTACAGACGTGTAGCCCGCAGCTTTGAAAAATTCGAACCTTCATTTGGGTCCATGAAGAATTCCATGCCATGCTTTCGAAGCCAAAATCAAAGAATTCTGCGTGCCATATAAAGCTGAAAGAGAAGCACAATCCAAAAAAAGGGCGGGATGACTTGTTTGAAATGCTGCTTGAATAAGATGGATGGATGGACCTTGCCGTTCTTGGGCCAAGGCCAGGAATAATCTGTTCAAAGCAATGAGACTCTTTTGATCTCTGCGTACTCCTCAGCACTTTGAACCTCCGAGGATACACAGCCCTTCAATGCAATATGAGGAAGAAAAAAAAAAAAACCCTGCGTCTCACAGAAAAGAGAGAGGAAAAAGGCAGTGGAAGCCAGTAAAATGGAATCTGAGACAAACACAAGTGGTCATAACGACATCAACCCCACTGTGCCAATGGAAGGGTTTTGTAATATTTTTACGGAACGGCTTGTTCTTTTGGTCCTAGAATATGGAAGTGGCTCACTCATACGTACCGCCAGCTCTCCAACTTCAGCGGTACGGAGCGCGGCTTCCAACGCCTTAGACCTGGACGGCATCCCAAAGTGCTTTACAAACTACAGGCAAAACTTCCTACCGCAGCCTAATGGACTTGAAAGGGCCTCCCCCCCAAGTAAGGAATTTTCAAGATCCGGCTCAGTATCTAGGAATCAGTGCTGAGATGCAACTGTCTCTGGGGTGGAGCGCAGCCTCTGTTTACTAATGCACAGCAGCACAGCACCGACATGTTAGCACACAAAATGAAGAGGAATGACCCATGCAAGTGGAATGGGAGAGGAAGCCCAGCAAGGGACTATGTATTTGTTTGTATTGGAATGTGTTCAGAATACATGGGTTTACACCTCTACTTCACTAACAACATTGTGTTAGGGTCTTAGTGTCCATAGGACCCCTTCACGTTTACATTCCCTCTGGCAGACACCGGATTGGCACCCCAATTCCAACCCCGCCGTGTGACATTGGTTCAGTATTCACACACAGGGAGACCAGCTCCATCTGCTGCTCCTACCTAACTTGCCTCCTTGCAGCACCGATGTTTTCATTGGAGGTAGCCCATCCTGGCACCAGCCACAATGAAAACCAGATGCATTGGCTGGAGCTACACGACCATTTCTGGAGCCATGCCCTTCGGATCTGCAGCGCAAAGGCCATGAAAGCAGGGATGTCAGCTCACGGCCTCGGGCTGGGGGGCATGGTGCATGCGAGAGTTTAAGACGCCTGTGACTAATCTTCAGGGGCTGTGGATGAAGTCACATTCTGTGGAGTAGGCATGGCTGTTGGGCTTCCGAGATGCTCAGCTCATAAGAACTGGGGGTCGCCAAATGAAATGAATAGGTAGCAGGCTTAAAACAAACCAAAGGAAGTTTTTCTTCATGCAACGCACCGTCAACCTGTGGAACTCCTTGCCAGAGGATGTTGGGAAGACCAGGACTTTAACAGGGTACAGAAAAGAGCTAGATAAATCCATGGAGGTTAGGTCCATCAATGGCTATTTGGCCACTGTCGGCAGACAGGACACTGGTCTAGATGGACCTTTGGTCTGATCCAGTGTGGCCGTTCTTATGTTCTTAACCTCCCACCAGTGTCTTCTTACTGGTAAGCGGGTCAGGCCTGTTATATTGAAAGTTTGTCCCCATCCAGTTCTGATATAAAATGGACATGGTTGGTTCTGCTATCACTGATGGTGCATGGGATTTTGGAGGGGTGCATTTTGCATGGTGCATATGAGATCACACTGGCTGGGGATTCATGACGTCCAAGTGGGGGCCCTGTGTTCTGGGGATGAGTCCGTGGCCAGCTCATCTGCCAGCAGTGCAGCTAGTCCAAAACTTCCTCTGCAATCAGTCTTTCTGATTTCAAAGGGACCTGCCATGATGGTACCAAATGCTGGCCCCACAAGAAGGCCATCTCTGAAAGGTCAGGCCAGCCATGGACAGAGGCACACAATGCGGTTATTTATCAGCATGTGGATCGAGCATCCTGACCCGATCGTGCTAGGTGCTGTACAATCACGGAACAAAAAGTACTGACAACCTCAGTGATGCTAAGTTGAAATGGGGCCATAGCAAGACAGCCCCCTACTTTCCAGAGGACCCCAGGGATGGCCAGTAATATAGGCAAGAGAAGGCACAGCCTTCCTAAAACCACCTACACACCAGATCGGCCAAAGGCTGGGGCTACCGCCAGGAAGGGTGGGGCCGCAGCGTGGCAGCCCCAGCCCTCCACGTGGCCAGGAAGGATCAGGCTGGGGTGGGCGGGGCTTGGTTCCAGGGGTGGGGCCTTGGGCAGAAGGGGCGGGGCTGGGGCTTGCCTTCCCCAATTGGGTTTTCACTTGCCGCCCAGAGGTGACCCCCTGTATAAAAACTGTTCTGCCAAGTGACACCACTGTTCATCCATTTGCGCAAGAGGGATTACACACACACACATACACACAAAATTAGTAACACATAACCCTTTGCAATGCTGCAGGAAACTGTGTCTGATGCAGAGGCGTCTTCCCAGCACCACCATAATTTGGCCCTTCCTGGCTGTGTTTGAGTCCCGTTTATTTTGTTAGTACCTTTGTAACATTGAAGGGGCACGGAGGTTGGTTTCTAACAAGTGGGTCATGTCGCAGGAATATCTCTTTGTGCCTTGGAACAAGTCAACCTGTTGTGGCGAAAAAGAAGGAAGACTCAATCGGTGAAAGAGGGGGAGAGAAGAAAGGACACTTCTCTTTGCCATGGGAAGCTTTTATGCTAAGATTTTTACAGGTTTGCTGACAACGTTCCTTTGCAGCCGTCTCCATCAACACCCCACCCACTTCCCGGATCCCACAGCCAAGTTTTGAAGCAAAATTGTAATCTAGGGAAAACGCACAGTGTACGCAAGGATGTAAACTGCAGCTTGTGAAGTTTAATGCGGATTGATTTTGGAATAAAACTGAACTACATCAAAGAACCAACCTCCCCTTGTCAATTCCCTCTCACTCTCCCCGCCCAACCCCTCCGCCCCCCTCAGCCCTTCTGATCACAGTGGAGAACAGAGAGGCATTTAAAGAAAAAAAATTATTCCCATTAATTGATGCAGCTGCAGTTTAAACTGAGCCAGTTGCATAGAATGAGTCGTGTTGCAGCATATGGAAAACTGCTGTTCTACCTCCTTACCCAGCACATAGCGCAAAGGCCAGCCACAAATGGCCTGACCGCAGAGGTGGAATTTACATGTTGATATGCTGGTGGCGAGTATAACGGAGGCGAAAAATGACACCCAGCTGTGAGGAGCTTATCACAGGCTCTTGCAACGCTGGGTGGGATGTAGAGACTCCTTTCTGGATCACCTGCACAGGCTGTTGCCTGTGGACAATGTGGGTGTTGGCTTGCATCACAGCTGTTCGGCACCGGAATCCGCTGGCTGGTTATTGTCTCTGACGGGCTGGTGGTTTTGATGCACCTGAGCAAGCAGGGCTGAAGATCATGTCAACACAGGGAGCAGGCCTGGAAGATTAACAACAAAAAAGGATGAGGGGGCTGGAGCACATGACTTATGAGGAGAGGCCGAGGGATTTGGGTTTGTTTAGTCTGCAGAAGAGAAGAGTGAGGGGGGATTTGATTGCAACCTTCAACTTCCTGATGGGCAGTTCCAAAGAGGCTAGAGAGAGGCTGTTCTCAGTGGTGGCAGATGGCAGAACAAGGAGCAATGGTCTCAAGTTGCAGTGGGGGAGGTCTAGGTTGGATATTAGGAAAAACTATTTCCCTAGGCGGGTGGGGAAGCACTGGGATGGGTTCCCTAGGGAGGGGGTGGAATCTCCATCCCTAGGGGTGTTTAAGTCCCGGCTTGACAAAGCCCTGGCTGGGCTGATTTAGTCAGGGTTGGTCGTGCTTTGGGCAAGGGGTTGGACTCGATGACTCCCAAGGTCTCTGCCAGCCCTAGGATTCTGTGATTAGATCTACAGGAGAACATACAGTGGATGGGTTTTCTTGTAATAGATCGGGGCCCAATCAGGCAAGGGGCTGAGCATCGCTCCTGGAGTCCCCGGGAGCTCAGCACCAAGCAAGAGACTCTGGGGTCCTTCAGGAAGTCTCTTGGGTTGTGTTATTCACCACCTCTCAGATTTAAGCCTCAAGGAGATGGTACACACCATTCATGTTAGGGTGCAATGCATGTAGTAACCTGCAACCAAGAGGGTCTTTTCTGAAGAACTCTGGAGACCCACCCACAGAAAGTAGAAGCATGAGAGCAGCTTTCAAGTACCTAAAAGGGCATTACAAGGAGGAGGGAGAAAAATTGTTCTCCTTGGCCTCTGAGGATAGAACAAGAAGCAATGGGCTTAAATTGCAGCAAGGGAGGTTGAGGTTGGACATTAGGAAAAACTTCCTACCTGTCAGGGTGGTGAAACACTGGAATAAATTGCTTAGGGAGGTTGTGGAATCTCCCTCACTGGAGATATTGAAGAGCAGGTTGGACAGACACCTGTCGGGGATGGTCTAGATGGTGCTTGGTCCTACCGTGAGGGCAGGGGGCTGGACTTGATGATTCTCAATGTCTTTTCCAGTTCTAGTGCTCTGTGATCCTATGAAAGCAGGACCAAACCATTGGAAATCTCGCCCCTTTTCAGCATTTGCAGGGGCCGCGAAAAGCCTTTTTGGCACCCTCGACTATTTTGACTGCTAAATGGGAGGTGCCGCGATTAATCCGTGATTATGTGACTCACCATAATTATGCCTTGTTGAAATTGAATTCATTGGAGCATGAATCACCCTGCCCAAAGTGGAGCCTAATTACTGCAGGGTTGGGACAGCTCATTAGAGTTCCAGGAGAGGTCATTCTGCTGCAGGCAGCCCCGCACGTTGGTGCAAGCACAGAAGAGTGTTCGCTGCCGTGTGACTTTCCAGAGGGGGAAGGTGGTGCTAAAATGAAATTGTTTCCTTACGATCCCAGCTGATGCACCAGGAAATAAGCAGCCAGCCCGATCTCAGTCGGAATCTCTGGGCTGAAAAGCGTTATTCATGTTTGATTTTCCTTGGACAGCACTGTTTGGCTTTCCACAAAGCAGCTCTCAGTCCTTGCATATTTAATCCCTCCACTCAAAGGCAGACCTCCCTCGGATGAGCTGTGTTATTTCTAGGGTTACGCTCACCAGAGCTGCAGCCTGCCTGCCACAAACCTGTCATTTAAATCAGTATGGCCACAGGAGGGAAACAAAGCAAACGTTGCGCGAGGGAGCTTTTCAAGAGGGCGCCTCGTGCGGAAGGCTTTGTCGATGGCTTTTGCAGGACGCTGGAGTACGGTGCAGCCTCGGACCATACATCAGAAGCAGAAGGAATGCTTTGCAGGTTGTGGGGAGTAAAGCGGGCTAGATGGCTCCGAAACAGAGTGGGGCAAATAACTGGCACCAAATAATGTCGCTCCTGATTCAGCCAAGTGCTTAGTTTTAAGCATATGCTTAATTGCTTGGCTGAATTAATACTTAAGGGTTTTGGAGAGCAGTGTTCCCTGTAAGCCGTGCGCTTATGTGGCCACTCAGGAGAGATCCACGTACCACCCAGCTGATTAGCAGAGTGCCCACAGCTAAGTTTTTGTTTCTCCTGGTGGTGCACATTCACATGTCTTGGTGCACATGGAAAAATGTATTCCACACATGGCTGGAAAAAATTAGAGGGACCATTGGGGGAGAGGAAAGATGGCTGGGGTTCTGCGGCTCAGTTTCCCTCCGGATAACGGTCTGGCGCCTTGAATCCCAGAGCTGTTGACTGGATTTATTCATAGGTCTTGGAGAGGTTTTCACCAGACAGATGGTGGTTTCCTCAAAGAAGCTTTGGTTTCAATGTGAATTTCACGGCACACGGGAGTGTCGATATTCAGAGGTCAGAGAATCATGTTTTCCCGGTAACGAGGACACTCCAACATACTTAGGGTTTCCACTGTAAATCATTTTACATCTTCAAAGCACTGCTCAAGCCTTACCTAGTTTTTTCAAAAAGTTTTCTTGGAGTTGGAGACTACGGTATATTTACCAGCTGGTGTGAGAGAGCCGAGATCAGCAGGCAATAGCAATGTCCTGTGCTGAATCATTACTTGACATAATATACTACTATGCATGCTAATGATGAGAGGGGCAGACACCAGATCAGCCCAAGAGAGAGAGACTTTTACCCCCTTGCTTACCCATTACAGATACCAAGAGTTTTCAGGCATTCAGCGACAAGTCTGGTTTCTGAAGCTTTTATGGCTTCCAGAGGAGGGTGAAGGTGGTGTGTGTCATGGGGGGATAGCTGCGGGGAACATAAGAAATTTCCCTTGATAGTTTAGATCCTACAGCAGGGATCTAATTAATCTGCTTGTTCTAATTAATCCTGCAGCCCTATTGGATTTACATGGGTACATCAAGCACCAGCAATACATGTGTCTTGTTTAAACGACTTCCCTGAAAACCAGATGCAGTTTCAAGTTAAAGGCCCCTCCCTCCCATCCATGCCTGTCACAGCCCTGTTCTTTTACCCTGCTGCTCAAGAAAGGGAAAGTGACTTAGGGTGCGTCTATACAGCAGTGTTATTTCGGAATAACTGACGTTATTTTGAAATAACCAAATGCGCGTCCACATCGCAAGCCGTTATTTTGAAATAACGGCGAGCTGGAGGACTTCTTACTCCAACTCCAGTAACCCTCATTTCACAAGGAGTAAGGGAAGTCGAAGGAAGAGTGTCCGTCCTTCGACTTCCTGCAGTGTAGACTGCGCCAAAAGCCCAATTAAGCTATTTCGACTCGATTGACATAGCTAAAGTTATGTAGCTTAGTTCGACTTTTGCCCTGCTGTGTAGCCCGAGAGAATGAGTTTGTTCTGCAGCCTTCATGGCCAGCCAGCCAGCTGGCTTTTAGCTCAAGCGATAGAGGCTCATGTGCTAAGCTCCAGAGGTCCCAGGTTCAATTCCACCTGTTGGCATTACACGAGCAGGCAAGAGAACTTCTTGACAGCAAATTAAAGGAACGCTACAGCATAGTTTTGCCCAGCAAAGATCCCCAGAGACTCCTAACGGGGATTTTGGAACAAAAGAAGTAGACCCTCCCCTGAACCTTCTGTGACAGCAGTTTCTAATCAGCCCTCCAAGCCAGCTGGGTGCATGCAGTAAAGCCGCGGTATTGATCCTAGGTATATCCATGCTAAGCTCTCAGCAGCCTGACACGGGACACCACCGGGATCTTGTCTGTTCTATATTCATATAGACACCTGCACGACAGACACATGGCCGGTTATTTCACATGCCTCTTACCAGCTCATAAATCACTCCCACAATGGAAGCAAATATTAAACATACAAGAGCGGCGCTTTATGATCCAACTAGAGGAAAGAAACATCTCACTTTTGAGTGCCACAAAATAGTATCCCCCTGACTGGAATGCAGCCAGCTACCCTACCGAGTACCTCACTCTGGGTATGTCTACACTAGCCCGTTAATTCGAGCTAGGTAGGCAAATGAGGCAACTGGAGTTGCAAATGAAGCCCAGGATTTAAATATCCCAGGCTTTATTTGCATGTTCCCGTCCGGTCGCCATTTTGAAATGTCACTAGCCCGAACTCACTGCCGCGTGGCTACACATGGCAGTGAAACGTTAATTTGAACGAAGTCCTTAGCTCGAATTAACTGTTACTCCTCATTCCACGAGGAGTAACAGTTATTTCATGAGAAGTATCAGTTAATTTGAACTAAGGATTTAGTTCGAATTAACGTGTCACTGCCGCGTGTAGCCGAGCGGCAGTGAGTTCGAGCTAGTGAAATTTCAAAATGGCGACCGGACGGGAACATGCAAATAAAGCCCGGGATATTTAAATCCCTGGCTTCATTTGCAACTCCGGTCACCTCATTTGCCTACCTAGCTCGAATTAGCGGGCTAGTGTAGACATACCCTCTGAAAGGAACTTCTTTAGTTGCCATTAATATTAATCTCTTGCCTCAAGACATACACAATTCCACAGACCACTTCATTTGGCCTCTGGGTGACTCAAGCTATGTCGCCACTACAGAGTTTTTCTGGGATACCAGCGGTATCCCCAAAAAACTCCACCGAGTCCAGGGAACGCACCTGCTCTTCCAAAAAAAATTTTGGTAGAGCAGACATGCTCTTTTGGAAGCCCTGTAATTCCTCGTTTTATGAGGAATAAGGGCTCTTCTGAAAGAGGAGGTTTTTCCAACATTTGGCCCCATGTAGACGGGCCAAATGTCAGAAAAAACCTCTTCTGAAAAAAGAATTGGAAAAAGATACGCAAATCGCCATTCGCAATTTGCGTATCTTTTTCCAATAAAACCCTGCAACGTAGACATAGCTTCAGTCAAGCTACTGGTACTGTCAGAAGTGGATCCATAACGCCATGAGACCAAATAGGTAGATGGTGTCATAACGACTTTTCCAATAATGGGGAGGGGAGACCTAGTCGTTAGGTGGAGCATTCTTTCGGCTTTACCTGTCTAGTTCTGGAGACTTGATTATTTTCGATGTAATAAAACAGCCCGTTTCCATTAGCAGCGCTCCTCCTGTTATACCAAACCACAATGTTAGAATACAGGGGAGGGATCCCTGTTCTGTTCGCTGTCTCTGAGACATCCACCATTGGCCACTGTCGGCAGAGAGGATACAGGGCTTTATGGAGTTTTGGTCTAACCCAGTCTGGCGGTTCTTATGTTCTTAATGACAAGTATGTGAAAAAAGTTGGTGTACAGGAAAGAGTAACTTACAGGGAGTGATATATATATAAGGCTTGAAACTCTGCTGCCTCTATCGTGTTGTGTGTCTGTGTGCGATCGCTTTACATTTCTGACGGTCCTTTCTATTTGCAGATACGGTGGCCAGTTTGTGCTCACCCTTGCTGTCGCACAGGAGATGTACAAACTGTGCTCTCCCACGGAGACTTTGCCTCTCTTCATTCCTGATATTTTCCTTACTATAAAGAGTCTTTTCAGATTAATTTTTTTTCTTTCTGTGCATGATGTACCCATAGTCTTTGTCCCAAATGCACAGTGAACTTAAACTAAACGGCTCACATATTATACTTGGTCAAAGCTCGTGCTGGTATCCCAGAGAGATATTGGCTCGTGTTTT
>JANRFK010006693.1:69359759-69370891 GCA_030068395.1 Apalone spinifera
TTATAACTCACTTGGTTAGGTCCAATAATGGTATCAGCAGAGTGAATGTGTGGATAAAGCTGGCACCAGACTAACACAGCTACATTTCTATCACTATCCCACTTTCCCAGTAGATGGTAACTTCATAGTCCAGACATGTACCCGAGATGGGAGGGATTCGGGATCAAGCCCATATTCAGCTGGATTTGGAATGGGACTTGAGCCTGAGTTTCCCGCTTCCTCGCAGTGTGCCCTCACTGTTCTTCCATGGGTTTCTCTTTTCTTTCCATCGGTCTTCCTTTCAGCCTGACATGGAACGGAAGAAATGCTTTGACATCTCAAAACCTTTCAGTGGTTAAGAAAACCATTTTCCAACCTGCTCTAACTCACATTGTGAAACCAGGAAGCAGAGGTTAGATGCCTAATCTAGGAGCCATTCCTCCATAAGCTGCTTATCTGGAAATATAATCCTTTTCTGGCCCAGAGTCAGAGATTTTACGAATAAATATGGTTCCCCAAATACACCTGGTTCTCATGGCACCACATCATCCGGTTTTACAGCAGCTGGGTCTGAACCATTTCCAAATTAGACTCCAAAGTCAATGTTAGTTTAAGAGAGAGAAAAAAACAAAAGTTTATTTTTAGCCTTTGGGAAAAAAAATCTAGCTTTTTCAGAGTATAAATCAAACGCTCATTTTGGAAAACAAATTTTCTGCTACAGCTTGGTTCAAAAGGACATGCAAAAAATATCCTGGTATGTTTTATCTTTAAATAGCTAACACATTTTAATTGGTCACCTAGCAGTGCTGCATATCCTCTCCACTGGAGTTGAAGTGATGTTGAGTAGCTTTCTAAGGCTTGCATATAATTTGCAATTTATTAGCCACAAGGGAGTCAATGCAAAGAATCTGGGTTCATTGGAGATACAGCTCAGCTTTATTGGTAGGGATCCATAAACCATTCAGGTGAATGACTCTGAAAAGCTGTTTCATAGTAACTGATTGTTTTGTGGAGCCAGGAACAAAGTGGACCAGGACTGCGGGAAAGGAGGAAAGGGCTTGATGGCCAAGGAAGTACAGCCTAGCTTGTTTCCTTTTCATGTGTAGTTGCTCCCCTAGATGGAGATTCCACCCCTCCCTAGGGAACCCATCCCAGTGCTTCCTCACCCTCCTAAGGAAATAGTTTTTCCTTACCCTTACTCGGCCTGCTTCATGGATTCAGCAAACGACTCAATCTGACACTCGGACTGTGACTTGAAGGCCAGATCTTAGAAACCTGGCTTTTGCATCTGCACATTTGTATGTGCAAATTAGAGTGCAAACCACACATATGACGCTTCTCTAAGCAAACGCAGTTTGCATGCGTATGGCCTGTTTTTGTTTGTCTATGGTGTATCTACAACGCTTATGGCCTTGGGAATAAGCACCTGCAATTTTCTTTGGAACACACAAGCAAAAGCGCTAAAAAACTTGTGTTCAAATGTTTGTGCGCATGCACGAATAGAGGCCAGTTAGAGACTCCTTTGGCAAGTCTCATTTTGGAAAGACAAACGCAACATAAAAAGAAAATTGGACTCCTGGCATTAATTATAATGTATATAAGGTGCTTTTTAAAAGATCATTAGCTGTAATTAGAGGACTGCTACTGTAATACCAGTATGACACAACTGAAATGCAATAGAATCATAGGCCGCTACAAGCATGACTGTCCAATGATGCTGAATAAGAGTAGGAGGAGAGGAAATGTATGGAAAAGTAGAGGGTTAAAAGCTGCGGGCACCGCCTTTCAATTAGTCAAAGAACAGTTAAACCATATTTAGGAGTGAGCGGGGCTGAGTGTGGTTTTGATTGTCAAGAACTTTGTCAGTCAGGTTTGAGTTGTACACTCTCTCCGTGGTTGTCATCCTGGCACCATTTGTGCCCGTTCCTTTGCTTGAGATGGTGAAGATACGACTTTCCATTCTCATGGCCACCGAGAATGTATTTTATTTGTTTCGGTCAAAAATGTTGGTGGAATTTTGTGTTTTGTCAAAAAATTGAGAACCTGAAAACTGGCTTTTTTTTCCTTCCGTTTTTTACAACCAAATCCTGAAAAGTGTTCAGGTTTTGGTTTTTTGGTCAAGATGCAACACATATTGATGAATGCAGAAAATGTCTCTCAAAACCTACTTTGCCCAAAAATTTTTTCATAGAATCATAGAACTGGAAGGGACCTCATGAGGTCATCAAGACCAGTCCCCTGCCCTCACGGCAGGACCAAGCACCATCTAGACCACCCCTAATCAATGTCTATCTAACCTGCTCTTAAATATCTCCAGTGATGGAGATTCCACAACCTCCCTAGGCAATTTATTCCAGTGCTTCACCACCCTGACAGGTAGGAAGTTTTTCCTAATGTCCCACCTAACCCTCCCTTGCCGCAGTTTATGCAATTTGTTGTTGCTATGTTTTGGGAGGTTGGTTTGTGTTGTTTTGGGGGTTTGTTGGGGTGGGGGCTAGAGCTGGTAAAAAAGATGTTCCACAAAAAATTTCCACCTAGTTTCCAATTTCAGCATTGACTTAACTTTGCTCCCTCTGCCTTCATCGGGAACAGAGTTAGAGCCACATAGAGCGCTTTTGAAAATGCTTTCCGAAAACTGAGGAAAGCCAAGATGCTGCGGTGAAAGAACCTCTCATGGGACAAGGAGTGATGTGCAAAATAACTTAGCATAACAGATCTTTAATCTTTCTTTTCTATGACCCATCCATCAGAGCCCCGATCTGCTGTGCAGGTGTGCAGACTGTATTCTGGCGTCAGAAGAACCCAAGAAAAATAGGAAGCTACAGCAAAAGGAAAACAGCTCAGAGTAATTCCACGCAGTTGCTATTTCATCCTGCTCTTGAACTGTCTCTGTTTTGTTACGTGGATATAGGAGAACACCAGGACTAGAAAATAAGCTATGGTCCCCACTGCAAACATTGTAAAACAAGCTAGCCGGGATATCCTGGAGAGATTAAGAAGACTGAGCAGCTAATAAATTAATGTGACGTTCAAAGGAAATGTGCAACCAATGGTATCCTTTCTTCTGTTTTTTTTCTTTAAACCTATCTGCTGGGATTTCCAGCTGTGCTTTGTTCAAACAACCATATGCAGCAACGCAGAGAGGGCAGGGGGAAAGTTGGAGACCACCATGGAATCCACCCTATGAGATGTTTTTATTGTGAATTACAATCCAACTGTCTAGTCTTCAAGGCTGCATGCAAGGAAAGGTACTTTCAAACACTACTTTTCCTTAAATACCTATGGTGCTACTGGGCCCCTCTCCAGTTCGTCGAAACTGAAGATCACACATTGCTTTCAGCCTCACAGCACGCCAGGGCGTCAGTGGAATCACCCCAATTTTGCAGGCAGAAACCATTGTGCCTCAGTTTCTCTGCCTTCCCAAACTTGCAGCTGTCAAATCAATGGCTCAGTTGGGATTAGAACTTTTGGCTGCACAACTCACTGCTGCCATCACGGGACCCTAACGGCCTCTCTTCCTCTGTAACGTGCAAAGAGAACACACAGATTTGAGGCAGCACTAATTCCTGGTGGTCACTGAGAGGGGCACCTGAGTTTTAGAGGGTGGCTAGTGGAGCAATGGGATCCTAACCCGAGTGAAGATGATCCACATTAGCAGGTGCACATCAGCTCCCGAGATCCGTTGCTTCAAATGATGATGGTTAGACACAGCTTTCCCAGCCACATGAGGGTGCAGTGTGGCCCACTGGGCAGAGCACAAGATTGGGTGTTTGGAGAGAAGACTTCTACTCTCAGCTCTCACCTCCCTCAGCCTCATTTATAAGGGGAGTAGAGGGGTTATTACACTGATCTTCTTTGCAAAGTGCTTTGAGGTCTACGGGTGATACAAGAGCTAACTGATACTAGTGGGCTTTGTCTACAGTACTATGACTTTTTCTGCAAGAGGCAATGCAAATGAAGCACGGATTAGCATTTTCCCGCACTTCATTTGCATACTCTCTTTCGTTCCGTTTTTGCGCAAAAATAGGCAGTTTTGTGCAAAACTCCTTTTTCTGCAAGATCCTTATGCCTGTCCCGGCACAAACCCGACCTATGAGGGAAGACTGGAATAACTAGGTTTGGTTAGGCTGGAAAAGAGAAGACTGAGAGGGGACATGATAGCAGCTTTCAAGTATCCCAAAGGGTGTTACAAGGAGGAGGCCTCTGAGGACAGGACAAGAAGCAAAGAGCTTAAATTGCAGCAAGGGAGGTTTAGGTTGGACGTTAGGAAAAACTTCCTAACTGACAGAGTGATTTTAAACACTGGAATAAAGTGCCTAGGGGGGTTGTAGAATCTCAATCACTGGAGATATTGAAGAGCAGGTTGGACAGACACCTGTCAGGGATGATCTAGATGGTGCTTGGTCCTGCCGTGAAGGCAGGGGACTGGACTTGATGACTTTGTGAAGTGCCTTCGAGTTCTAATGTTCTATGATTCTATGAAACCCTACGGTTCATGGCTGAGACCTGGGCTCCAGTGTTCTAGCAATGTACAAACTCATTATATGAATGAGGCCCTGCTCCTAAGAGCTCACAATCTAGATAGACAAGAGGGATAAGACAGACAAATGGTGAAAAAAGAAACAGAGTCACGAAGAGGGGAAATGAATTACCCCATGGAATTACCCCCTGTCCTGCCTCCTGGTTTAACACTCCTCCCACCAGACCTCATGATCACATAGTCTCACACAACTTTTCTCAGATTTCTTTTCCAATTACTCAGTTACGTGGGAGGTTATTCAATAACCCACTTGATTTCATTGTTAGTCAGCTAATGCATGTTAGGGTAACCGGTGCCAAACCTCCCGTGAGTTAGTTAGCGTTATCCAGCTGACTAGCGTCATTTTTACGAAATTTCATTTCGTCAGAAATGTTCCAACCAGCTTGAAATTACACCGCAGTGTAAATCACAGCACGTTTTTGGCTCCCACCAGAATGTGTTACCGAAAGAATAAAATATTGATGAATCAGCCTGGGCTGTAATAAAATGATCTACAGAGCCTCAAACTGGTGTTGTCAACGGTCCTAACACAGATGTTCCCAAACTGTGATCCATGGACCACTGGAGTCCTGTAAAGGTCTGGCTTCCCCCTGTGATGTTAGTTCTTCTCCTTACCACCAGCTGCTCAATTTTATTTGAAGAAGCAAACCCTCTGTCGAATGAAACTTCATCCCATAAGCTGACCGGTTCAAAAGGTGACGTCAAAAAAAAATCACCGCTTGGTTTTTCTTTTGTTTTCTCAACGCTGTGAGAAGGATAACACAGCTGTGTCTTCCTGGCTTCCAGCGGCACTCCGTAAACTTTGGAAAGAAATATGAATGGAGGGAATTGACACTGAGAAGATCCAATGACAGGTTAATGTTGCAGTGTTAAATGATTGCCATAAAATAGCCAACCCCCATAAAAGTTTATTGCAACGTGGCCTTTGCTCCAAAGGAAACTGAAACAAGTGCTTACCCAAAAAGTGGAATTCCTGCTGTAAATACATCAATTGGAGAAGCACGATCTGCAGAGAGGTCCATGGGGTTTTCCATCTTGGCTTGTTCCAGTCCCTTCTTCCTGCTTTTAGAATCTATTCATCTCCTTTGGCTCCTCCCCACAGCCGGGCTGAGCCTCCTTTTCATTGCGCTGCTTGCTGTAGCCTGAGCAAGATCTGCCCTCGCGTCTCTGCAGCGTAATTTCAGCCTCCGGTCTAGCAGTTGTTAGACCTTGCCAATGCAACGATCATCTGCGCCAACGCGAGTTCCGTTTGAGATCACCTTCACACTTCATCCTGCAGAGGGGGGCTCAGTCCTGAGCTAACTCCAGGCCTGAGAAGGGATGGTTTTACCAGAGGTGTTAACATTAAAGCGGTGCTTTCGGTTGCATTCATTGCCTCCAGGGTAACATCCTGTTAAGCCCAGCAGCTCCTAGTCTGAGGCTCCCATCCATGACTACAAAGTCAGAGTGGCACACAGACCTACCCTGAAAGGAATCCGCAATCCGTGAAAAGTCTGTGATGGAACATTTGTGCAAGATGCACCTCTTCTTACAAAGAGGAGAGAGACAAAATGTTCTTGGTCTCTGAGGATAGAACAAGAAGCAAAGGGCTTAAACTGCAGCAAGGGAGGTTTAGGTTGGACGTTAAGAAAAACTTCCTACCTGTCGGGGGGGTTAAACACCGGAATAAATTGCCTAGGGAGGTTGTGAATCTCTATCATGGGCGATATTTAAGAGCAGGTTAGACAGACAATTGTCAGGGATGCTCTAGATGGTGCTTGGGCCTGCCATGAGGGCAGAGGACTGGACTCAGGCCCGGCCCTAGGGCAAGGCAAGTGAGGCAAATGCCATGGGCCCCACGCTTTTGGGGTCCCACACTGCTGAGTATTCACCATCCATCGGCCGGGTCCCCACTTCCAGCAGCGTCCTGCCTTGAGCCCCGCAAACCCTTTGGCTGGTCCTGACTGGACTAGATGATCTTTTGATTTAGCAGGCCTTTACTAGACCCGCTAAATCAAACCCTGGAAGATTGATCGCCAGAGCATCAATCTTTCAGTAAGTGGAGACACGGCCTCAGGGTACGTCTATATTGCAATTGGACACGTGCAGCTGGCGTGCTCATGGGGTTTGGCTGAGAGGCTGTGTAACTGCCGTGTAGCCCAAACCGTTGGATCCCACGAGCGTACCTCTACAGCGCACTGAAACAGCCTAGTGTTAGCTGGTACCAGCCAGCCACAGGTGTCTCACTGCGTACTCTAGGAGGAAGCGTATCAGGTGGCTGCCCAGATGGGCATCACCGAAACCAAATGCTAGACACCGTTGTCTTTCCCAACGCAAGCCGGCCCTCGCCAGCATTGTTAACCCCCGGCTGGCTGGTAAAGTGCTGCTAAGCCTCCAAAGGAGCCCAAGAATACAGCATATTCTGTTATCCCCATTGAACCAGCAGGAGGTGCAGGCATGATCATAGAACACTAGAACGGGAAGGGACCTCATGAGGTCATCGAGTCCAGCCCCCTGCTCTCACGGCAGGACCGAGCACTGTCTAGATCAGGGGTCGGGGGCTGCTGACTCACAGAAAAATGAGTTGGGGGCTGGGGGACGGGGGGAGGCGGCAGGGGGATGAGTGCCAGTGTGGGCTCCCCAATCCTAAGGGAGGCCCTAAGCCTCAGGGGCCAGATCCTGGCAACCCAGGGGCCACATTCGGCCCTCGGGCCTTATGTTCCCCATCTCTGATCTAGATCATCCCTGATAGATGCCAATCTAACCTGCTCTTCAATATCTCCAGGGACGGAAACTCCACTGCCTCCCTAGGCAATTTATTCCAGTGTTTCACCCCCTGACAGGAATTTTTTCATGATGTCCCAACTAAACCTCCCTTGCTGCAGTTTAAGCCCATTGCTTCTTGTCCTGTCCTCAGAGGCCACGGAGAACAATTTTTCTCCCTCCTCCTTCTAACACCCTTTTAGATACTTGAAAATTGCTCTCATGTCCCCTCTCAGTCTTCTCTTTTCCAAGCCAAACAAACCCAATTCATTTAGTCTTCCCTTATAGGTCAGGTCTTTTAGACCTTTAATCATTTTTGTGGCTCTTCTCTGGACCATCTCCAATTTCTCCACATCGTTCTTGAAACGTGGTGCTCAGAACGGGACACAGTCTCCAATGGAGTCCTAATTAGCTCAGAGCAGAGCAGAAGAATGACTCCTCGTGTTTCGCTCACAACACACCTTTAAATGCAGCCAAGAATCACGTTGGCTTTTTTTGTAACAGTGTCACACGGTTGACTCCTGTTTAGCTTGTGGCCCACTCTGAGCCCTAGATCCCTTTCTGCAGGACTCCTTCCTAGACAGTCGCTTCCCGTTCTGTGCGTGTGAAATGGATTGTTCCTCCCTAAGTGGAGTCCTTTGCATCTGTCCTTATTGAACTTCACCCTGTTTACCTCAGACCATTTCTCCAGTTTCCTGTGTCCCAGCAAAGCTGCTGGCCCCACAGTGGCTGCGTAGACGCAGCTTCCAAATGGCGAAGCACCACTTAAAAACATCCTCTGATTTACTGCCCAGCACTTATGGAACCTCCGTAAATCCTGGGAAGTGTCCGTTGGAGACTAGTATTATAATACCTTACGAACAACACAGCATTATGAAACACTCTTGACAGGTCTGACCCCATCCGCCTTAAATCACTCTTAATAGCTCTGGCCCCGGCCCCCTCTGAGTCCTCAACTAAAATTAAACCCGCTGTCATGTTTCTTTGCAGACACCCAGGCTGCACCTGAGCTGGTGAGCAGGGCAGGCTGAGGACGTGAGGAACCAATGAATGTTATCGCAGCGGGACCTTTAATGGCTTTTCCATCCTGGCCGTAAAGTGAAAGAAACAGGAACTTTTATGATTATCTCCCCCTGGCCTCCTGAAGGATGGAAAATAAAACACTTTTTTATGATGCCTCTTGAAAGACATCACCGCTTGTTTTCCACCGAAGAAACCCCACAGACGGGGGACTTAACAAGGGCTTTGCTTTCCAAAAAGCAAGGAAACCTTTTGGGTGGTCAAAACCGGACATAAAAACACACGTGCAAAAGGGAGGCCATCTGCCCAGCCTTTCTCATCACACTCCCAAGGTGTATTTGGGTCTGTAAGGAGCTAAGGAAACACTCCAGGAAATAGGGAACACCCCTTCCGCAGTCATACTCTCCCTGTGGAAAAGGAACAGAAACATTTCCATCTCTATTGAAGATAAACACCATTGTAACCACCACCAGGCCGATGTGATGTGTTGGCAGCTCCTTCTACAGTTATTCCATCGCTATTGGAACATGATGCAATGCGACTTGGAACATGATGCAATGGTTTGGAGATTGGCTGGTGGAGAGTAAAGATTAGGCCCCGCCAAATTCCCTTGGAAATGACGGAAGAGGACTTTGCGGTGTTGTTTTAGCCACATTGGACTCAGATATTAGGGAGACATATTATGAGGACCCAGAAGAAGAGTTCTGGACAAGCTCAAAAGCTTGTCTCTCTCTCTCCAACAGAAGTTGGTTTAATAAAAGATATTCCCTCTGCCGCCTTATCTCTTGGACTAGAAGTATGGAGGGTGCGATTATTTTTTTGATCAAGCCCCAAATTCAGCAGCCTGGAGCAGAGCAGTGGAAATGGTGCCCCCAGCAGCCTATCAGATCTCCTGGAAGTCTTCTATTGCTTTTGAGAAAGCCAGTGGCCTACAGAGGGAGGAGGGGAAATCCTTGCTATAGGAGACAAAGGATGGATAGCAACTTTCAAGTAAGTAAAAGGGTGTTAGAAGGAGGAGGGAGAAAAAATGTTCTCCTTGACCTCTGATCAAGACAAGAAGCAATGGGCTTAAATTGCAGCAAGAGAGGTTTAGGTTGGACATTAGGAAAAACTTCATGCCTGTCAGGGTGGTGAAACACTGGAATACATTGCCTAGGGAGGTTGTGGAATCCCCATCTCTGGAGATATTTAAGAGCAGGTTGGACAGACATCTCTCTGGCATGGTCTAGACCAGCGGTTCCCAACCTTTTCCAGATGGGGACCCATTTTGACAATTCAGGAGGACTTGGTGACCCAAGGCAGTTCAAAAATGGGGTGGATGGGAGAATGGGGGCAGAGCCACATGGGGAGACACTTGGCGATCCTTTTGAAATGTAATGGTGACCCATATTTGGGTCCTGACCCATAGGTTGGGAAACCCTGGTCTAGACAGTGCTTGATCCTGCCATGAGGGCAGGGGACTGGACTTGATGACCACTCAAGGTCCCTTCCAGTTCTAGTGTTCTATGATTCTATGAGAAAGCAAAGTTCTTGATGCAAGAGCACACTGTGTTGTTTTTGGGTTTTTTTTCATTTTTAGGGTCCTATCTGTG
This sequence comes from Apalone spinifera, assembly GCA_030068395.1. NCBI lineage: Eukaryota > Metazoa > Chordata > Testudines > Trionychidae > Apalone > Apalone spinifera. The sequence continues at coordinate 69,369,633 of JANRFK010006693.1, forward strand.
TAATAACAGAGAAATCTCCACAAATGATAATACCCCTACTCTTAGGGTCAGTCTGCATCAAGCTGATCACAAAATCTCCCAGCCGAATCCCCAGAGATTTAAAAACTCAGGATACAGAAAGCAAGAGGGGTGCAGTTATGTAGCTGAATATAAGCAGCCCCAGGGTAGACAGTGACGAATGTGATCTATAAGGTTATTTAACAAGACCTATCATAGAATCATAGAATACTAAGACTGGAAGGGACCTCGAGAGGTCATCGAGTCCAGTCCCCTGCCCTCATGGCAGGACCAAATACTGTCTAGACCATCCCTGATAGACATTTATCTAACCTACTCTTAAATATCTCCAGAGATGGAGATTCCACAACCTCGGTGGGCAATTTATTCCAGTGTCTGACCACCCTGACAGTTAGGAACTTTTTCCTAATGTCCAACCTGAACCTCCTTTGCTGCAGTTTAAGCCCATAGCTTCTTCTCCTATCCTCAGAGGCCAAGATGAACAAGTTCTCTCCCTCCTCCTTATGACACCCTTTTAGATACCTGAAAACTGCTATCATGTCCCCCCTCAGTCATCTCTTTTCTAAACTAAACAAACCCAATTCTTTCAGCCTTCCCTCATAGGTCATGTTCTCTAGACCTTTAATCATTCTCGTTGCTCTTCTCTGGACCCTCTTCAATTTCTCCACATCTTTCTTGAAATGCGGTGCCCAGAACTGGACACAATACTCCAACTGAGGCCTAACCAACGCAGAGTAGAGCGGAAGAATGACTTCTCGTGTCTTGCTCACAACACACCTGTTAATGCATCCCAGAATCACGTTTGTTTTCTTTGCAACAGCATCGCACTGCTGACTCATATTCAACTTGTGGTCCACTATAACCCCTAGATCCCTTTCTGCCATACTCCTTCCCAGACAGTCGCTTCCCATTCTGTATGTATGAAACTGATTGTTCCTCCCTAAATGGAGCACTTTGCATTTGTCTTTATTAAACTTCCTCCTATTTTCCTCAGACCATTTCTCCAATTTGTCCAAGTCATTTTGAATTATTACCCTATCCTCCAGATTAGTCGCAACCCCTCCCAGCTTGGTATCATCTGCAAACTTAATAAGCGTACTTTCTATACCAATATCTAAATCGTTGATGAAGATATTGAACAGAGCCGGTCCCAAAACAGACCCCTGCAAAACTCCACTTGTTATGCTTTTCCAGTAGGATTGTGAACCATTAATAACTACTCTCTGAGTATGGTTATCCAG
>JANRFK010006693.1:69370991-69388712 GCA_030068395.1 Apalone spinifera
TAAATGGGCACTATATTCACCCTTTTCCAGTCTTCTGGAATCTCTCCTGTCTCCTATAATGTGGTTGCCTTAGTTGCATTCACAAAATTACATTGAGGGATAGCACAAAATCAAAGCACACCAGAATCGATCAGATACCATGAGCGAGGTCTCCCGGGGAGTATCGAAGCAGGATTAACAAGGATGAGACGATTATGTATAATATAGGTGGGTATATTCATTATCCTACCAATGTATTTCAAACCAGTTAAACTGTTAGAGAAGGACTCTGAAGAAGAAGGGAGCTGTACAATGGCTAGGTGGAATTATTATCTGTTACGTCAAAGGTGCTCCCAAGAGGGGAGATTCTGGGATAGTTTTAACTCATATCTTGGAGAGAGGGGTGTTTTTTTTTGGGGGGGGGGAGGAATCTTTCTTTTAGCCATTCTAGATTCTTTGTATTCCCTGCACATGCCTTGCGTCAGCAGTGTTGGTACCTCCTTCAAGGTCATGACCAGCCCTACATGTCTATGGTTCTATTATTGTATACTGTATACAAAACATTTGGTGGGGTCGTTTCTTTCGTAATCTAAATTGCACAGCAAAACATAGTGAAGGATGCACTCAGCACATCCGGCTGTGTTTAGTCCCTTTTGATCATTCTGTTGCCTGTTTTCCATGCCGATCCAGCTCAGCATTTAAGCCTCGACTTCAGAGGGGCTGCTTAACATAAACACTTAAAATTAGACACCCGCTTAAGTGCCTTGCTGAAGCAGGACCAAAATGGGAGGAGGAGTAATAGTTAAGCGAAGTCAGCTCTGGAGCTGGGAGGTTGTGTTTGTTTTTCTAATATCAAAATGCCCCGTTTTCAGCTGCGAGAGGCGTTTCTGGCATCAGAAGCCAAAAAACTGGTTTGACGGGCCTGGAATGCTCCTTCCTGGAGATGTGTGCTCTTTATATTTTACAAGATGCCCTAGAAGTGCTGTAGCAAAAGGACAGCTCTTGACATTGGAAGAATGCGTATGTTGTCTTTTATGTCTCATCCTCAAAGAGAATAATATCTGGCCCACAAATGCGGAGGCTCAGTTGAGAAAAAATGGTTCCACAGTGAGGAAACCAAGAATACTTTGTTACATCTTGGGCCAAATTCTACTTCCGCAGAAGCATAAATCTGGTGTCACTTCAGTAACATTGCCCCAAGTTGACATACTATATAACTCACAGCAAATTTTGGCCTTATAAAGTTGAGTTTATATAGAAATACAAGTGATCCGTGCTCTGCACCAAGCTATTTTGCCAAGAGCTACTGAGTTATTAAAATAGTGCATTTAAAATACTGAGCAAATATAGGGAATAAGTCTTCATCAGCAAGAATCTGCCTTAGGAGCCAGGGTGTGGTGTTTTTAATGTATCTGAAGAATGTACGTCTTTCTCTCTGCTGATCCACCAAAACCAGCCATGATTTTTATGACCTTCACATTCTTCTGTCAGTCTCTTACAGAGGGTTATGAACGAAAGTTCCCAATGATAACAACTGGAAAATCTGCTGTGCGCATAAGCCTTTGCAAATATTTTAATAGTCAAAATCAGTCCTGGGGTGGGGTTGCGGTCTGGATTGCTGGTTAGATTGCTGCATTGTTTTGCTTGCAGAGACGTTACATGGTGCACATTCACCATTCATGGTGATGCAGTGGAATGGGTTCCCTAGGGACAGGGTGGAATCTCCATCCATAGAGGTTTCTAAGTCCCGGCTTGACAAAGGCCTGGCTGGGATGATTGAGTTGGGGTTGGTCCTCATTTGGGCAGGGGGCTGGACTCTCTGACCTCCTGAGGTCTCTGCTAGCCCTAGGATTCTAGGATTCATTGGAAAGCATAGGTGCCAGACCCACCCTCCAGAACAGTTACAGCAGAGAGAGAGCCAGGGCCAATATTCAGTTCCCTGCTACTTCGCTAGTGTGACTTCATCAGATGAATTAGAATGGAAATAACAGAAACCAAGAGATATATAATAGCAGAAGTACCTGTGAATTGTAGGACCTGTGTTAATGAGGCTAATTAAGTGCATTGGATGTGTTCCATACATGGCTTTTGATGTGGAAATGTGAATGTTAAAGGCAGGAGAAACTGGCTTTGTAATATGCCAACCAGTTATTGTCTTCGTTCAACCCCAGGGTACCAGGGTAACGGTACCAAATTTTTAGATTAATTTCAGTTCTGCAGTCTCTATCTGTAGTTGATTAGTGAAATTCCTTTGTAGAAGAATGGCTACCTTTCCATCCATGATCGAGTGCCCAGGCAGGTTAAAATGTTCCCCTAATGGTTTCTGTGTGTGACCATTTCTGATGTCTGATCTGTGTCCATTTATCCTTTGGAGTTCCGTTTGGCCAATATAGCTCTTGTTTTTATTATAGGCCCCACAATACTCCTGCCCCAAGTCTAGCATAGGCTCCTGATGGTGAAAAGGAGCCTTAAACTGACCTTTCCTTGCTGGGCTGCTCCAGAAACTCACCCTCCACCTCCTCCATGCCCTTGGGTGTTTCCACAACATTTGGTTCCACTGTGTCTAAACTCTGTAGCCCAGTGGGGCAGGGAAACTTAATGTTTTTGTGTCCAAAAAAAAAAAAACAGCCAGCTATGCATTGCTCAGTGAGTTGACCAGATTGAATTCTACAGAAGAATCAAAACTTTGCCAAGTGTTAAACCAATAGGACTGTCTTTGCCTTGGAAAGCAACTCAATATTCAGAGGCTTTTTCTGGAGAGATAAAGCCTCTTTGAAGTGGAGAGAACTGTTTATAGAGTCTGACTGATTTTGTGCAGGGTAACTAATGTGCCTGATTTCCCCGTGTGAAAGGAGCGATCTCCTTGTCCAGTTTCATTGCTCACGGCCGGCTTCAGAGAGAGGTAATATGAGGGTGTCTCCAAAGGCAGCACTTTTGTTATCCGTGGGCAATGGCGTGAAGGACTCTGTAGGCGGGTTGATCCGGGGAAGAGATGGCGTCACTTGAGAGGAAAACTTCAGAGCCACCGCAGCTGAACCAACAACGCGGGAAGGGGTTACAATAAATTAATAAACAACCCTAGAGTAGAGCAATGTAAAAAAAACGTGTTTAGAACCGACGGACCTGATTCCGCCGTTACCCGTTCAGTGGATAGATTACTCCCTGGTGCAATCGAGAAGTAACGGTCGAGTTACACTGGTGTGTCACAGCTGTGAGAACCTTCATTAGTCTGGGAGTTCTTGATTCGAAGGCCAGATTCCACCACCAGGATCATCCTTTCTAACATTCATAGAGTCAAAGGGATGGAAGAGACTTTGGGGCTACATCTACACTGCAGGCTTTTTGCACAAGAACTTGTGCAAGAGTTCTTGTGCAAAAGGACTTGCACAAGAGCGCATCCACACTGCCATGTGCTTTTGCACAAGAGGGCTTATTCCTCGTGGGGAGAGGAATAACTCTTGCGCAAGACGCCCTCTGTTCCGACGCCTTGCTGTGAATTTACTTGCACAAGAATGCACGGGCAGTGTAGACACGCCGCAAGTTTTTGCGTAAGAACAGCCGTTCTTGTGCAAAAAGCCTTCAGTGTAGACCCAGCCCAGGAGTCCTCGAGTCCACCCCCCTATCCAAAGCAGGGCCAACCCCAACTAAATCAACCCAGGCAGGGCTTGGTCAAGCGGGGATTTAAAAACCTCTAGGGATGGAGATTCCACCACCTCCCTAGGGAGCCCATCCCAGTGCTTCCCCACCCTCCTAGGGAAATAGTTTGTCCTAATCGCCAACGTAGACCTCCCCCACTGCAACTTGAGCCCATTGCTCCTTGTTCTGCCATCTGCCACCACTGAGAACAGCCTCTCTCCATCCTCTTTGGAACCCCCTTCAGATAGTTGAAGGCTGCTCTCAAATCCCCCTCACTCTTCTCTTCTGGAGACTAAACTAGACCAAATCCCTCAGCCTCTCCTCATAAGTCATTGCTTGTTCTTTGAGTAGTTCAAGGGGATTACTCACAGAGTAAGGTATCAGTTACCATAAATAAAGGAGACAGAAGCTAGTTCCTGTTATAATATTCTTTTATTAGGCTCCCTTCTAGCTCACCTTTGCTACAAAAGCAGTTAGCTTTATTTGCCAGTGGAAAACACAACAATATTTTAGCACTTGAAAGAGTGTTTCTCTGCAATGGATAATTTTTACGTTTGGGTAACTTGTGTTTGCTGTAATCCAGATAACGTTTATGCAGTGTGGCACAAATGATACATATATTTTCCCTTTATAGTCTCAAAAATACTCATTGAATGCTAGACGGGGAAGTAGTGGAGAAGACCTTTATATGACAGCATGACCGACTCCCAAATCCTTCTGCAAAGGTGACCTGTGCAGTTTTTGTTCCAAACCAGCTGAGCTAAGACTCTTTAATTTCCTCTGCGTCCTGGACTGTAGTCGTATACTGCATGACTCACTGGCTTTGTAGAACATTTTCTCTGAGCTGTCGTGTTTATAGCTCTGCCCTTTGGCAAAGTATTTTATGCTTTTATTTCTTTGGAAAGTCTGCATGGAGAAGCACAGCAGGTAGATGTCGTTTTTCAAACATCAGTAACAAGCTAGCTTCGTGTATGTGCATGCACACATTGAAAAGACCAGGAAATTGGTTCCTTCACTCTCTTGCCTCTGGTCTGAGTTCAGGGTCCTGTGATTCCCAGGCAATAGATGTTTGGTGCATTTGCCTGCATTTCTAGGCACTGATTTTAGCCGTAAAAGATCTCAGCAATGGATACCAGGATCCTCCACCCATTCAAAATGGCCTCCTCCACACACTCAAGAATGCTATCCTGTCTGATGGTGGCGTGGTCCCTTCCTTGGGGTCATGACCCATCATTTGGGAAACGCTTTCTGTCAGTCAGTTCCTTCTTTGTTCACCTGCCAAGCTCTGAGTTTCTGGGTGGAAGAAAGCTGCAGCACAGTGCTAAGTTACTAAAGATTCCTAAAATACTTGGGGGTGGGCTGTTTGGCCTTCAGTGCCTGCTTGCAACTATTTTCCGGAATGGAGGGGGAGATAGAAGAAAAATCCATTGGTGGCTCCAGGCTCAGTGTGAATTTTGTAATAGTTCTAATTTGTTCCGAGTTCTTACAGGACCACTTTATCATGCTCTGAACTTCAAAGAGCTGCCCCAGATAAGCAAAGCAGAAACACAGATTAGCTGAGGCATCAACCGTCATTGGAGGAGGTCAATTAAAAGCCAAATGAAGCACTTGGGGATTTCAGCTGAGCGTCAAACAGGAAGAGGCACTTGACTTGTGCAGGCTGGAGATGAAAAGCATTCCAGAGGGTTGATATAACGCAGGGTGGGAATAAGAGGCTCTGCGTTGTTGTTAGGCAGGACAGAAGTTGCCTGGGGTCCCGCCATCTTTGTTTCAAGATAAGGATACTCAGGCTTAGTGCTCAAACGCAGTTTCTGTCGGATGCTGATTCAGCAGCTGGGGGAGAAGCTTTGGTGGCTCTTGAAAGGAGAGAGATGCTGCGTCCCGGAGCGGATGATTGAGTGGCGGGGGGAACATGTGAAACGTTGTGCAGCCGCGAGCCGTGTGGTCCGGCCGTGAGCCAGAGGCCTCTGCCAAGTGGATTCTGGGTTGTGTATCCCTCAGGTGGGCTGCTGACTCACTGCATGACCCTGCCCCTCTAGTCATTTATTTTGCCTCCTTATTCCTCCGTCAAACCCAGCTTGGAACGTGGGTCGGAAGAGCAGGTGCTTAGCTGCCGAAGCGAGACGCCGCATCGAGGGCGAACTCCTGGGGGATAAATACCGGACACCACTGTCCGTGACCTTGGAGGATGCCTGGCAGCTGTGGGTGACAGGGAGTGAGCAGCGGAGGTGACAATGCACTTTCACGGTAGCTAGCAAGAGAGGCCCAAACCAGACGCCCCGTTCCACCGCACAGAGCTCCGGCTCCTGACTTCGCGACAGGGAAGGGCTGGGACGGTGGGAGGTGGGGAATTGGATATTCAGTGAGTGTTTTACCATTTTAGTGGCCAAGCCTTTCCTTCCCTTGCCCCCCTGCCTCCTCTCCCCACTGAAGTCCCCCTCCCCCTTCCTTGTGCGGTTGAATTGTTGTTTTCGGCTGTGGCATTTCAGGATTCGCATTAATGTGTTTTGTTGCGTGTGTACCGGATTTTCCTCCTCCTGACGAGTGAAAGGGTTAATACTTTTCCCAAGGGACAGACAGATTGTGGTCACTCCATCTGACCTGGAAAGGCGGAAGGATCTTTCCCTTTTGATGCAGCATGCAGGGCATGGAGGAAGAGGCTAGCAGGTAGATTTAAAGGGGGAGCATTTGTATGGCACAGGCCTGGCTCCATGTCCTTTATGGTCTGGGTCTGCTACACTTCAGGTCAGGGTAGGTGATATTGATGCCATTTTAAAGGGGTAGTGACTCTTCATAGAGTGATAGGGTTGGAAGAGACCTCAGGAGGTCCTGGAGTCCAACCCCCTTCCCAAAGTCAAGCCGGGAATTAAACACCTCTAGGGATGGAGATTCCACCCCCTCTCTAGGGAACCCATCCCAGGGCTTCCCCACCCTCCTAGGGAAATAGTTTTTCCTAATATCCAACCTAGACCTCCCCCACTGCAACTTGAGCCCATTGCTCCTTGTTCTGCCATCTGCCAACCCTGAGAACAGCCTCTCTCCATCCTCTTTGGACCCCCCCCCCCTTCAGATAGTTGAAGGCTGCTCTCAAATCCCCCCTCACTCTTCTCTTCTGCAGACTGAACAAGCCCAAATCCCTCAGCCTCTGCTCGTAGGTCATGGGCCTCCTAATCATTTTTGTTGCCCTCCGCTGGTCTTTCTCCAATGCATCCACAGTCTTTCTGTAGTAGGGGGTCCAGAACTGGACACAATTCTCCAGACCCTAACCAGAGCCGAATAAAGGGGGTTAATCACTTCTCTAGATCTGCTGGCAATGCTCCTCCTAATGCATCCATATGCCATTAGCCTTCTTGGGTACAAGGGCGCCCTGCTGACTCTTGTCTTGCTCCCACAAACACTTCTGAAGGCTTGAGGCCTGGAAAAGGCACAGTGCGGACCAGCCCTTCCTCCATGGATGTGCCTCCTCCCCTTCCTTAGCACCATTCAACCATCTGAGAGGCGAAATTAGCTGGTTGGGTGACACAGTGATAAGTCTCCTGGGATGATTCATAGACGTTAAGGCCAGAAGGTACCATTGTGCTCTGCAAGTCTGGCCTCCCACTTGACCGCATCCAGAGAACCTCACCCCATTAAGTCTTCAACAAGCCTATTGCTTCTGTTGGAGCTCTCCCATCTTCTAGACGGGACCTCTAGCCTTGAGTGATGACTCCTGAGGTCTCTTCCAACTCTAGGATTCTATGACCCAGAACCACAAAAGTTCTCACTAATTCTGAGAACTTCTGAAAGTTCTCACTAATTCTGTATACTGATGTAACAATGCCTTCCTACTTCTACTTCATACACCCCCTGCTTGGACATCCACATATCAGATTTTTGCTGTTATCATCAGCATAGTGCTGGGAGTTCATACTCCCCTGGTTTTCCACCATGCCCCCTCAATTTTTGCAGACTCAGTTTTCCAGGGGGCAACCCCCAACTTGTGTGTGGAGCCACATTCCTAGATTTGGCTGCATTACAGCATGTTTGTATGAACACACCTTACCAAGCGATGCTAGTTGGTTCATCCCAATGACCAGTCTCCGTCATTTCTTACCGCTTCACCAGTATGCACCATCTGTTCATGATTTTAGATTTTCTTCCAGATCATTTATAAAGATAATGAATTGCATTGGGTCAATGTGCGAAGTCCCCAGGGAACCCCCTTAGAAGCCCTCCTGCTAGACAACAGCTCCCTCTTTGCAGTGACTTTTTGCAGTTGTGCCTGCAAACACAGATATAGGCTGGCTGCCATGTAATTAGCACAGCATTTCATGAGCCGACATGCAGGCTAACATCTTTATCAGCACATTCAAGAGACTGATGCATTGAAATAGCATTTGGAAACAGCTGAAGCAAGTTAATTAGGGATTGACTAACGCAATAAAGTTATTTTTAGTAGATAATTTATATCTGGTTACCTTTCTTTATGGGGAGCTCATGCAATGGGAGTTAATTCTTAACCAAAAGGAAGGGATCTCTTGGATACTGAAATGATTTCACTTTTAACTCTTTGGGGTTTTCTATACCTCCTGAGATTTTCATCATGAACTTAGGAGTCTTTTTTTTTTTTTTTTGCCAGTGAGTTTTGAGTCCTGAATTTTCATTCCCCCCTCCCCTCCCCAAGCTTTTCTCCCCCACTAAGAAGGCGAGAACTGCTTTTTGTGAAAGTTGGGATTCACAGCTAATCACCTAAATCAGGGAGCTGGAGACTTAACAAAACCTCCAAATATCATGAGATATCATAGGTTCAGAGAATCGGGGTGGGAAGAGACCTCAGGAGGTCACTGAGTCCAATCCCATGCTAAAAGCAGGACCAATCTCAACTAAATCGTCCCAGCCAGGGCTTTGTCAAGCTGGAATTAAAAAACCTCGAGGGATGGAGATTCCACCCCCTCCCTAGGGAACCCAGCCCAGTGCTTCCCCACTCTCCTAGGGAAATAGTTTTCCCTAATATTCAACCTAGACCTCCCCCACTGCAACTTGAGACCATTGCTCCTTGTTCTGTCATCTGCCACCACTGAGAACAGCCTCTCTCCACCCTCTTTGGAACGCCCTTCAGGGAGTTGAAGGCTGCTCTCAAATCCCCCCTCATACTTCTCTTCTGTAGACTAAATAAACCCAAATCCCTCAGCCTCTCCTCATAGGTCATGTGCTCCTAATCATTTTGGTCACCCTCTGCTGGACCCTCTCCAGTGCATCCACAACTTTTCTATAGTGGGGGGGCCCAGAACTGGACACAATACTCCAGATGTGGCCTCACCAGAGCTGAATAAAGGGGAATAATCACTTATCTGGATCTGCTGGCAATGCTCCTCCTAATGCACCCTAATATGCCATTAGCTTTCTTGGCTACAAGGGCGCCCTGTTGACTCATATCCAGCTTCTCATCCACTGTCATCCCCGGGTCCCTTTCTGCTAAACTGCTGCTTAGCCAGGCAGTCTCCAGCCCATAACAGCTTGGGATTCTTCCGTCTCAAGAGCAGGACTTTGCACTTGTCTTTGTTGACTATATTGTTATGAGGTAAGTGATACCTTTTTTTACGGGATTGAAAAAGATAAGCATGAACTCACCCTTCACTTAGCATGGGCTCCTCATAGCCTCCCCTTCCTGGCCTCAGGGCAGCTTTGCAAGTGGACCTTTGCCTTGGTTTCCCCTCTCAATTCCTCAAACTCAGTACAGCCTTCAGAGTGTATAAATAGTCATTTTGTGGGTTAATTTGCTACCAAACATTCCATTACCATAAGCCAGACTTCCCCTAGCATAGATTAGCCTATACAATTGTCCCAAAATTCCAGTACCATGTACATCTCCAGCATCTCCCCACATATTTTAGCTCCCAGGTATGGCTCCTGCATCTCTCACTATAGGTCTTCCCCGCCTCTTTAGCAGGGGTGTTTCTCCATCTTGTTTCCTTCCAAGGTGGAGTTCCAGCCTTTGCCTGGCCCAGCAGGCTCATCCCTTCATCATTCCCCACCCTTTAGCTCTCTGACCCTTCAGCTTTGCTTCTCCTGCTCAGTTAACCACCAGGCATCTCCCTCGGTCTTTCCCAGCCATGGTGCTCTGGCTTGAGGGAGTTTGGTGGGGCCCCCAAATGCCCTTCCTTTTCCCCCACCCTGGTCTGGATGCACTACTCAACCAAAGCGCTTTCATTGCTTCCAGGGGCATCCCATTCCTGAAGCTCTGAGTCTAGCTGTCCTTCTACACACTCTCTCGGGAGTCTGGACTCACCTTCCTCATTACACTAAGCTAGGGAGTTTCTGGCCTGGAACAGGTGTGTGGAGCCCAATTTCACATAATGGGCCGGCTACCCTGTGACAGGGAAGCCATAGGCATCATCAAAAAGTAATGTATTGGGTCAACTCCTCATCTTCACTGACTAGGCGATGCCCAACTTTAACTTCTGTAGTAAGGTGAGGGCCTGAAATGTAAGCCCAGGTATCCCAGGTCTGGTGTGAGGCCTGAGACCTAGACAGGCTCAGTATGAGACCTGAGGCCTAGGAGCAATAGTCAAGTCTTTGCTCAGATCACACAAAGTCAAGTTGTGAGCAGGAAGCCAGCTTAGTTAATAAGATTAAGTATAAATAAGGTGGAGGGTATCAAACCATAGAGGGCATCAGGGACAGGTTGTAAGAACATTTCGTGGCATGCTGACAGAACGCTTCATTGAGAGACACCTTGGTACCCGCCTCCTGCCCACCATACCGACCCACGTTCAGGATCGGGTCTGACAGCCTAGGAGATGGTGATCAAACCCCCCTAGCACGAGGTCGGGGAGGTAACTAAGCAACAGGAGGTGGAAACCAGGAGTGCCGTGTAACTTGTTTGCACCTGTGTGTAAAAGCGAACCCCAAAGAGTCGTCTTTGTCTGACCGAGGGGGCAGTAGTGAAATCCACACTCTGGATTAAGCCGGTCCATTGTCAGGGGATACATGTGCACAGTGCCCCAGCCGCGAGTCTGTCTGCTGACAACTATTACTATACTTTGACAGTAAATCTGGCCTGCTGCTTTTGACCCGTATCTGATTTGTGGTTTCTGGGTGGGGTCTCTCGGAGTCCGTCGTGTTGACTCATTGTGGGTGGTCTACGTGGTCGACAACAGAGCGCACACAGGCACGCAGCTGAAAGTTTATCATTAGTAACGGAGCAGAAGACCTGTCAGGATAACACCAGTGAACACTGCTACAACTTCCACGCTCCTGACCTGTGTGACAGGAAGGTGCTTAAACACCAAGATGATGGACTTTGTAGACCCTAAAAAAAATAGACTCGCTAGAGGGGACAACATCTGTACTGCCTCTTGTATCCTTGTCTCCCCGTTGAGCTGAACCTGGTGTCCTATCTGCTTTGTATCCTTTCCTCCTTTTCTCACAGACCTCCCGTTCCCTCTCCAGGTCTGGCTGGGAATGGAAGCAGAAATATCTGAAATTTGGGGAGATGTAGATTGAAGTTGATTGACTCTGGATTCGGGCCTTCCAACCTAGGGTTCTGCCGAGTCAGGAGATTCAGAGAGTTTGGCGTAGGCATTAGGGAAGCCTCCAAACTTTTCATTGCCTACCCAAGCTTGACCTGAACCTCCAAGGATGCTCATCACTCGTTTTATCCATGAGCGCAGTGGTAGAATGTGCCTCTCATCTTGGCTAAAGTCACAGTTGCTGCTCGGTTTCTAGGGTAGATAGAATAAATCCACTCAAAAGGGAAATCACAACCAGATGGTTCTCTTTCCCCATCCCCCTCGCTTTTTTGTTTAAATGCCAGCTAATAGGCCAGCCGAATTCTTCAAACACTGCTGCAACTTCTTGGTAGGGAAGCATGGTCGCCTAATTAGATTGTCAGTGCTTGGGAGTCAGACAAGAAAGAAGGAAGCTTTTCAACCACACAAATGATTCACCTAAACTAAGGATCGAACACTTCCAGCCAACTAAACCTCATTAGCACCGGCACCACAATTGACCGGTACTTTTCCCCCCATCCCTTCTTTTTCTGTTATAACTTGTGAGGTTGCCCCTTTTTTCTCCACGCTGCTCATCTGAGGAAGTGGGTTGTGCCCACCAAAGTCTGTGATACTGTATATGTGTTTTTGTTAGTCTCTAAGGTGCTACAGGGCTACTCGATTTTTTTAAAGTTACAGACTAACATGGCTACCCCCTGAAACTTTTAACATAAACTAAGTGGTGTTTCAATGGGGCAAGGGTACCCAGCGGATGATGTGACCACTATAAAAAACATGTCCTTCATTTGCATACATCCAGCCATTGAAGTGATTTTTCCTACATATAATTTTAGCTTTGTGGGTGTTTAAACATGTGGGTGTTTAAATACAATATTCACTCAGGATTTTTTCCTGCAAGAGGAGAGATGTTGGGAGGGGAAGGGGGGCAATGAGAAGTTAGAGAAATGGCTGAGCGAGCTTCTGTTACACCTTTATTTTCCACTGGCAGGGTCGTGCATCCGTGGTGTGATTTCAGGCTGCCCCCTGCAGATTTAACGTGCACTGGGCTGGGGAGGCGGAAAATCCAGGAACTATACCTGGCCCACAAAGAGCTTGGACTGAGGGCAGAAGGAAGAAGCCCCCAAAATCCTTAGATCTGATTCTGTTTGCTTGGAGAATCCATGGGACTGATTTGGGTTGCACATCAGTGTACATCACAACTAGTGCCCCAGGAATCATCCACATTTACACCTGGGTGTGATGGGTGGGAGGGACATAAGAACGGGACCTACAACTGTAACAGCTGCCATATTGGAAAATAACCGAATGGAGCCATCTAGTAGCTTGCCCGCGACAGTGGTTAACAGCTGTGGTTTGAGAAGAAGTGGGCTGTCAGCCCCACATTTAGCACCTGGCTAATTGTACCATACATGTGCATGGGCGTGGGGGGAGGACTTGATTCAAGTTGCTAGTCAAACCAGCTAATGCCCGGACGCATGAAGAATGATGGCCCTTGTAATTTTTATGCTATCTGGTGTAGCTGATGGATAGCGTTCTTATTGCTAGACATTAATCCTCCTTAATCTCTTACTGCGCCATTTGCCCCAATTACATCAACAGGCAGCCAATTCCTTGGGTTAATTATATGTTGCATGATTTTTTTTAAAAGCTCCTTTTTTAGAACCAATCCTGGTGAAATGGAATTGAGTCTAGCATGCTGCCTCTCCCTGAAGATCTGGATCTCTTTCTGACCTCTCTTGGGCTTAGTCTACACTGCAGGGTTTTTGCGCGAGAAGTCTTTTGCGGAAGAGTTCTTGCACAAAAACTTCTTGCACAAAAGCGCATCCAGACCTCAAAGCGCATTGCAAAAGCAATGTGCTTTTGCTCAAGAAAGCGTCCACACTGCACGGATGCTCTTGCGTAAGAAAGCTCTGATGGCTATCAGAGCACCGGTGCTTTTTCCGATAGGGGTTTCTTGCACAAAAACGCACTTGAGGTGTGGACGTGCCGCCGTTTGTTGCGCAAAAACCTTGTGGTGTAGACATAGTCTTGGTGTTCCTCTCCTCTGCGCGAGGCATCTTTTACAGAGTAACGGTACTCAGGGTGCGATGGAACAAACTGAACAGTGCTTCGCACTAGCATCGAGCCATGAATGATAACGTAATACCTCAGTTGGAGAACTTGAGTCCCATGCTTCGGAGCTGATTCTCATCTCTCTTATGATTGTTTCAGTCTTAAAATCATGGAACTGTAGGACGGGAAGGGATACCAAGAGGTCATCTAGTCCAGCCCCCTGCTCCCATGGCAGGACTCAGTAGCATCTAGATCAGTGGTGGTCAACCTGAGGCCTGCGGGCTGCATGCAGCCCATCAGGGTAATCCACTGGTGGGCCACAAGACATTTTGCTGATGTTGACCATCGGCAGGCGTGGCCCCTCCCCACAGCTCCCATTGGCCGTGGTTTGCCATTCCCAGCCAATGGGAGCTGTAGCCACAGGAACATGTTGGCCACCACTTTTTACAGTGCCCTTTGGCTGGTAAGAGAACTTCAGCCAATGGGAGTTGTCGGTGCTGTCCCTGGGGATGGTCAATGTCAGCAAAATGTCTCGCGGCCTGCCAGGGGGTTACCCGGATGCCCACCATTGACCAAGACCATCCCTGACGGGTGTCTGTCCAACCTGCTCTTCACTATCGCCAGTGATGGAGATTCCACAACCTCCCCAGGCAACTTATTCCAGTGTTTAACCACCCTGACAGGTAGGAACTTTTTCCTAATGTCCAACCTCAACCTCCCTTGCTGCAATTCAAGCCCATTGCTTCTTCCCTGTCCTCAGAGGTCAAGGAGAACAATGTTTCTCCCTCCTCTTTGTTACATCCTCTTTGGCACTTGAAAGCTGCTCTCCTGTCCTCTCTTCTCCAGACTAAACAGACCCAATTCTTTCAGTCTTCCCTCAGAGGTCATGTTTTTTAGACCTTTCATCACTGTTGTTGCTCTTCTCTGGATTTGGTTCAATGTGTCCGTGGACTCCAATAGGAGTTTACCCCTTTTACTCTTGAGTCCCTGCCCTGTACACAGCACAAGACCGTGAAGAAGCAAGATGAGCAGAGTTGGGTCCCAAACCAATTTATCTACTAAATATGCCCAATCACGGCTGGCCTAGCTGTACACATGCCACTGCTCCCCATGGTTTCTTGCAGCTTCTGAACCATAGAAACGAGTGAGCCCCTGTAGAGTGTTTGCACATTATTTAAAGGGATGCTAACCTGTTCCTAATCCCTATCACACACAGTCAATAAGAGGAGAATATGACCTCATGCATATATATTTTTTTCAGCTTTTTGGATTACAAAACTTTTCAGAATTTTGATTTTAGGCTCCGATGAGGAAGGAAACATTCTTCATGATCTCAGCATTCATACTGGGGCAAGAAGAATGGTTCTTTCACTGCTCTAAACGCCATTGCATGCTACTGCACATCTGCCAACTAAGATCCCCTTAACTCTGCCCAGTGCAAACCAGCTGGGGAGATAGGACAGTATCAATGTTCAGCTTCTCTTACTCTTCCCCCAAAGGTAATAGAAAATGATTATTTTAATAGGAAAAGCACCTCCACCATGCGCTAGTTCTCAGTAACAGGTGAAGTATTATTGCTGTCTCTTTTCCAGCCCAACTCCTCCTAAAAGCCAAATCTTGGGCAGGAACCAAAGTCACAGACACCAGTGGTCCTCCACTGCTCTGCACACAGGAGGTGCACCATTTCTAGTCATGGGCAGCATCATCCTCCCCCCCCATGTTGGTGCCCCTGTTTTATTTATCCTTAATGGGATTTCCATTTTTGTGCAGAATGAATTTTTCTATGTGCACCGGGGCATGTGCCGATGTGCACCAGCAGTAGAAACAAAAAAAAACTAGCTGTGGGCACTCTACTAACCATCTGGGTGGCATCTGAATCTCTTGTGAGGGGCAACACAAGTTCACAGCTTACAGGGAACCCCAAAGCCTTTGGAATCGCAGGTGAACAAAGACAGTATGCACGTCCCTTTAAATCCTTTGATCTCCACCCATGGCTCTGTTCCATTGGGATTGCTTTGGCTCTTGAGGTTTCAAATCTCCTCCCAAGCCCCTGCCTGCATGGTCCCAGGGCTTGGAGAGCCGCGTGGATAAACATTCTGAGAACATCTTGGCACGGCATTAAAAAAACGATTCCTGTTGCCGTGTCTTTCGGGGCCCTGCACTGCCTCTTTCTAATCTGCAGCCCCACCTTTTGAAGAGATGCTATATTCCAGAAGCCTGGGCTTGCATCTGTAACCACCAGGAGTGGCTTTCCCACCCGGAACTAAAGCTAGTTGAAAAATCTTTGCCACACCCATTTCCCTTGGGAAAAATGCCGCTCTGTCGAAATCCAAATGTGTCACGAAAACATGCCAAGAGGGGCGATGTTCCATAGCCACATTTTGAAGAGATTCAAAATCAGAAGAGCGGCTTTTGTTTCCACTTTCTCCTCTCCTTGCAGTGTGATTCTGACATTTTATTGGATTCTAAGCTGTTCAGTGTCAGATATTTCTTTCCATGCTGTATTTCCTACTTGACAGGTGTATTATAGCGAACAATTTGTCCGGTAACAATGCACCACTATCAGATCAAAACCTTGTGACATTTGCAACATGGAAACTTTTTGTGGCAGGGAAAACGCTGAAAAATGCCATGATTGAAAAAGTCTCATTTCAACTTTTTTGCCCCAACACAAAAGATTTTTAAATGTCTGGATTCAGATCAGAGCAGAAATTCTGCTTTCCAGTGAGTTCTACTCAGGAAGAATGCGAAGCGGGGCCAATCAACCCAGCGGTTCTCCCTCTGTTTTCTCAGTGTTTCCTAACCTACCAAGAGACAGCCTGGCACGTCTGTAGCTAATAATGGATTTATAGAATATCTTACTCAAGCTTCAAAGCACTTCGGAGGGCACCAAATTAATATACACACAGGGATTGCGTCTCTTCATCTGCTGCTGGAATGCAGCCAACTCTGGGGAGGAACTTGGCAATTCTGATACTGTTTTAGCAACTTGATAGGGCTTTTCTATGTGCAGGGCAGGATAGTCATTAACTGGTTAAGCGTCACACTGTCCTTGGGATGTAGGAAATGTACAAATGACTCACAGAGGATCGTCCAGGACTACATTACATAGGGAGTCGGGCTGAGCAGGGGTTAGGATCTGCCGCCACCTACCTGTTTGGCATCACAAGCTCCTCCCCCATCAGTTTAGGACTGGAAGTAAAAGATTCAGCATCCAATTGAAGCCTTATCTAGGGAACATAAATAGACAGAAAGCATCAATTATTCTCTCAGTTGGAATATGGCCAAGACATTGGGGCTAACACCCCTTCACCTGAGAGGAGAGGCGTGATTTCTTCTGTGACCTTGACATGCTCCGGAGTGCACCTAGAAGACGGTACCACAGCATCTGCCTAACTTATGCCCCTATCAACATAATACACATCTTTCCAAAAGTCTGCTACCCTGGGCCCCCTCAGGCATGTCATTTTCCTTCTCAGAGGGTACGTCTAGACTGCAGAGTTTTACCAGGATACCAGAGGGGTTTTTTTTTGGAAGAGCAGACGCGTTTTTTTGGCATCCCCGTTTTACGAGGAAGAAGGGATGTTCCGAAAAAGGGGGGTTTCCCGAATTTTGACTCAGTGTAGATGTCGGAAAAGCCTCTTCCGAAAAAAGAAGTGGAAAAAGATTCGCAAATTGCAATTTGCAAATCTTTTTCTGGAAGAACTGTGCAGTCTAGACACAGCCTCCGTCAGGGGCACATCAGTGAAGACTTGGGGTTTTTTTGCTTCTCACTTTTGTGCAGCCCCCGACCCAAAAAAGGCTCCCCGCCCCTTATGTAAACTAACACAAGAAATTCAGAAACTGACAGGGGTACATGACTGTTAAATGGCATCCTTACCACTTGAATGGCTCTTTCTCAGGTTCTGCTCACAGCTCTGACCAGCTCTCTCACTTTTAAGGTCCTTGGACCCTCTCCAGAGGTTGGAGAGCAGGCAGAGGAAGAGACGGGGGCTGGGTATTAATACCCAGCAGTGCCCCAAATCTTCAGGAGCCCTATGTATTCTGCATGTGGGGAAAGCCGATTGTGGTCAGGAGGAGGGGAGGACGGAACTGTCTCTTGGTTCTGTGTTTGTGCCACTCCAAGCACAGTGGGGCCTGTGTCGAGGGCTCGTCAGCACAACCGCAGTCTGAATAAACAGTAATACATACTGTGACCAGGTCAGGCCAGGGGGCTGCTACAGAGTGGGAAAGGCAGCCCCCAAAGGGTCAAAGGCCTGCTAAGTCAGGGCCGAGGGCAGCAGGGCAGTTAGGAGCAGCTGGCAGGGAGCTGGCCCAGGCCAATTTGGGGGCAGCTGACTCCACTTCAGGCCTGCTGGAGGCCTTTAAAAGTCTCCCCAGTTAGAAGATGGGGGGAAAGAGGACAGAAGGGGAGGTGGAGGAGAGAACTGGACAGCTGCATTCCAAATTTGGCCGCAGATCTGGGTGGAGGGGAGATTCGCCACTCAGCGAGGTGGTGGGGGTTAGAGGCAAGGGGAGGCAATGCCTTTGCAAACTGCCTGGCTGGCCCCGCCCACACTCCACC
>JANRFK010006693.1:69456361-69470704 GCA_030068395.1 Apalone spinifera
CGTTAAAAGCATTTGCGGAAAATCATGCCAGTCTAGACGTAGCCTCTCTGTATTTTTGTTAGTTTCCTAGGTGCCACAGGACTCCTTATTGTTTGTAGTTACAGACTAACACGGCTCCCGCTTTGAAACCTGCAATAGATGGTGCCTTAGCGCTTCTTACTTGTGAGATGAACAGGAAACGAGAGCTAACAGTGGCTTGAATTCCTGAATTTCCACCGTGTCCAAAGTTGAATTCCGTTGCATCCAACAATGACATCATGACATGCAGCTATGGCATGACATCACCCTTGGACACAACAAACGGACAGCAATTGGCGGTGATGTGTGTGGCTGTACATTCCGATTATGTGAAGCGCACGGGTATGAAGGAATGTCCCACAAGCAAGGATTGGCTTCCACTGACGTCCGGGCATGATGCTTGACCTTTGTTTCAACCAGATTGTTGTGTCTGTGTTTCTCAGTGTTTACCACCTTTATTGCTTAGTTGCTCTCCAGTCAGGTCTCTTCTGGACTGTACCTGGGAAATTATCCATATTTATACAGCACGAGTTGTGATTCTGCCTCCCTTTGCAACGTTTACGTTGACTAGCCTTCCTGAGCGCTCCAAGTTTCAGCTCACTGGAGAAGACTTTTTTCAGGAGCTTTTCACTGCCCATTCTGATACCACAAATTGCTTGTCTACACCGAGTTTGCGATTGAGTTTGCCTCAATCCTGGTGTTTTTGCTTGTTTAAGGATGGCAGTATTCCGGGCCTTCTTGGGGGGGCGGGCACAGGGCCTGGAGCAACCCCTCTCCAATGCCTCAGGATTGGGGCCCAGGGCAACCCTTCTGCTGCAGGCTCCGCCCCCTCCGACGTCCTCTCCACACCTTCCCCACACTGTCTTTTCCAACTCTGGCCGGAGGTGTGAGTTTCTCCTCACTGGATGCAGGTCTAACGATAGACCATCACGTCACCTACATCAGAATAGACCTGCTCGGCTACTTCTTTGGTCCATTTCCTGCGTGGTGCACAGGTCACAGCGAGAGAGGCCAAGCCTGACCTTCCCATTGGAAGTTGTAGAGTCAGGAAGGGCATTCATTTTTGCCCACAGGTCAGTCTTTCAATGATTTCAGGAGGCGACTTTCCCTGGCCAAACCAATGCCCTACATCCCGTCTTCCTCTCTTGGGGAATGGCTACACTAGCTTGTTAATTCGATTTAAATATCCCGGGCTTTATTTGCATGTTCCCGTCTGGCCGCCATTTTAAAATCCCCCTTAGTTCGAACGAACTGCCCATGGCTACACGCGGCAGTTTAAAGTTAATCCGAACTAAGTCCTTAGTTTGGATTAACTATTACTCCTCGGATTAACTTTAAACTGCTGCGTGTAGCCGCGGACAGTTCGTTCGAACTAAGGGGGATTTAAAAATGGCGGCCGGACGGGAACATGCAAATAAAGCCCAGGATATTTAAATCCCGGGCTTCATATGCAACTCCGGTTGCTTGATTTCCCTACCTAGCTCGAATTAACGAGCTAGTGCAGACATATCCTTGGTTTCCCTTTCCAAGAGAAGTTGGTGCCACCTCTCAATTCCCTTGTGGAGTCTGCTTCGGTAGGGCTGCTTTTGCTAAGGGTAGGTGTGGCAATGCTGGGTCTGGCAAGTTCTCTTGCAAATGAGGCTGCTCGTCTTTCAGCCTGTGATGACACAGTTGGGGTTCCCCTGTTCCTGCACCCCCGTAGCAGCAAGAACAGATTCCGCCAGCAGTAGAATAGAGGGGTTGTATTGCTTCTCCAGGATACAACACAGCATAGACGTGGTGTGATTACAGGATTCGGGGCCGGGATGTTTCAGGCCCCTTGGCTTAGGACCCATCACCCCTAGCCTTCAGCCCCAGCAACCTCAGTCTGTTTCCCTTATGGTTCCAGCCCCAGACTGCCCCTTCCCCCAGCACATGCTTCCTTTGTCCCATCTCTTCCCTTAACAAGTAGAACCGGTTTGGCCACTGTCCTGAGGCCCCTCGTGCTGGGCCATGCTTACAGACAGCCGCCAGTGGGGGTCTTCCACAGCCCGCAGCCTAAGCATAGCAACCAGCAAGGTACTGACACTACACCACATAGCCCCTGCTGCGTTGCCCCTTTTCCATTACGGACTATGTGTTCCAGGTCATCTTGTTTTGCTTATAGAACGCCCGCTGCATGGACGTATGCCCGCTGGCCTGTTCGATGTAGGACCGGCTGTGCCGAGGGCTCCTTTTCTAGCTTCTTCCCTTACTAGCATGATCAGCCGTCCTGACCAGGGGCTGCTTGGTCATCTGCGGGTGTTGCTGAACGTTCTTGAAGGCTGGATGACCAAAGTCCCAGGTCACCGGCCGGCAGGTTCGTGACCCCGCCATCGAGTGTTCCTCTCTGCCCCATGGCGCCATAAGCAGGGATGCGGCAGCACCCCCAGGTTTTATGCAGGGCTCTGCTCCTGTCCCCATGCCTGGGGTACCGGTTGCCAGCCCTCCAGCTTTGGCTCCAGCCTCAGCCCCTTTACCCTTGTCTGTGTCCCCCCTCCAGGAGTCACAGCCCTGCTCTGGGCCCCATCTCCAAGAGCTGGTGGGGGCATGAACAGGAGCAAGAGGTGTGTGTGCAAAATCCCCACTACAAAAAGTGTCCCAGTGCCACCATGTTCCCCCATCACTTCCCCACTCGTGCGTTCCTGCCGTGGACTAGCTACTCCAAGAGGCAGTCATGAGGAGAGGTCTTTTCTGTCCATCTGCCAAAGCAGGCTGGGGATGGACATTTCCTCTCGTGGCTGCCTGGAAGTTGGTTTAGCCCACCAGCTGGGGCCACACCCTCAGGCTGGTCTTGCTTTGGGCAGGGGGTTGGACTCAATCAGCTCCTGAGGTCTCTTCTACGTACCCCGGCTTCGAGCCCCAGGTGAGAACTGGGTGTGACGTGAGGACCAATGGAAGAGACCACGCCGAGAGGGTGACTGCCCTGAGTTTTGGAGGTGCTATGCTGCCTTCTATGTGCCCCCACCCCCGACAGAAAAGAATTGACACAGAAAAACAAACTAGCCAATTGAATAGGTCTAGAGCCAAAGACCTAGACGTGTTGGGGTAAGACTCTAGCCATGGAGGTAGAGCCTTATTACAGTACTTAATTTAGCTGGAGTCGGCTTACCTTAAGCTGAGGTTGGCGGTGTTCCCACAGCAGGAGGCCGGTGGGGTTACATGCTCCCATTGACTTCCCTTACTCCTCACAAAAGGAGGAGTACCAGATGCCGGCAGGGGTGCCCTCTGAGTTTGATTTAGCAAGACTTAACTAGATTCACTAAATCAAACTCCGGAAGATTGATTGTGACAGCGGTGATCTTCCATGTCGTGAAAACAAGCCCTGACCTACAGCGATATAACTGCGTCTCCCAGGGGTGTGACAGTACTATGTCTAGGTGACAGCATCTCTGTCCGACATAGCTGCCACCTCTTGGGGAGGTGGGTTGACTATGCTGATTGGAGAACTTCTCCTGTCAGGTGCCTTTACTGCCCTACTCTCGTGCCGCACGCCGAGACAAACCTTTTGTTTTTTCCCTCCCTTCTGTTATCACAAATTCAGCCAGGCCCCTTCAGTTCTGATTGGGAATTCCTGGGGGCAGCGCCTTTGGACCTTCATCACAGATGCTTTACAAGCACATCGGTACAATGGTACAAGCTCACAACCTGCCAGAGATCTGTGCACCACAGCTTTGGAGGAGGGGGTACGAATCTTTCATGTTGAGCCCTGCAGGCAACAATCAGAATAATAATGCAACCTTAACATTAATCACCTTCCTTGCGGAAGGACCTCAATGATCTCGGTAAGTCCACTCAACCCAGAAAATCATTCCCTCCCACACCCCGAGCCATGCGGTCATCACTTGGGTGGAATGCAGCCACTGCCGCTTAACAGCTCACAGCAACATTAGGCAGCAGTTTGAGGAGGATGTGGAGTGAAGCCGGAGGATGAATTTAATGACGTGTTTAACTGGAAGCATGTGAGAAGTTCCACCAAAGGCAGGGGGGCCGTGTTTAAGGGTGTTGCTGAGTTCGAGCATTATCGGAAGACGGATTAGTGGCTAATTCCAATGGAAGTGGACCAAGATTCTGGCAAGACTTCTCTTGCAAACTTCCACAGGGATCTGACTGGTCGCAAGCTGTTAGGGACAAAGGGAGAGTGACACAAACAAAACAGCACATCTTTTGTTCCACGCTGGAGGATGGTACTGGAGAAAGAGTCCCACCCCAGCTCCCTAGTCTTGTTAGAATCCTAGGGTTGGAAGAGACCTCAGGAGTCATCAAGTTCAGCCCTGTCCAAAGTAGGGCCAACCCCAACTCAATCATCCCAGCCAGGGCTTTGTCAAGCTGGGACTTCAAAACCTCTAGGGGTGGAGATTCCACCCCCTCGCTGTTGCCTATACTTTGGGTTTTTGTACATTGGTTTCTTGTCCAAGTATGACTCTGGCCCAGCTCTCAGTTGGCTCATGTGAGGAGACGAGATCTGACCTCCAACTGCACGATTAAACCATGAGATTTGCAGAGCCAGCAGTTGGGTTTTTTGACCTGCCCTCAAGTTCCGTTGCCTTGAAACAAAACAGCAACGCTGCGGGGAAAATATTAACCACAGAGATAGCAAAATAAGGCTGGATTGGGCCAATCCAAGCGAATAAACTTGATGATACCCAAGATTAAATTGTCTCCGGATGATAAATGCAGTCATAAAAGCTTCTAAGAATAAACTGGAATGTGGCAGCAAAGGAACTTTCAGCCCCCTGAGAAGAGTGTGTGGTCCAGGGTGATTAACACAAAGGGCCAAGCAACTAAGGAGCATTGTAGGTTCAAACCCTGAGCCTGGGCAAATTGTTTGTGGCTCTGTTTATCCTTTCCTGACCTGCTCAGCTGAATAAAACGGACAGAGGGGAGAACTGGCTTGACTGGCAAGAGTTTAGCATTGCTCTCCGAAGCACTTTTGAGCCGCGATCCTCAACTGGTGTAAACTTTTGTCCATCCCCTGACTTCATTGAATCTAAGCCAGGTACACCAGCTGGCCACCCATCCCATTTTCTCCCCTTGCTTTACAAGCATCACTGAATCCAGCCTCTTCATAATAGCCCTGTGAGCCAAATAGCCGTCTCTCCCCTGCCTTAGGTGGGGGGGGGAGGGAGAAAGATAAATCTCACAAGCAGTTGTCAGCCAAGTTCTTGCACAAGAAGGAAGGAGCCAGGTCAGGGGGCAAGCCTCGCGTGAAATAAATAAGTTCCTGGTCAGAGTGTTCTTTCAGGCGCAGGTTAGGATGGTTTCTGAAACTCCACGTTGCCACGGAGAAGATCAAATGCTGCTTGTTTACTATTCAGAGCACTGGGCTATTTCAGCCTCTCCGGGGTAGCCTTTCCAACTGCGAATGCAGACACAATGCTTTCCCAAGCAGATTTTTTGGTGAACTAGGAGCAGACCGAGCAAGGAGGCTCTGGAAGCATGCATGGTAGCCCACAGCAATCTCAGTCTTAGGACAAAATTCACCCCTGTACAAGTGGGCCAGCAGCAGAGGCTGCTTCGTGGTGCCCAACCAGAGGCTGGCCCTCTGCACAGAAATGGATTTCCCGCTGTGCGCCCAAAGCAGTATTTTGAACTCTGAAGTTGTTTGAGCCTCTCCAAAACCAGCCACGTTCAGCGAGTAAGCAAGGTGGTCGTGTGGCTCAGGGGGCGGATTGGTATGCAGGAAAGGTAGGTTGAATTCTGGGTGCTGCCACTGATTCCCTGTGTGTGATCTATCGGAAATCCCTTTTGTCACACTGTGCCTCAGTTTCCCAGTCCTACCATGGGGCATAATGATTCCCTTTTCTTGTAAGCATTTTTAAATTGCAAGTCTCCTAGAACTGGAAGGGACCTTGAAAGGTCATTGAGTCAACCCCCTGCCTTTACAGCAGCACCAAATACCATCCTTGACAAATTTTTGCCCCACATCCCTAAATGGCCTTTGTGAGGATTGAATTCACAACCTTGGGCTTAGCAGGCTAATGCTCAAATCACTGAGCTATCCCTCCCCCCCTTATGGACTTGCTTACTGTGAGTCTATGCAGAACCCAGCACAGGGGGACTTTGATGACAACCTGGGGACATCACATTACTAGGAACTATGGACCGCCAGGAAGCCCCCTGAGGAGGTGTTGTATCAGACAAGACAATCGGGTAGACAACAGAACAGAGAGAAGTTTGATATCACGTATTGGAGCAACGATTTAAAGCAAATTCTGGATTTCAGGTGCCCGGATCTGGCCCACATTTACACCACTTTGATCGCTCTGGACTTGTATGTGGCAATAAATTCAGATCCTTAATTCACAGTCTAGAATACACTCAACCACCGTGTATCAATTGAAGGTAATGACACCGGCTCCTTTTAAAGCTCTTTTTGGGATCTATTGATACAAAAAGCTCTAAGGAAGAGGTAGACATTATTATGAATCCTCTACTGGTCCTGCAACAGGAGCACAGAGTTGAATCGACTCTGTTTTACTGCAAATAGGAAAGCAAAAAAAAAAAAAAAAGATTTTTTTAAAAGATCAAATGAAAAATTAGTAGCACAGAATTCAGCACTTGAAGGGAAAGATATCAAGATAAAAACCATGCTGTGTATGATTGTGACGGTGCGTTGGGTTTTTCCCATCTCCTGCACCGTCGTAATTTCATGGACATACTCCACCAGCCAGTAGAATAGAGGGAGTTTATTGCTTCTCCAGGATACAGCACAGCACGGACGTCATCTGGTTACAGGGCAGACCTAGGATGCCTCAGCCCCCCCTTGAGATGGGGGAGACTGGGACCCTAAATCCTAGCCCCGTTGCCTAGGCTCCTTCCTCCATGATCCCAGACAGAAACTAACTAATTCACTTCCAGCCCTGCCCCCAGCCAGGGCTCCCCTCCCCTTCTTCCCATTGTTCTGCTCCATGGGAGATACCTGTCTGACGAGTTTGAAGCCCCCTTTGCATAATGACTCATCCCCTGCCCTGCTGGGCCGTGCTGCAGACAGCAGCCAGTGGAGGTCACTCACACTACGTCACAATGATAACTTAACTTTTAATATTACATTAGATCAATCCGTCTGTAGGAGACATGGGGCTGGTTGGATGAGGAAGAGGATGTCATGAAACTTAGCTAAAATTCAGGGCAGGTGCTCAGAAATATTGGAGACCTTTAGAGCCTTTTCAGGCGAAATCATTCATCTGAAACAATTTACTCCAGGTTATTCAGTGAACGGATCATGGCTTTCAACCTTAGCGTTCTTCATCTGAATTATTCATCGCGTAACTTATGTGCTTTCTGTTTTGGTTCATGCACTATCAGAGACTCATAGAAGATTAGAGTTGGAAGAGACCTCAGGAGCTCAACTCGTCCAACTCTCGTCCAACGCAGGACCGATGTGCACCTGTACTGCCTTGAAACGGAAATTCTGTCGGCTGGGTTATGCAAGAGATCGGACTAGGATCATAATGGTCCTTTCTTGCCTCAAACTCTACAGGTGGAATCCTGGCTCCATGGAGGTCAATGACAAAACTCCCATTGATGTGAAACGGGTCAGGGTTTCACTCCATGGATCTATGACATTGCCGTGTGCTCTAATGGATACGACGCTGGTCTGAAAGGCAGGAGATCCTAGTTTTACCATTATCCTCTGAAAAGCCGAGTCATTCCATCTCTTGGTCCTTGTTTCCATTCCTACCATTAGTCTGGCTTGTCTACTTACCAGGGCAGGGAGTGACTTTCATTGTGCCTTTTTATGGCAACGGGGTGCCAATCTTGGACTGGAACTCTGTGTGTTCTGTAGTATCCATAATTGTCATGTTTTTAAGGACTGCTGAAATTCTCAGCCCTTAGGCATGATTTTGTGTATCTTAGTTTTGAGACCTGATCCTGCAACTGTAGGGTACGTTTATACTGCAACACTATTTCAAAATAACTAGCGCTATTCTGAAATAACTTAGTCTGAGTCTACACAGCAGGTAGTTATTTTGAAATACTGTCAAAATACTGTCAAGCTGGAGGCAGGAGTGGCCTGAGGCCGGCTGCGGCAGCTGGCGCGCCAGCGGAAGGCGCGATCAATGCCCCCACCTGCACGGCCGTCAATGGCTGTGACATCATCATCGGGTGCCCGGGCGGCGCCCTAGGCGACTGCCTAGTCTGCCTAGCCTCAACGGCCGCCCTAACCTGGAGGACTTCTTACTCTGACTTCTGTGACCTCATTGTACGAGGAGTAAGGGAAATTGGAGGAAGAGCGCTCTGTTTTGACATGTGTTGTGTAGACACTCCCTATTTTGAAATAAGATGTAGCTCAATTTGCCCAGTTTATTTCAAGTTAAGCCCTGCAGCGTGGACACACCCGTAACGTCCCTGGTTGCTACATGAGTTATTAGCAGAACTATGCAAATAATCCTGGTGATTTTGAAAAATTGAAAAAAAATTTTTTTGGAATCCAATAAAACATTTTGTTGCAACAACATTGAATCATTTTGTTTTTATCAGACTGTATAAAACATATTGTTTTTTAAGACAATTATAGAAAATTTTGAAATTAAAAATATTTTTGAGCTAAAAAATGAAAACGTTTCATTTTGGAAATATCGAAACAATCATTTTGATTTGTCTCGATTTTTCCAAAATAATTAGGCAACTGAAACCTTTTGATGTTGCCGAATCTGCATTTTTTGATAAAAAAAAGTTTGGGGCACAAAATTGTTACTTAGCTCTAGCTATTAGCGAGATCTTGTCTCATGACTTACCTCTCCAAAGCACAGATCCTGCATCTCCCAGAACTTGTAGGCTGTTATCTTCTGTAGGCTCACCAGTACAGTAGGCTGTGGAAAATCTGGAACCACTGGGCTCCACAAAACTATTAGCCATGAGTATCTTGATTCATGTGAGGAGTCTCATTTATTTCTCAGGCAAGGTGGAGATTTAGCAACCCATATAACAGAAACAATGCAGGAGAGAGGTAAAATTAAAGGATGCCTTGAGCAGAATAATAATTAGTCCTGCCATGTGCTGGCCCTTCCAAATGGAATATGCTATTTGGAATAAGGAATATTCTGAACTATGAATGTCCACACATGGAGTTCGTCAGGAAAAAAGAATTCACTTTAAATTCATACCCTTCTTTATTCTGTAAGGCTATCCTGTCCTGTAATTTGTCAAAAACAAACACACGCACACACACACACACACACACACACACACACATACACAAAACGGGGTGGTGGAAAGGAGAAATATCATAAAAATGAAGTTGTTTTTTGTTTTGTTATGTGGTTGACATTCAAAAATTTGACCGTTTTTTTTTTGTGAAAGCCAGAAACATTTTAACCACCCAGTGGCCAGGAGGACGTACTGCAGGGGCGCCTCCTTGTGGTGGGTCCTGGTGTTCATTGGCAGTGCCCCTTGCTCACAGCTGCTCCAGTTCGGATCTTCTCTCTCTTCTTGCCCCTCCGGCCAGGTCACTTGAAAATCTCTCCACTTCTGGGGTCACACCAGCACAATTTCAAGACCAAAAAAATATTCGAACACACACAAAAAAATCGTTCTGCTCCCTTTCGGGCTATTCCTCAGCCTCCTCTCCAGCCCCACGCTGGGACCTAGTCTCCTTACTCCAGGCTTGTCACGCCTTCCTCAAGGTTGGTGGGGGAACCCAAGGCTGCCACCTGGCCATCGAGCCAGCCTGGACATCTCACTCGGACAGAGACTGCAGGGATTTGCTCGTTTTCTCTCTCGAAGAACGCCTGCCCCTCAGTCATCAAGGCTCACGGGACTTGGCTTTGGCTTTTATTGCACAACACCCACACCCCTCTCTGATTCCTACCTGCTTCTTGCTGCTGGCCACAGTGAACTCCGTGGTCGCTGATCAGCAGAGGGACTGTGCATTTGCCCTGTGTGCTTGGGGCCGACAGCCGCAGGGAATAAACGAAACATGTCCCTTGCAGCTCCAAGCTGAGTGACCGTGCCACATGATTCATGCATGGGAAAGAATAGCAGGTAGCTTTCATACAGGCTGTAGCAACCACTTAGGAGACCACCAAGGGATGGGTGCCCGGTTTCCTTGTAGACTATCTGCCACCTATACAAGTCTGATAGCAAAGCTACCCAGGCCCGTATGGGTGGGACCACGCTGGAAATGGTTGTTCTGCTGTGATGGATTTGGTTCGGGCAGTCAGTGGTATTTGGCAAACTCATGGTTCCTGTGTGCTTAGGAAGAGTGGGGATGAGAAAATGAAGCCCTCAACCAATTTTTCTCGCGCCTGTTGAGTTCCACACTCAGATACAGAGCTGGACCAGTCTGGAGTGGGTGGGCGTTCATAAAGATGATCATTTAGAAAAGAAATGAAAAAACCAAACGAAATTAATAGATAGCAGGTTTAACACAAACCAAAGGAAGTTTTTCTTCATGCAGCGCACAGTCAACCTGGGGAACTCCTTGCCAGAGGATGTTGTGAAGAGCAGGACTTCTTAACTGTCAGGGTGGTTAAACACTGGAATAAATTGCCCAGGGAGGTTGTGGAATCTCCATCTCTGGAGATATTTAAGGGCAGGTTGGACAGACATCTATCAGGGATGATCTAGATGGTGCTTGGTCCTGCCGTGAGGGCAGGGGACTGGACGTGATGACCTCTCGAGGTCCCTTCCAGTTCTAGTGTTCGATGATTCTGTGATTTCAGGATAGGTTACAAAGGCGGTTACATTCTAAAGCTGCTCACTCCAGGATCCCACCGCACAGATGTCAGGGGTGGAGCAGAGAGATTTATGCTCTCTGGCAGCGAGGCCACCCTGAAAGCAGCAGGTTGGGTGGGAGACGTCATTCTTGTTCACCTGCTTTCCCTCTCTCCTTTTAAAGAGGGGGATGACTTGCATTTACACAGAGCCGTCGCCTTTCAGAAGGATCCCAGGCCATGTTGCAAACGCTTTCACAAGTTATATCATTGGGAACCGTGTGACTCACCACTGAAATGCAGCCACCTCTGGGGTGAGGCACGGCGGCAATGTAAGAGCTCCCCAGAATCCTCCCCAAGAGATTGGGACAGGAAATGAAGAGTATCTTTTCCACTTAAAACGGCAGGAGGAATTTGGAGGAGCAGGATCCTGGCAGGACATTGAATGGGGGCCCGAGGTTAATGCCAACGCTCACTTGAAAAGCTCTGTGTTGTCTTTCATGACCACAAGGAATCAAAACCTTCATTTGCATCTCATCTGAAGGATGGCAGAGGACTCCCTATAACATCTCTGGGCACTGTTAGCGTGTCCTTGCACTCAGTGGTTTTCTGCCAAAGTCCTTTTCTTGTTCATGTCATACCAGCTCTGTCCACACAGGTACACAAGTGACACCATCACAGGACCGAACCACATCAGCCACCTCATCAGGGGCTCAGACAACTGCACATCCACCAGTGTGATCTATGCCAGCAAGTGCCAGCCATGCCCCTCTGCCATGGACACTGGCCAAACGGGATAGTCTCTGTGACAAAGGATAAATGTGGCGGCTCCTTCACGGAGCCGTGAGCACGGGCGTGTACCTGGCGCGGTTCACCCCCATCCCGGAAGCCTGCCCTTTCTGCGGCGTGAGGGAGAACCTGGCGCACGCCTACCTTGAATGCGCCAGGTTGCAGCCCCTATTCCGGCTCCTCCAGAACCTCTTACTGAGGTTCTGGCTGCACTTTTCCCCTCACCTTTTCATTTGCACACACCCCATCCGTGGCCCCACAAAGTCGCGAGACCTCCTCGTCAATCTGCTCCTGGCCTTAGCAAAGGCCGCCATCTATAATACCAGGAGTAAGATGTTAGACGAGGGGGTTCTCTGCGAGTGTGGGGCCTACTTCCGCTCCTCCCTCGTGTCATGCATCCGGGCAGAGTTCCTCTGGGCGGCGTCCACTGGCTCCTTGGATAGCTTTGAGGAGCAGTGGGCGCTGTCCGGGGTTCTCTGCTCAGTATCCCCATTTGGTACCCTTATTTTGAACCTGTGACCCGCACACCTCGATCCTTTTGTCATCATTTGTCCCCCGTACTCAGTTGGCCATGGGTCTCGTTGTCCCTCCCGTAAGGCTGGGGAGGGGCTTTTAGGGTTTCCAAATAGGACAAAGGATAAATGGACACAAGTCAGCCACCAGAAATGGTAACACACAGAAACCGGCAGAGGAACATTTTAACCTGCCTGGGCACTCGTTAATGGATTTAAAAGTAGCCGTTCTTCTATAAAAGAATGTTATCACCCGATTACAGAGAGCGACTACAGAACTGGAATTCATCTACAGATTTGACACTGTCACCCTGAGCTTGAATAAGGACATTAACTGGTTAACACACTACGAAGCCAATTTCCTCTGCCTTTAATGTCTGCATTTTCACAACAAAAGCTATGAATGGGACACACCCAGCCTGCTTAATTAATTTCATTAACACGGGTCCTACAATTGACAGGTACTTCTTCTGCTGTTATATATATTGCTTGGTTTCTGTTATTTCCACTCCAATTCATCTGATGAAGTGGGCCTTACCCATGAAAGCTCATGGTTCTATCTATTTTTCTTAGTCACTAAGGTGCCACAGGACCACTCGTTTCTAAAATTACAGACTAACCCGGTTACCCCTCTAAGTCTTGTTCCTGTGCTACCTTACCTTACAGCCTGCATGGCAGACACTTGGCTTGGGCTATCCCGGACACTCTAGGTAACCCAGCACTGCATTCTTCAGAGACAGCATCTGACCACGTGCAAAGCACTGAGAGGGTGGAATGTAAATCAACGGAAAATTCCCTTCTGATGATTATTTATTGTTATGTGTCCGATGCAGTGGGCACGCAGCGTGCTTTGTGAGCCCATAAAAGATAACGCTTCTGCCCTGACGGTCTATTCCAGGCCTTTGCTATGCATGGGAAAATAATTCAGGCTCAGGAACCAGCCGAGACACTATCAGTGGGGGATCAACCCTGGGAGCACAAAGAAATGTGAAACTGTTCCAAAGACAGAGGGCAGGAAATGACCGGTACCATAACATAAGAACTAGTGGCCACCAAACGAAATTAATAGATAGCAGGTTTAACACAAACCAAAGGAAGTTTTTCTTCATGCAGCGCACAGTCAACCTGGGGAACTCCTTGCCAGAGGATGTTGTGAAGAGCAGGACTTTACCAGGTTTCAAACAAGAGCTAGATAAATTCATGGAGGTTAGGTCCATCCATACTTATTAGCCAGAATGAGTAGGAAGGGTGTTCTTAGACTCGGTTTGTCTGGAAATGGATGACAGGAGAAGGATCATTTGATGATTACTTGCTTCTGTTCACTCCCTCTGGGGAACCTCTCATTGGCCACTGTTGGAAGACACTGGGCTAGATGGAGCTTTCGTCTGACTCGGTATGGCTGTTCTTATGTTTTCTGTGCCCCTGGCTGGATGCAGTTTCTAGGAGCCGAAGCACTATTGATTTCCAATGAAACGTTTGTTCCGGTGTGCACACACGTCTGAAAATGGGACAATACATCTGTGTGCAAGGCACTCGGACACTGCAGTGCTGTGTATGCAATGGAAACCTTTGTGGCTAGCTGGCTTGGGGACCCTTCCTCCGGAGCTATGCACTTCAAGGCGAGAAGGGGGCATTTTGATAAAGCAGGCTGCAACAGTGAGAAGCAGGAGTGGGGGTCACCCAAATCCAATTTTTAGCAGAGAGAGGAATTAGCTGTGGGAACATCCGTGTCAGATTCTGCATCACTTGGAGGCTTGAAATCCCAACGGGATGTCGTTCTAAGGGTGTGTCTACACGGCAGCTGCGAGGCTGGGTCCCATTGAGGGCAGACAGATGACAGCCCTGCTTGAGCTAGGGGGCTAAAAACACCCGGGGAGTCAAGGCAGCTGGAGCAGGGGGCCCAGCCTGGGTCTTACCTGGGTTGTACTCAGGTTTGAAAAGGGGAAGGGGGAGCTGGATACGTCTGTTTCCCCTGGACTCCTCTAGAAACAGAGGGGCCAAGCTCATCCCTGGTGCAAATCCACTTGCTTCAATAGTGCTACCCTAGGGCAGGCCCGCTAATGGCCCAAAGGCCTGTAGGGGGATGCATGCCATGATCCGGGCAGTGCTAAGGGCTGGGGAGTGGTGCTGAGGGCTGCCCCCACCCATTTGCCCAAGGTCCTGCCCCTTCGAGGAGCACAGAGCCGGCCCCTCCATACCTTGCCCTGTGGCCCACTGTGGCTGTTGGCGCCGCTGCTCAAAGGTGACATTTCTCCACCAGAACGAGGACGGTACAATAGAATCCTAGAATCCTGGGGCTGGCAGAGACCTCAGGAGTCATCGAGACCAGCCCCCTGCCCAAAGCAGGA
>JANRFK010006693.1:69501335-69513123 GCA_030068395.1 Apalone spinifera
AGTATCTGTCGACAAAGCCTCTGTCGACAAAAGCCTGTCGTCTAGACGTACCCCATAAGTCCAGATTTGATCCACGGTCCAGCTGTTGACGTCTGGTGCCCTTCAGTCTCCTGTGGGGTGGAGCGGTTCATGCAGAGCGTGGTCGTTTTCTCCGCGGTCTCTCTTCAAGGGGGAGTTAGATGAGGTTGCTTGGCTGGCCTTTTCCCATGCAACATTTCTGTGTGGGGTCAGGAACAAGAGGCCTACTTCACACAGCCGATAGAGGACGTGGGGGCAGGGCTGCCCGTTTTGGCTGGAGATTTCCTCACAGGACATAATTCCAGGAGATTCCAGAACAATCTTGGAGAATTGGTATCCCTAAATGGAGCCCCAAAGGGTACGTGAGCCCAACCACTTCTCTGTCCCATAGAGCTGTGGGCACAAGGAGGTAGCCATGGCCCGGCTGTGCCCCGGACAGGGCCAGCTCACAACATTTTGGCACCTGAGGCGGGGAGCTCAAATGACGTCCCCATGCCTCCTCGCTTGGGCCAAAACTCGGAAAGTTCTCAATTCTGCCTTCGTCCTGTTCTACTCCTCTCGTGGGACGGCAGAGAGAATACATATGCACCAGCACAGACACAATTTTCTACGCTCTGGGTCCTAGTGGCGCCCCTCCGCCCCCACAGTCTGGCACCTGAGGCGGCCTCCTCAGTTCGCCTCATGGTCACGCCAGCCGTGGCCCCGGACTCCTTTCCCCAAACACACGTCCTCGTTCCCTGCCCTGAAGGGGTTAAGCAGGGCCGAGCGGGCCTTGTAAACAGACTGAAAGTGTAACCTCTGCTTCTAAACCATGCGTTTGACTCCAGAACACTTTCATCCCGTAATTACACCCCGAGCTGGCTGCGTGCAGTGAAGGAAATACGAGCTGCCTTCCAAATGGCACCGGGGCTGACCCGAAATGATACGTTTGCTTGCCGAAACGGACTCTGCCGCGGAGCCCTCCGGCTTCCAGAACCCTCTCCCGGGGCTTTGGGGCGAGCGCACGCTGGGTTGTGTCCCCGGTGGTTTGGCTGACAGGAGAAAGCAAGAGGAGCGCGTGCAGCCAGCGCCTCCCACCGAGTGATTTATGGCCGTTTTGTTGACTCGGCGGTCTGCCTGTGCCCAAACCGAGGGGGAAGTCCGATTCCGAGAGGATGGCCAGTTGGTGCCAGCTCGGAAACATGCGTGGCCCTACGCTCCAACCCCAGTATTCCCATCAGAGTGGGACACACTTCTGAGCTGAGCGCAGATTAGTTGGTCCTATGTCCTTAGGCGGGTGGGGAAGCACTGGGATGGGTCCCCTAGGAAGAGGGTGGAATCTTCATCCCTAGAGGCATTTAAATCCCAGCTTCACCAAGCCCTGGCTGGGCTGATTTAGTTGGGGCTGGTCCTGCCTTGGGCAGAGGGCTGGACTCGACTCCTGAGGTCTCTGCCAGCCCTGGGACTCTATGAAACGTTGGACCCCGTTTGACCCAGCAAACCTCTCGCTAGAGGTTGGAAGCCCTTTGAAAAGTCGCGATGCATTCTCCCCATGGCTCGTCTGCGCCGGCGGGAAGGAGAACCCCCTGCTCAGGATCTCCGGCTAAAAAAAGAGGGGGGACGGCTAGCGGTTAGAAGAGGGGGCCAGCAATATGGGCTGTAGGTTTCCATTCCCAGCTCGGCTTCCGATTCATCCCGTAACGCGGGGCAAGCAGCGGGTCATTTCTGCTTCCGGGTGTGTTGCGGGTGCCAGGGGACCCAACAAACGTGCTCTGGGATCTGTGTATCGGCAACAACAAGATCCTCCTCGCGTCCCAGCCGGCAACTGGAGAAACACACGCAAGGCCCTACGTGAGCTAAGTCCTCGTGCTGCGCTCGGCATCCCTTTCCCAGCAACGCCGAAGCGCTGTGTCCCTCATCTACAGAAGTCGGTCCAATACACATTCACCGGCCTGTCTCGTCTCTCTGATCGCCTGAGACTGACACGGTGGAAATCTATGGTGGTGATGCACTGTCGCAGCTGAGCACATTACCACACCCCTAGGAGACAGGACGGCCGATTCTCGCCACCTTACAGATGGGAAACTGAGGCACCGAGAAATTACTGGTGGGAAACTGAGGCACCGAGAAACTAGCCGCAGGGGACATAGGGGCTGCGTCTACACTGGCGCGGTTTTGCGCCAAAGCTATGCAAATGAAGCTTAGCGTTAGAATATCACCGAGCCTCATTTGCATAGCTTTGGCGCAAAACCGCGCCAGTGTAGACGCAGCCAGGGAGTCTGTAGCAGAGCAGAGCAGCGCACTGAACCTGGATCTTCCAGGACCCGGAATAGTGCACTAACCATTGGAGGATCCTTCCTGTCCTACGCCCAGGGCAGACACTCATCCCAGGGTGCTAATAATGTCTCGCCAACAACCTGGGTCGATCGCCTTGAGGCAGCGTCTTACAAATGAGCGACTGCGCCTCCCCCGTGGTTCCTGGCGTAACTCAGTTGCAGTCCTCAGATTTGCACCAGGGTGAATCTGACCTCCTCTCCTCCTCCTTCCCGTGGATGTTTGACTCCTTTTCAAACGGCTCTTCTCTGGGAACGGCGTTTCTTGCAGCAGCGCTTCTCCGGTTCAGTCGGAAGCACCCCAAGACTGAGCCCTCTCGGGCAATATCAGCGCTTCCGCTGATGAATGTGAGTGACATCAGGGAATGCAGGGGAGCATGACAAATAAGCCCTGTGGGGAATAGATCGACCCCATGTTTGTCCACATATTAGTGAAGGTTTCCGTTTTGAATGAGAAGTTGGGTACATTTTTCTCCTCTCCAAGCCACGTTTCCTTCCTGGATACTTTGTCTGCCTGCTGCTGCCAGCCTCAGTGCAGGAGTCCATAGGCCAGCCTTCTTAGAAGGGAAACAGCTGGCAGGATCCTTGAACACGCCGGGGGACCATATACGTTCCCTGCAAATGGGGATTGCTCAACCGTGTGATTCAACCAAGCCCATACCTGAGCATGTCTTCCAGGCACTGGAGATAGGTGGCAGGCAATGGTCCCGCTAGTTTTTTCCGTCCACCTGTGGATTTTTCCCTTCCATGTGCAGAATGAGTTTTGTTCTATGCACCAAGGCAGGTGTGAATGTGCACCACCAGGAGACACACAAACGTAGCAGTGGATGCTAATCAGCTGGGCAGCACTGGAATCTTTCCTGAGTGGCCACACAAGCACACAGCTTCCAGGGAACCCTGGTGACAGAGGAGGGATCAAATGATGATTATCTACTCTGTTTATTCCCTCTGGCGCACCTGGCATTGGCCACCGTCGGGAGACCGGACGCTGGGCTAGATGGACCTTTGGTCTGCCCCAGCCTGGCCATGTTTATGTTTTTACTAGATTTACCCGGCATTCCTCAGGTCTTTAACGCAATTATTTTAAAAAAATACAATGAAAGTGTCCGGGCTTCATTGAAATAATTGCTCTGAGGTGGGGCTGGGGCAGAGGGTTCAGGATGCAGCCTGCCCTGGGGAGGGGAGACAACCCCAGCCCTCTCTCACTGCTGCAGTTTGTAGCCAGGTGAAAAGTACCTGTCTATGGCCGCTGCAACTCCAGTGGGCACTGCCAGGGGAGGGCTGTGTGTCCCCCAGTGGGGACAAGTCCAGATTCATCTTCCCCCTGCTTCTCCCCAGCCAGAATGAGGCATGCAGCAATGTTTGCACTTTCCCCTGGCTCCCCGATGAAAGGGAACAGCCAGCAATGTCCTCACACAAATTGGGGGGGATGCTTCAGCCACCCCCCATTCCCCTGCACTCCTTAAAGGGGCCTACGAGATGGGAAGCTCAGGGCTGGGGCAGACCCAGAAAGGGGGGGCGCCCCCAGCCAGCCCCTTTCACTGCCTGGTGATTCTGTCACTTTTCAGTATGGTTTTCTGAGAACCAGTCCCATTCCAGGCACATCCCATTGTCCTGGCGCAGCCAAACCCAGACCTTGCTTTCAGTTAGGAGAAGAGGAACCTGCCTACTGAATTCAGTGGTCCTGGCTCTTACCATTTAGGAGTTCTTGGGCAGACAGACAGAGGGACAGACAAACGCTCTCAACTATATCGTAGAAGTTCATGTTGGGGTGCTTGCTAGGTAAGTAATAGAGTTATCCTACTCCAGCGGACTCCTGAGCTCTCCCAGGGATCCTTTTTTCTATTCCCTTCATGGCCGTGACCCAGGAGGACAGGTCGTCATTAGGAATGGCTAGAGTGACCAGGTAGCAGCAGGGTTTATCGTGTCTTTCTACGCGCTCAGTTCTAGTGTCATCCTTGTACAAATACTCGTTGGCTAAAGTCATTGCTGGATGCTGCTTTCCTGGCCGAGTCCCTGCTGAGGAAACACTTCCCCTCTATTGATTTCCTCTTTGCCAGGTGTGTCGCTGTAGCCCTGCCAAGAGCACTGTACTCCCAGTGACGCCAGAAACAACCCGTCAGAGCCCAAAATAAAAGAGCTGACTCAGTGGCACTGAAAAAGTTTATTTCTCATTTCCCCCTCCGAGCGTGACAGTTGTGCATCGTGCAAGCGGGTCGATGTAACTCAGTCCCTCCCAAAGAGAGGTCCGGATGTATCGATATCTGCTCCCCCTTTCCAAACGCCAACCATATGTCCTTGGCGTTGGCTTTCCCAGAACTTTCTTCCTCAGCCTCGCTTTCACTGGAGGGTTTCCAGGCCCGATTCAAGGAACACAGCAGCATCTCCTCTAGCGACTGGTGGCTTTCGGAGAGTTTCTCAGCTCACACGCTCTCAGATACAGCCTGAGCTGTGAAATCCAGGTTCTAACAGATCGATCACTCACCGTGTCATGGAATTTTCCCGACTCCAAAGGTGTTAACTTTGGCTTCTCGGCCAAGGGCGTTTGGGTAGTTCCAATCTGACCCCTTGAATGTTTCCTCTAAAATTTCATCTGGGGAAGGCTGAAGACATGCTCTTCCTACCCAGTGGTGGGGTCTTGTGGTGGGGGTGCGCAGTCAACCTGTGGAACTCCTTGCCAGAGGATGTGGTGAAGGCCAGTACTTTAATAGGGTTCAGAAGAGAGCTAGATAGATTCATGGAGGTTATGTCCATCAGTGGCTATTAGCCAGGATGGTAGGAATGGTGTCCCTAGCCTCTGTCTAGATGTGGGTGACAGGAAAGGGATCACGCGAGGATTACCTGTTGCGTTCCCTCCCTCTGGGGCATCTGGCGTTGGCCACTGTCTGACCTAATCTGGCTGTTCCTATGTTCTTATGTCTTGTCAGCACCTTCCTTGGTATTTAGCATCAGTGCATCTGTTGCAGGCACACACTGTAATATCAGAGCACCTCGCGGTCTGTAATGTACATCCTCACACACCCCTGGGGGGAGGTAAGACAAGGCTGTTATCCCCTTTGCAGATAGTCTTTCTGTGCCTCAGTTTCCCTCGGGGCCAGTTTTCATAGGTTTTTAGGTGCCTAACAATGCAAGTGGTCACTGAGTTGGATTTGCAAAGGCCCCTAGACAGGGTAGGCACCTGGTTCCTGTTAAAATCAACGGGAGTGTTGCAGAGCAGGCAAAAGCCTGAAGTTCTGGGTCTTCCTTCCACCCGCCCACCCGCTTTACAGGCCTGTAATCAGCATGGGAAGCTAGTGGAATATTCCATTGCTCCTAAGGGCAGAAGGGGCCTTTATGACTATCTACTGCGGTCTCCTCCATAACCCAGTGACTTAAAACCCTGGTGCAAAAGGAATACAAATAAATGCTCGTTGCAATGCTACTGAGCAGCATTTCCTGAAGGCTGGGAGAGTTCTCCTCGTGGGAGCCAATGTCAGATTTGCCTCTCAATTGTTCTCTTCACGGTAAAAAACGAAATCCTCTCTAGCTGGCATGGTTGCAAAGAAAACCTTGACAAACGTGACCCGCACGGAACCGATGTATGTGCCGCCTGAATTGGCAGAGAGCCTGCATCAAGAGCTCGGACAGGTGAACAAGGATGCCACGGACGCGGCGCTCCACGTCCGCACTCTAAGCTATTTCCTCACTCACCAAAGCACGGAAGGAGGGAGAGGAAAGAGCCTGTAACGGAGGCCTCCGGGCTGATCCTCCATGGAAGATGAAGGAAATATTCCCTTCGGGTCAGGCCCTTGGTTTTCACACAGCCTTGCAAGCAGAAGGAATTTGCTTCACTTTCTCCCCCACACGAACCTTTTCCAGCTCACGGTTCGTCACCAACCAAGTGTGTCTCGGGACGCCGCGCCCACTGCTCAGAACATTCGGCAGCTGGTCTAAGCTTCTGGGCCATGCGCTAATTTTCAGTGCCCTTCTCACCCACTTTTTGAGCTGCTCGGACACTGAGCAACGAGGCCCTTGGAAGAACCAAGGGGGATGAGCTAATCGGTATTTTCCATCTCTGGTTCCAACTCCTCCGTAACAAAGCGTCTAGTGTCAAGTCCATTCCCATAGTAACAGACAGTGAGGTCACCGCAGTCCAAGACCTTTCAGCGGGCTGGTTAATGAATCGACCGCATTCCACGACTTCGCCCCGTGAGATGTTAGCGACTCTGGTTTACGGGCCCGGGAGCAGGAGCGGCTTGAGGCCGGCTGCGGCAGCTGGCATCCCAGGCGGAACGCACGATTGATGCCCCTGTCTGCAGGGCCGTCAATAGACTGACGTCATCAGCGGGCGCCCCGGTGCCCCCGTGACGTCATCAGCGGGCTCCCTAGGAGGCGGCCGAGTCCGCCTATAGCCACGGGCCGCCCCTGTGAACCAGCAGGAAGCAAGCCTGGCAAATCCAATGCACCGGTTGTGGGGAAGAGA
Organism: Apalone spinifera; assembly: GCA_030068395.1. Lineage (NCBI taxonomy): Eukaryota > Metazoa > Chordata > Testudines > Trionychidae > Apalone > Apalone spinifera. The sequence continues at coordinate 69,508,128 of JANRFK010006693.1, forward strand.
GCAAGGAGCTGCCCCGGCTTTGTTGCAAAGTCGCCTCCCGTTCTTGTTTGCTCACCTGCAACGAGCGCGGAGAGGGACCGTTTCACCGTCGCCATTTTAAAATGAAGTTACGACCGGATCCAAAGCCCGGCGCATTCAATGACCTTCGACGTGCAACGGGCGTTGGTTCAAGACTGGAACCTCTTGTTCCGGCTCCCTGAATCTCTGCCAGCAGGTTCCACTTTCACTCGGTAGGCTTGTGTTACACGCTGGCAAAGTGTGCGTCTCATTCCCTTCTAATGCCTACAGTATGAGAGCCCACTACTGCTGTTAGCTAATGGAGCTCCTCCTTCCACTCCGAAGGCAAAGGTTGTGAACTCCAACAAAGGGCGGCAGAAAGAACAGGGTGTGCTTTTTCAAGCATCGGCGTGGTTGCCGGGTTAGTTTGTAGCTTTAAAACAACAAGTAGTCCCGTGGCATCCAGGCCCTAGTCTACCCTAGGGACTTATTTTGAAAAAAAAACCCCACCTTATTTCGAAGTAATAAGCAGAGTGTCCAGACTGCCTAGCCTGTTATTTTGAAACTAGCCAATTAGCCCATCATAAGACGGGATTTTCAGGTCTCTCCTCCACGTCGGTCTTCTCTCCTGAGCCTCCGGTCTCTCGCTCCGTGTCTCTCTCTCTCTCTCCTCCTCCTCCTACTGCCTCCCCCACTCTCTCTCTCAGCTCTCCTCCCGCCTCCTGCCTCTCTCTCTGCCTCTCTCTCTTTCTCTTCTCCTCCCCCTCCTGCCTCTCACTCAAACGGCCGCTTGCGCCACTTGCTCCCACGCAGCGGCCTGGCTGAGCGGCGCAGAAGTCAGCTGGGCGCCACAGCGGGAGGCGAAAGACGTGATTCAGGCAACAGCACCACCCAGAGAGAACAGCCAGCATTTCAGCGTTACAGAATCTCAGACATTGGGCTACTATATATATGATAAGGGGCAGCTTATTTCGCCATCTGTACTCCTGCTTTCCTCGGGGAACAACGCTTATTTCAAAATAGTTATTTCGGGAGTTATTATTTCGCATTGAGTTATTTCGAAATCATTTCCTAGTGTAGACCCCCTCAGAGACTAACAAATATAGAGATAGTCTCATGAGCTTTCGTGGGCAAAGCCCACTTCTTCAGGTGTGCTGGAGACGTACAACAAAGTCCCAGAATTTATAAGAGAAAAAGAAGGGGAAAAAAGGTATTGGTCAATTAGAACCAGTGCTAATGAGGCTAATTAAGCAGGTGGGAAGTGTCTCATACTTAGCTTTTGATGTACAAATGAGGTGTTAAAAGCACAGAAAGGTGGCTTTATAATGCGACATTTTTCAAGCCTTCAACACTATTTTTTCCTGCACATCTTTTGGCCACATGCATTGGGGTTTGTCGTTTAATGCTTACAATTGGGTCGGTCCTCAGTGTGGCTCGGATAAATCACATGGTTTTATTTCAGACTCCTGATTGGCCGAGAGAGAATGTTTCTATGTCCTTGAGGCCAGACGGGCATTTTATCACAACATTCCCAGAGCTCCAGGATCTCTCTTGAATAGGCCCAAATGCCTCCCAAGGTTCTTTGGGATTCTGTAGGTCCAAACTCCAGTATCTGCAAACCTGTCAACAGTCAAGTTGATCTGAGGAAGTGGGTCTGGCCCATGAAAGCTCATCATCTAATAAACCATCTTGTTAGTCTTTAAAGTGCTGCATAGTCCTGTATTTTGTTTCAACAGTCAAGCATGTGAGTGGAACTGCAAACCTCTTTCCCCCAGCATGGCTGCCAGCAAAAATCAATCCAGGCAAAGTTCTCTGTCAAGAGCAGGGCTGGAGATGGCTCGTTAAAAGCTTGTTTAAATATTCACAGATTTTTTCTATGCAGGATTCCCCTTTTTCTAGCTTCACCACATCCATAATGAACAGTCAACTGTACTGCCAATTAAAGCGAAGAGCAAGAGGCACAAAACCAGTGACTCGGAACTGGTAGAGCGTTTGGGCTGAAATGATTCAACAGGGGGAGAGTCGGGGAAGGAAATATCCCCAAGATATTTGGGAGGCATTTGGGCCTATTCAAGAGAGATCCTCGAGCTCTGGGAATGTTGTGATAAAATGCCAGGCTGGCCTCAAGGACATAGAAACATTGCAGGCAGGGAGAAAGCACTTGTAATGCTGTCAAACCACAGTTGTTGGTGGGTGGAATTGAACCGGGGAACCTTCAGAGCTTAGCACATGAGCCTCTGTGAAAAACCAGCTGGCCCTCAGCTAAGGCTGTAGAGCATGCTCATTATTCTCTCTATATGTGGTCTCAGTGCCACTGCATGGGCCGGTGCATCACACCCAGCCACTGTGTGGGTTACACACTCAACCATCTGTTGTGGGGAGGGAAGGAACGTTTTAACATAAGACCGGCCACACTGGGTCAGACCAAAGGTCCATCTAGCCCGGTGTCCTGTCTGCCGACCGTGGCCAATGCTTGATGCCCTGGGGGAATGAACAGAACAGGGAATCATCAAACGATCTCTTTTCTGTCACCCAAACCCAGCTTCTGTCAAACAGAGGCTAGAGACACCATCCCTGCCAGTCCTGGCTAATAGCCATTGATGGATTTAACCCCCATGAATTCATCTAGCTCTTTTTTGAACCCTGATAAAGTCCTGGCCTTCACCACATCCTCTGGCAAGGAGTTCCACAGGTTGACTCTGTCCTGGCCTTCCCAATCTATACTAACTGAGCAAACAGAGAATGAATGAAGCCCAGGGCTGTTAAAGATACCTCCAAGGAAAGGGAGTCCTGTCCTTCTCTAAATCTGGAGGGCGATTTCAGCAGAGCTCACGGCAAGGACATCACGTGCTGGGGGGTTGCAGCGCATGCGAGGGAGTTCCACAGAAAGGGGTCGGCTCAACCCCGACGCACAAACTGGTGGAAAGTTGGCCGAGGAGCAAGACACATGGGATAATTGCAGATGGAATCCCTTTTTAAGCCGGAAGGAAGTTGCTTGTGGAGAACCACAAGGATTAGCATTGGAGCTGCCCAGCTTTTAATTATTCATATTGTATAAATCAGAGCTTGGGAGAGGTTGGAAAAACCTCCTTCATGTGCCAACATCCCTCGCTCTCCTTTGCTCCTTTCTTAGACTCATAGAACCCCAGGGCCGGCAGAGCCTTCGGGAGTCATCGAGTCCAGCCCCCTGCCCAAAGCAGGACCAACCCCAACTAAATCAGCCCAGCCAGAGCTTGGTCAAGCCGGGACTTAAACACCTCTAGGGGTGGAGATTCCCCTCCCCTTTCTGTGCTCTTGCTTCTCCTTCCTTCTTCGCGTCTCTCTCGGGTTCATTCTCTTTTGGTTTAATATATAAAATGTTACAAGTCCGGCAGTTAAAGACCAAGCTGCTGGTTGAAAGTGGAGCTGGTAGTCTAAGTTTGCAGGTCTGTTGGGTTTCTGTGGCTAGTTATTATTTATATGGGTTGAGGCAGCTAGAGATCAGGGCCCCATTGTGCCAGGCATTGCTTGGACACCTCATGAGACAGTCCCTCCCCCAGAAAGCTGACAGTCTACATAGACATGGCAGTGAGAAGGAGAACCATGATCCATCGAGGCGAGGTACGTGTCTAGCCCCTATTATCAGAGGAGCAGAACATGTGACAAAATGTAGCATACTTGTCCTCTCACCCCGCCGTGGAGATTGGGAAGTGCTTGCTGTGGGGGAAACTGAGGCACAAAGCGATTACAGGACTTTCCATGGTTACATAGGCAGTGTGTGGCAGAGTCATGTTTCGCACCTAGCCCCCAATTACTGCCCCCGCCCTGCTCTCTGTGACGTGGCTTGTTCACTAGGGACTGGCCCGTGGCCTCCATAACTCACCTCGTAGGCCATATTGGCGCTATCATCTGGGACATATTTTAGGTTCTCCTGATCTGGGCTGGACTCAGACCGGCAGTGAGGACGGATGATTTCATAGCTCCTGGTGGTGGTTAGAGGTCACAGAAGACTGTGTATGGGATGGTCCGCACAGCCTACACATAATTCACGGTCACTGTTCTGGAAGAGGGATTAGTGCTTCCGGGCTCAAGTCAATCTCTAGCTGTTCGAGACCCGAGGCCGCTTACGCTACTGTGGGGTTCTCAGACCTTCTCCTGAAACCTCTGGTGCTGGCCATCGTCCAAGACAAATTACTGAGCTAGATGGACTTTGTGTCTGATCTTGTCTGGTGACTCCAGTATTCCTGTGCTAGTGATGGGCAAACGTCTCGGCTCTGCAGTTTGGGCTGGATCTCATGAAAGGACAGAGTGTGTTCTCAGGCCACCCACGTTCTTCTTTCATCTGCTTCAGAAACATCAGAAGGAAAGCTCTTGTTACAGTGTTTCCACTGCTAGGACCAACCTCTAGCCCCCTGGACTCCATTGGGGCCAGGGTCTGGGCTCTTCTCTCTGATGAAACCAAGAAGGCACGGTAGCAGTTTCCAAATATCTAAAAGGGCGTCACGAGGAGGAGGGAGAAAAATTGTTCTTCCTGGCTGCTGAGGACAGGACAAGAAGCAATGGGATTAAATTGCAGCAGGGGAGGTTGAGGTTGGACATTAGGAAAAACTTCCTGCCTGTCAGGGTGGTGAAACTCTGGAATAAATTGCCTGGGGAGGTTGTGGAGTCTCCATCACTGGAGATATTGAAGAGCAGGTTGGACAGACACCTGTCAGGGATGGTCTAGATGGTGCTTGGTCCTGCCATGAGGGCAGGGGACGGGACTTGAAGACCTCGAGTGTTCAGTGATTCAGTAGAGACTTTATTACAATAGAGACATTTCCAGCTATTAGTGTCTGTGGCAACGGCATGTCATCTTTCATGTACAGACCCCGTGGGTAGCAAAACTAAGGCAAACTGCGGTTCCCGAGTTCCCAAGGGCTAAGAACACAGATGCTTCTCTGAATCTGATCTTTCCATAGTACAGTCCGGCTGCGTCTAGACTGGCCCCCTTTGCCGGAAAAGGCATGCAAAGGAGGCC
>JANRFK010006693.1:69546906-69557085 GCA_030068395.1 Apalone spinifera
TCTTCCTGCGGGTTTTGCAGGATCTTTAGCCACTGAAAGAGCCTCACACAGTAAAATCCTTCTCCTCTATTGATTGACAATTCCCAAACAAGCCGAATACACATGCTAAGCACACGGTGTCATGCTCAACCAGTCCTGATAAGGGCAGGCAAACTTCCTCTGTTGGCCAGGCAAGATCAGTCTCTCTGGATCTTAGCTGCTTGCACCTCACGGTTGTGCAGGAGAGTCCTGGCCGCTCTTATCTTAGGCTGGGTCTTGGAGGTGAGTTCTTCTTCTGGGGGTTTCTTGTCTCCCTTTGGTCTTCTTCCAGCCTTTTGCTTCCTTCCTTCTGCCTCTGTTACTTCCCATCTTCTTCTTCTCCTTCTTGGACCCCAGTTTATCTAATGAAACCTGAGTCTTGCTTAGCTAGACTTTAACCAATTATTTTAGTATAATTTTACTAACCAATCATAACAAAATGACCTAACCAATCACACCCCACCACCTTAATTGATTTACACCTAGAAAAATGAATTATCCAGCAGTCAGAAACAGTTACAAACCAGACAGAGATCACACAAAAAATAGGAAGGTGTAACGACAATGATCCGCACCATTCTCTATGGAGAAGCAGTTTCTTGCCAGACAGAATGGGGTGACTTCAGTTTTCTTTACCCATCTTGGGATATTTCTTTATCTGGTGACAGTGGGGAGCTATCAGGGCAACAACAGTGGGGAGCTATCGGGGTGAGAAGCTCAGAGCCGCCCAGAAAAGGAGAGTGACCCAGGAGAACCTAGCCCGCTCGTAACTCCGGGCAGCTGAAGAAGTGGGCTGTGCCCGCGAAAGCTCATGATTCCATCGACATGTGTTTGGTTAGTCTATAAAGTGCTACCAGACCATTTGCTTGCTGTTTTTTTTCCTGTAACAGACTAACTCGGCTACCCCCTGAAGCTCATGAAGAGCCTCGTTTGGCATTGAGTTCTGGTCCCTCCATCTAACGCTGTCCTGTGCCCACGGTCACGGCCCTGAGATTCCTGAGCCAGGCCACTTGTGGGCATAGGCAGGAGCCCTGCGGCGCTGTGTTACCTGGGGCTCTTTCAACCCAAACCTGTCGGTAAATTTACTCTCTGCGAGGCGGGGTCAGGAAATAACTCCAGGGAGACCGGCCGGCCGACCAATGGATGGATGGTACAAACAGGACCACACAGAAGCCTTTTCACTTAAAGCGAGACTTTGCTTAGTCTCAAGCACTTACTCGTGTCCGCAACAGGTTAGGAAAACACCCCCGCCCTCGGTAATTACCGAAGTTGAGAGTGACACAGAGACAGGCTTCCGAGGGCCAATCTTCCGTCTGCTGGTGCCGATCGAAGATGTGTCCAGATGGAGAGTCCCTAGAAGAGTCTCCTAAGAGTCCAACTAGCCCAAATTTTCCTTCCCTAGTTAGCTGTTAGCATGACAATAACACATCACCAAAAAAAAAAAGTTTGAAGCAAACACTTTGTTAAAGTTAGGCAAGAGGTTTTCTTCTGAGCCTCAATTAGCCAGATGTGGTTTTTCAGTCAGCATGCCCCGGGGCCCGGACGGACACATCCCTTGGGACACATGGATAGCTCTGCGATTTCAACCCAGATCTGGCCCTGAGGAAGGACGCGGGGTCAGGTTGCCCTCTCAACGGCACCTAAACCCCCTTCTCTGCTGCTCCCCGACTCAGCCATGCTAAAGCTACAGTCTAGGCCGATTTGGGGCCCGCCAGCTTGGTTGCTATTAGCAGTAAGCCATAGCTTTATTGGATGGACCAAAATCTCCCGGTACAACAGCGAGGGGCAGAGGAGATGAGCCCGGAGGGATGTCAGGGCAAATCGCAGTTGTCTTTCTTAGAAGCAAATGTCACCTCCCTGACCCTCCGGCCAGCTCTAGCTGTGACCCCGGTGGACAGGGCTCAGTTACACTGACCGGAGAGGGTGGGGGGGGGGGGCTGAGAGAGGCTAATTTTGCCAGGTGTCGGGCAGCCATCAGAGCCCTGATGGATGAGGAAAGAAGCAGAGTGTGCCCGCCAGCTTCCCCTGGCTCTGGCACAGCCCGGCTTGCATCACGCAGCGCAGCCTCTGCCGGGGTCAGTCGGGGCCCGCGCGCCGTCACGCCACTGGTTATTTTTACAGCTGGAGACAGGGAGAAGGCATGAGGGCTTTCCAAGAAACCTCATGGACGCTCCAACACCGGAGCTGGGGTCCGGGCTGCCATGCTTCCAAGATCAGCCGCTGCCAGGTGTGCTTTTGGCGTCCCACGTGGCGTGTTTGCCCAAGCTGTGCAGACGGTCGGGACTAGGAAACGTCCTCCCTGGGGTGAGGCAGGACTCTGATTCCCCACGCTGCCCGGCCACCTCCCGGGCTGGGTAAAATGCTGAGGCAAACACGCAAGACCCACACATCTGTGACATGCTGGTGGATGGAGCTGCAGAAAACCCCCAAAGCAAGCCAGCACGGAGGGGGCACAAGCCAGCCCGGATCCCATGGCCTGCTGAGCCTCAGACCTCAGCTGGCATTAAGGTCAGACACCAGCGCTTTGTTGATATTCATCCACCAAGGATCTGCCCCCGAGCAAGGCACCAGGGCTGGGAATCAAACCTAGATTACGGCTACATCTGGACTGCGAGCCTTTCGAAAAAGAGCGTCTAGACAAGAAGAAGATTTTTCCAAAAAGCGGCTTGCTTTTCCGAAAGAGAGTCCAGACGCTCTCTTTCTAAAAAGCCATTTTCATGCAATCGTGCCTTTTTTCGAAAGATGACGTTCGACAAAAGGCGTTATTCCTCGCAGAATGAGGTTTAGCGCCGTCGGCAAAACCGCCACGGTCTTTCGATTTGCTGTCGCCAGAACGTGGCGGCAGTCTAGACACAGGTACAGTTTTTTCCAAAAAACCGTGTAGTCTAGACACACCCTTAGGGCGTGGTGCAGAGACGGAGGCTGCTCCTCCATCGCTGTCCAGCTTCTTTGATAGCGGAACATGCGCCGAGAACCGCTGACCCCCTCCCCGTGCTGCAGAGGCGTTTAATGCAAGCAAAGTGGCACCACTCACGGATGGTACAGAAATCATACCAGCTGTAGGCAGAGGTTAGAAACCCGATTTGCTCTGCTCGTTGATACTGGAAAGGTCCATCCCTTTCCTTCCAACTTCCCTGCTCCGTTTGCTGGATTCTTGCACGGATCCCCTCTTCCAATACTGCTTGTCAACAAAATCACCTTTTTCTGTTAAAAAAAAAGCCATTTTGCTCTATAAGCGTATTTAGTTTTCGAATGCCCCAAACAGGGTGTGGCGTGGTTACCCCCAAGCTACGTCTACACTGGCGCGTTCTCACGCAAAAACTCTTTAGCGCAAGAGTTCTTGTGCAAAAACTCTTCCAGAAGAGAGTGTCTACACTGCCATGTGCTTTTGCACAAGAGATGTGCTTTTGCTCAAGAGCATCCGTGCCAGTGTAGATGCTCTCTTGCACAAGAAAGCTCTGATGGCCATTTTAACCATAAGGTTTTCTTGCGCAAGAAATTCATGTTGCCTGTCTACACTGGCCTCTTGTGCAAGAACAGTTGTGCAAAAGGGTTTATTCCTGAGTGGGAGCATCAGAGTTCTGGTGCAAGAAGCCCTGATTTCATACATTAGAACGTCAGTTTACTTGCGCAAGAACACGCGGCCAGTGTAGACAGGCAGCAAGCGTTTGCTCAAAAGCCGCCGCTTTTGCTCAAGAGCATGCCAGTGTTGACACAGCCTCCAAAGTTTCCCAAACTCCAAATCAATTCTGATTTTTCCGCTGCCCTTTTCTGGGATGAAAAAGCAGAACTTTTGGACTAACCTGAAAACTTTGTGGCGTTTTCAAAGCCTCTGGCTACCCAGGAGAAAAGAATGTTTTGGCAAAGACATTTTGACCAGCTGATTTTGAGGCCTCGGGCTGGGCTCCGTAACTTCAGAAGAAAGCAACTTGTTAAAATCACTCACATCCAATCCTTGGAGCGTTGCCCACGTTTGGGGCACAGGACCGTAACGAGCGAACACTTCCACAAGCTGGTCCACACATCCGGCCCTGCACCCCAGATTCCGTGAACCAACCGATTGCCCCCCAAGACCCACGTTAGAGGGAGGAGCTGCTGGAAATGTTTGTATTTATTTATTTTAGCTGGGTTGCAAAGGTTGCCAATAGCGTTTTCCAAAAAACCTCTGACTTACTGCCCAGAAAACCAATGCTGTGTGCTCCTCCCAACCTCTGTTTACAAAATTATAAGCTTTCTTTATCCCTGCCGTTCTCCTGTTACAATAATATTCTTCATCTTCGATCTAACATTTTTTTCCGGTGCATGGAAAATATGATTTCACTGCGAAAAGATTTCTTATGAATCAATATATCTAGGCAGCCCGTGCAAGAGAACATCAGGACATTTGCAGTAAATCACCCTTGAAGCAGAGACATCCAGAAAATGAATTACAAGAACAAGCAGATAATCCCATGTCATTTCCAGATGGAAAGAGGATATATTTTCCATACCCTGGATCTGGTTTATGTGTCACAAAACACACCGGTATTTATTTAAAGCCATCCCCCCGCCACTCCGCCTTGTACTGTAGGGTTAAGATTACATGAACCTAGTTTCAAATACTGCAAAAACTGGCTGGCTTTAGGTAACAAATGGAAGAATTCAGACACTCGGGTTCCTAAAAGTTACCCCTGACCTGAGTTGAAATAAAGGTGAGCAAAGCATTTCCCGGCTGCTTTCCAAATGCAGCTCAGCTGTTGATTGCTTCTGTACTGAACCACTCACTTGCATTTTGTAGTGTGGATTAAGAACATAAGAACGGCCAGATTGGGTCACACTAAAAGTCCGTCCAGTCCAGTGTCCTGTCCTCCGATAGCAGCCAAGACCAGATGCCCCAAAGGGAAGGAACAACAGGGAATCCTCACATGATCCCTTTCCTGTCACCCATTCCCAGACAAACAGAGGCGAGGGACACTATTCCTACGCATCTTGGCTAATAGCCACTGATGGACCTAACCTCCATGACTCTAGCTAGCTCTTTTTTGAACCCGGTTGAAATCCTAGTCTTCACCACGTCCTCTGGCGAGGAGTTCCACAGGTTGACTGTGCGCTGAGTGAAGAAAAACTGCCTTTGGTTGGTTTTAAACCTGCTGCCTATTCATTTCATTTGGTGACCCCTAGTTCTTATATTGTGGGAATAAGTCAATCACTTTTCCTTATTCACTTTTTCCACACCAGTCATGAGTTTATAGACCTACCCTATCCCCCCTTAGTCTCCTCTTTTCCAAACTGAAAAGATTCACCCAGTAGAGTAGCAAAACACGTCCATTTCTAATGCCGGCACCTCTTCACCCACTCAGCACCATGCAAAGTCCTGGGGGACAGCGAGGGACGGTCCCAGGGAGCTTGGCTCCCCCCACTGGTAAGAAGCAAGATGACACAGTGGTAAGAGCCCTGAACTGGGGTCTAGGGGATCAGAGTTTTGGTGGGTGGATTTGGAGGAAGTTGCTTCCTGGATCCCTGCCTCAGTTTCCCCAGCTGGGCCAGTTATATTTCTCTCCGTTGTAAAGCGCTGTGAGCGCTGTGGACGAGTGCTAGGTGGGCGTACTGGTCTGGAGTCTGTCTCTGGAAAGAGCCCCAGGGCCCATCGTTTTCAGAGGGAAGGCATGCTGGTCTGGGCACGCGATGTAGGTGGCTACACGGGAGGTGAGCTTGCCGGGAATGGCCTAGACTAAGGTCACAGGCCGAGCAGTGTCAGACAGCTGGGGGAGCCGGGCGGATTGCAGCATCGGAGGGGAAGCTGTTCTCTCCCGGGTATCTGTTCTGTCTCAGCTGCTGAGCCATCCCCACGTGAGCAGAGGATGGTCACATGGGAGACACCCCCCCAAAAACAACCTGGAGCCAGCCGAGCTAGCAGGACCCCAGGGTGAGCTGTCCATGGAGGTAGGTCAAGATCACTAGACCTTTCCCCCATTGTTCCCCCTCCCAGGTAACAGGGCGTTCTCCCCAAGACTCCCACCAGTCAGCTGCATGGTGCTGGCCACGGCCGCCAATGAATGTCAAACCCCGTCTCGCTCTTTGACTCTAGCACCCTCTCCTGGGCACGCCGGGGCCTCCCGTTGGCCTTTGCCCAAGGGAACATAAGAACGGCCAGATTGGGTCGACCAAAGGTCCATCTAGCCCAGTGCCCTGTCTGCCGACCGTGGCCAGCACCAGGTGCCCCAGAGGGAGTGAACACAACAGGGAATCATCTCTGTCACCCATTCCCAGCCCCTGGCAGGCAGAGGCTAGGAACACCATCCCTACCCATCCTGGCTAACAGCCATTGATGGACCTAACCTCCGTGAATTGATCTAGCTCTTTTTTGAACTCTGTTAAAGTCCTGGCTTTCACAACATCCTCTGGCGAGGAGTTCCACCGGTTGTCTATGCGCTGAGTGAAGGAAAACTTCCTTTGGTTTGTTTTAAACCTGCTGCCTATTCATTTCATGTGGTGCCCCCTAGAGAATATGTCTAAGCTCTTCCGGATGGGCATGGTCTGTGCAATGCGGCCCTGCAGGCTGCTGGGACCTCCAGGGGTCTGTCTGCACCACCACATAAGCCCATGTGAGAGTCCGGAATCGAGCCCTAACCTCCCTTGCATCTGCAGCTGCCCCCAGGGTCCCCAGATTCTGCAGAGCTGGGGGGTCTAAGATGGAGTGAAGCCAGGACCCAGGGCTGAGCCCTGTTGCTTTGCAGGGTAGATGCAGCCCTGCTTGACGCAAGTCCGAGGATTCATCTGGAAGTGGCCCCCCGATTCCAAGGGAGAGTTTCCATCTGCAGTCTGCTCCAGTGAAAACGGAAGCCGCTCCTCCACTTTGGGACCAGCAGTAGTTCAGCTCCGCTTCCCTGCATTCCCAGTGTGGACACTCAAACCCAGGTTCCCTAACCCAGCGCAGGTGGCTCGAGTCCCGCTACGCTGGGCTTCCTCTGCCCTAGGTCACACACGTGCCGCAAAGCCGGAGGGGGCGGGCAGCGATGGGGAAAGTGGGTACTGCCGCCCTGCCGCGTGCTGGCCCCGAACCGGGCAGTGTGGGTGCAGGCAGCTCTCCATGCCATGCATTAACCGCGCAGCCTGCCAGCTCCTGCAAGACAGAGGATTTCAACCTTCCAGATAAGATGGATCCTCCGGGTCCGTGGGACCCCCTGCCCTTCTGCTGGGGCCGAGCCAGCCACCCAGAGCCGTCCTTACCCAGATGCAGAATCCACCGCTGCGTAGGGCACCCAAAAATTTGGGGCACCGCTGGGTCTTAATGCCCACCTCCCCGCCCCCTTCCTATCCCGGTTCCGCAGCTCCGAGTCCTCCAGATTGGACCTGGCTAACTTAACCGTGACACAGCCTGCCAGAGCTACGAGCAAAACCCTGACCCTGCGAAAGAGCCGTTCCAGTGGTAGTGAACTCCCGGCTGATCCTGTCCCTTTCTGAATCGACAGGACCGGAGTTTAAAATTGGCCTTCCAATGTTTCAGGAGCGTGTGTTGCTGAAGATCATCAAATCGCACCTGTAAAAAACCATCGTCCCGTCCCCTGAGGATGGCCCCTGCAGACGTCCCACAAACAAGGGGAACGGGATAGTTCACCCGGTGCCATCGCTGTGTGGGCTCAGCCTCCCGCTTGCCCCTGGCTCGGCTGCGGCTGCCCCGGCCTGCTGGGCAGACGGGGCGCTCGCCCGGCCACGTTTTCTTGCAGGAGTAGCCGGCACCCCTGCTATTTCGACTGCGCCTTCCCCTTCAGGCCCTGGCATCCTTCTGCCATGCCCAGCGAGCTGATCTGTAATGGGGAACAGCACCCCGGCTGGAAAGCTGGCCCGAGGCCATTGGAAATGTCAGTCCTAGAAGAAGTCTCTGTCACACACGCATGGGTCCCTGGGCCAAGCTCTATCCAGACAGGCCTGGCCTAGGGAACCCTTCCTCCCCATCTGTAGGGCGTGACTGACCCCTAGTGGCCAAAGCCCAGAACCACCCAACCCCTTCCCAGGCGGCCAGGGTCCATAAAAACCTGCCCCTGGCCCGTGTCCGCTGACTTGGGCTGAGGGAGCGGGGCTGCTTAACCGGGGCGTAGATGTTTGCGCTCAGCTGGTGCCTGGGTTCAGAGACCCGGCGAGGTGGGGCAGAAGCTGCCGTGGGTTGGCCCTAAGTGCTAATTGCCCCGTAGACACACCCAGGGCCAGTGCAGAGAAGCCAGGACACGGAGCGCACCCCAGAGGAGGAGGGGCTCGCTCCAGGCCCCCCAAGAGATGGCAGGACGAGGCCCAAGAACTGCAGAGATTAGGAAGGGTCTGGATGGACGACCTGGGCAGGGCAGGTAAGAGAGACAGAGGGGCCTAGTGCCTACTCCTGTGGACCGGGACACAGCTGTGGGCTTTCCCCTGCTCCGCCACTGAGCTGCTGTGTGACCTAGGGGGAGCCTTTTCCACAGCTGGTGCCTCAGTTTCCCCTCCTGGCCTTTGCCTCGTCTGTTACACATGGAAGCTCTTTGGAGCAGGGATGGTCCCACGTACAGTACCAAGCACCCTGGAGTTCGGGGCTCGGGTGTGGCCGCACGCCGGCACTGTCCTACAGCTGCAAAGCAGCCAAGTGGTGAACTTAAAAGAGCTTGTTCCTCTAGAACACAGGCCGGCATGTGAAGATGAGCAGGGAGCAGCTAGATCACGAGGGAGGAACCGCTGAAGATGAGGTGACGTGAGGCAAGTCCCTGTAAGTGGCGTTGGGCTTCAGATGTCAAATGGAGGGGCCGGGTGTGGCCCAGCGTCCCAGGAGGCGTCGTACGAGAAAGCCCATGAACCAGCATGGGGCACGCAGACCCTTCAAAGGCGGGCATGCCTGGCATCTTCCTCCCGCCGGCGGCTGAGGGCGGGTGCCAGCGTTTCTCCCTCCCTCCCTCCTGCTGGTGGGAGCCGGCCGACGCCGCGGGTCGCCGGGGCCACGGTGGTGGTTGGAAACGCAGGGCGTTGGCTGTCGGGGTCGGTGTCCCCGACACAAGAGGCAGGGAGAGCCGCGGGCGGTCTGAGACAGGCCGGCGTGTCTCCGAAGGGTGGCTAGGAGACAATGAGCTATACAGACGTGTAGTCCCGTCCCCGGGAGGGAGGGCGGCCGACAGGACCCATGGCGAAGGATGGCAGAGAGAGGCTGGCAAACAGAGCCCGGGTAGAGCGCCTGCTGGAACAGGTGCCACTTTCTGCACCTTCAGGCTGACGTCTTGGCCTGGGCTACTGTACAGGCCTGTCCAGCTGGTCCTTCTGCTCTTTCTGGCCTCCCAGAGTCCTCCCCCCCGAGGCCCAGGCCTGCAGATCCCCCCTTCCCCCCCTCCGCTGACGGCAGCCTCTTCCCGGAGGGGGCTTGCCAGTCAAAGTCTTAAATGAGCCAGAAGCAGGTGCTGACAAGCAGCACGAAGGAATCTAAGACATCCGGCGACCGGAGGAACGTTCTAGGCCCACCCCGGGGCAGAAATCCACCCCCGGACCCGGGGGACGGGGCATTGGCGTTGCTAGCTGCAGGCCCCCTCCCGCGCCCCCAGCACGGCGGGTCAAGTACAGCTTGAATCCTGTCTGTGGAGCACCGCGGGGGTCACAGGAACCAGGGAACGCCGCGGATTTCATGCCGGGTTCCCCTGCGCGCGACCGTTCCAGCTGCATCCCGCAGGGATCGGCCGACGGGGCCCGTTTTATTTCACGTCTGAGCCCCGAGCCGCCTTCCTTCCTCTGCACCGGCCGGAGAAGCCCCGTTATTTTTAGCCGCCCCGGCGGCCTCCACAGGAGCCGGCGTGGGCGCGCCGTTCCTCTGGTCACGTGTGGCAGGGGTTGGGGTCCGGGCGAAGCGCCAGCGAGGGGCCTGGGTGTGAGACACAGGCCGCCCCTCCCCAGAGGAGCTCAGGGGGCAAAGACGGACACAGAAATGGGAAACGCCAAGCCTGAGGGGGGTGGTGACTCCAGGTACAAAACCAGCCTCAGGCGCCAAACTTCAGCCGGTTTCCTGCCCCCGCGTCACAGCTCCGCCGGCCCCAGGCTTGGGGACAGCCCCCAGGACAGGCCCGGCTCATCCATATAGGGGACCTAGGCGGTCGCCTAGGGCGCAAAGTTATATGGGGCGCAATGGGGAGCCAAATCGTTGAGGGGTTTGGAGGTGGAGACGCCGATTTCGTGGTT